>CM038677.1:283552847-284101231 GCA_021605205.1 Aegilops longissima
CAAGAAAAGAGAGTCCCGCCGCCGCAAGAAAAAAGAGTCTGCACGCCATGGTGAGGATAGCTTGGTGGAGATCGAAGCACGGTGGGCTGCCGCCTACAAGGCCGGGAAGGAGAACACCGACATCTGGCCAGCATGCCCTGATGGCAGCATGTGAGAAGTAGTTTAAGTTTGTAGTATTAGAGCAAATTACCAGTAGTACTTTAAGTTTGTAGTATTAACGTACAATGTCGGTAAGAGTATCCTTTGAGGGCTTTGAGCGTTGATTAGCATGTGTGCCCGTGTGTGTTTTTCTACGTTAATTATTAGAATATCACAAAACACATGGTTTTTCTGCCTTACCCGTCTGCGTTTTTGTGTTAATGACCCATAAGTCAGTTACTTGTGCGATATTTCCTAATAAACAGGCATACCATTGAATGAAAAAAATCAAGTACACGTGTACATTTTTTTGGAGACGGGATCTGCCAACTTTCTTTTTTCTCGCACACGAGTATTTTACGTGCTTCGCCTGTGTTCTGTGTTTCCCCCACCCAAGTTTCAAATTTTGCACCGAAATTTTCATTAGGCGAGTGATTTCACAATTTATTCCTCCAACCACATCCCCTTCCCCTCAGTATCCCCCCCACCCTCCGTCGCACCTCCCCCTACCGGCATCTCAAACCGCCACCGCCGCAACCACAGCTTCAACCACATCTACATTCTGTTCGGATCCAGTCAGGTAACCCACCGATCTCTATCACGTCCCCGACCTGATTGCTTAAATGGCACCTACAAAACATCCTCATGCCTCCAAATCCCCCCCCCCCCGCCAGGAGCTGATGGCGGTCCATGGTGCGATGGTTGTTGTGCGTGTTGACCCGGAGGAACACCTTGTCTCCGCCGCCGCCGCCAACATGGTGCAGGCTCTGGCCCAGGTGAAGTCCCCCAGCGACTACCCCCCAGGACTTAACAGGTAAGATCTGACCAACTAAATTTTAAAATACCACTTGCAACAGTAATGATTTGTACGGTTGATGTATTAAGCATGTTTGTGCCTTGTTTATTTCAGTACTACACACTGTGTGATGTTCAAATATTACCGTGTCCAGCTCAATTTCACCAATTCCAGCAATAAACTTACAATACATGACTCACGATATCCTAGATATGATGCCCATTTTCTATTTTTAGGTGATGCTAACCCTGTTGCACTTAACATGCCTGTCCATGTACTTACGCAGGGTCATAACGACCAATGCTTTTGTTTGCCGTCGAGGTGAGCTGCATCCCATGTCTTACAGTATTTCACATAATTTGTGCAATTGTAGTTTAACTTATACCCATTTACTAGTTGCCTGTAGGTACACATGTCAGTGGCACTGATCCACGCTTCGACCCGGAGGAATAGCTCGCGTCCGCCGTCGCTGACTTTGGGCGAGCTCTGGCCAAGATGAAGTTCCCCAGCAACTACTTCTGAGGACTTACCAAGTATGTACTCACCAGTTCAATCTTACCAATACTAGTTGCAATTAATGGCTATGTTATGTACGGTCGATGTATTAAGCATCTTCTAGTAAACATGCCTAACACGTTTTTGCTATTTTCCCTACCTTTTTATAGACATTTGGGCCATTCTCTGCTCTGGCAGCACCTGCCTTATGATGTTTAACTATGCCAATTCCATTTTTATCAGTACTGGTTTCAATGTCTATTAAGCCTGTTGCAATTAACAGTTGAATCCATTTTGAAACAGTTGCATTTCAATGTCTACAAACTTACAAAACATGACTTAGGATGTTGTTAAGCCTGTTGCAATTAACAGTTGTATCCATTTTTTAATCTGTCCATTTGCTACCATGCTACTCTCCGCAATGAAGATATACTAGAGATGATGTCCCATTTGCTATTTTTGGTGGATGCTAACCCTGTTGTACATAACATGCTTATCCATGTACTTATGCAGGCTCATAACGGCCGATGCTGTTGTTTGCCATCAAGGTTAGCTGCATCCCATGTCTTACAGTATTTCACATCATTTGTGCAATTGCAGTTTAACTTCTACCATTTACTGGTTGCCTGTAGGTACACATGTCAGTGGCACTGATCCATGCTTTGACCCGGAGGAACAGCTCGCCTCCACCGCCACTGACTTTGGGCGGGCTCTGGCCAAGATGAAGTGCCCCAGCAACTACCTCTCAGGACATACCAAGTATCTACCCACCATTTCAATCTTACCAATACCAGTTGCAATTAATGGCTATGTTTTGTACTGTCAATGTATTAAGCATGTTGTAGTAAACATGCCTAACACGTTTGAGCTATTTTCCCTACCTTTTTATAGACAACTGGGCCATTATCTGCTCTAGCAGCACCTGCCTTGTGATGTTTAACTCTGCCAATTGCATTTTTATCAGTACCAGTTTCAATGGCCATTAAGCCTGTTGCAATTAATAGTTGTATCCATTTCTAAAGAGTTGTATTTCAATGGCTACAAACTTACAAAACATGAATTAGGATGTTGTTAAGCCTGTTGCAATTAATAGTTGTATACATTTTTTAATCTGACCCTTTGCTACCGTGCTACTCATTCGAAATGAACATATCACTACAGATGCAGCCGTTTTATTACCATTTGCTATTTTTGGTGGATGTTAACACTCTTGTAGTTAACATCGGCTTTCCATGTACTTACACGGGGCTACGATGGGCGATGATGTTGTTTGCTGTCAAGGTTAGCTGCATCCCATGTCTTATACACCATCTATTCCTAAATATAAGTATTTTTAGAGATTCCAATATAGACTACATAAGGAGCAAAATGAGTGAATCTAGATTCTAATCTAAACTATATCTATAATTCTATATACATGCGTATGTAGTTCATATTGAAATCTCAAAAAACAATACTTGTACTTAGGAACATACGTAGTTGTATTTTACATCATTTGTGCAATCTCAATTTAGCTTCTAACATTTACTGGTTGCTTGTAGGTACATATATGAGGGGTACTGATCCACGCTTCGATCCCTTTTGCGTATGGGGCAATGATATATTCATGAACAAGCGTCAAGTGAGGAAACTAAGAAAGAAAGATTGTTAGGCGAAAGAAACAGGTGATTGGAATTAAGCTCTTTATTTACACTTTGTCGAACACAACAGTGAACTTTAGGATGGTAAGTAATGTGTTGCCTTTTCCCCCTGCCCACAACAAGTTACTCTATTAGACCTCAAGATTCGATATTTTCTCTTTTCAGTGGTTTCCGAAGCTATTTACTGATGATTACCTTGCAAACTACATGACCAGAGTGGAGGCAACTAAAGTTAAAGTATATAATTCATTCTACCATGATAATGCTCTAGAAGTCTTCCTGAAGGCGGTGAAGGATGGGCGGGCGATCATCACAAGGGGTTGGACAAAAGTGGTTTGTGCCTATGGCATGCAGGAAGGCACATTATGGGCATTCCGCTTCTTCAACACCCTCGGTAGTCAAAATGATTTACACTTGTCTCTTCACCTTTACCACCTTTAAATACTATGGTTCATCATAGTTAATTGCTGCCTAATCCTGTAATTACTGAACATATTGTACTGGCAGTTTTATTTATAGATTCGTTCTTGAAACATTGTGCTGAGAATTTGAATTGCACATTTCGTATTTCAAAATTTCCAATTAGAATAATAAATTACAGGCAAAAATAAAAAGAGAACAGACGGTCATGGAACTTTGCAAACGGTTCTGGCAGTAAATGAGCTTGTGATGGATAGCCCAATGCCACACAGTTTTCTACATCAAATCGTGTGTGATGTAGTTAATGAAAGCAAACAGTTAACCAAGGCAGAGCGTGTGTGATAGTTACACCTTTCACACACGAGCGTATACATAAAACCGTGTGGGATGTACATCCGAACGGAAACGTTTTCCCTGGATTGACTATGTGGGATGTACATAAGAATGGAAACGTATTCCTTGGATTGACTGTGCGTGATATACATACGAACAGAAATGTTTTTCTAGGATTCATTGTGTGGGATGTACATACCTACGGAAATGATTTTCTTGGATTACCGTGTGGGATGTACATACCTACGGAAATGATTTTCTCGGATTACCGTGTGGGATGTACATACCTATGGAAATGATTGGGTTTCGATGCCTCGCCCGATCGCTCACTGCCCCAGCCTGGTTCCCAGGAGGGCCTATCCCCGACGATTTCTGGGTCGTGTGGGAAGGACACCCTATCACACACACTCACTTGGCGACGGTTCCAAATGCCGTCGCAGAAAGGGGTTAAAACCATTTGTTTAGGACCGACTCGTACCAGTGTGAAGTGTCATATAGTCGATGTTCACATAACACCACTAGAGGAAAGACAACATACATCTCATCAAAATATCGAACGAATACCAAATTCACATGACTACTTATAACAAGACTTCTCCCATGTCCTTAGGAACAAACGTAACTACTCACAAATCATATTCATGTTCATAATCAGAGGGTTATTAATGTTCATAAAGGACCTGAACATATAATCTTCCACCAAATAAACCATTAAGCATCAACTACAAGGAGTAATCAACACTAGTAGCAACCCATAGGTACCAATCTGAGGTTTTGAGACAAATATCAGATAAAAGAGATAAATTAGAATTTGAGAGGAGATGGCACTGGTGAAGATGTTGATGGAGATTGACCCCCTCCCGATGAGAGGATCGATGGTGACGATTTCCCGCTCCCGGAGGGATGTTTCCCTGGCAGAATAGCTCCGCCGAAGCCCTAGATTAGTTCCGCCAAGGTTCCGCCTCGAGACGGCGGTGCTTCGTCCCGAAAAGCTTCCTTTTATTTTTTTTCAAGGGAAAAAGACACCTTATACCAGACAATGGGCATCGGGGGGCTTCCAGGTGGCCCACGAGGCAGGGGGCGCGCCCAGGGGGTAGTGCGCGCCCTCCATCGTCGTGGACAGTGGGTGGCCCCCCTCTGGTGCTTTCTTCGCCCAATATTTTTAATATATTCCAAATCTGACTTTCATGGAGTTTCAGGACTTTTGGAGTTGTGGAGAATAGGTCTCTAATATTTGCTCATTTTCCAACCCAGAATTCCAGCTGCCGGCATTCTCCCTCTTCATGTAAACCTTGTAAAATAAGAGAGAAAATGCATAAGTATGGTGACATAATGTGTAATAACAGCCCATAATGCAATATATATTGATATAAAAGCATGATGCAAAATGGACGTATCAACTCCCCCAAGCTTAGACCTCGCTTGTCCTCAAGCGCAAGCCGATATCGAAAAATATGTCCACATGTTTAGAGATAGAGGTGTCGATAAAATAAAATACGGACATGAGGGCATCATGATAATTCTTAGAATAGTAACATATATATATTGTCATATGATTTCTTATGCTAAAGTAACAATCTATTCACAATGTCAAGTATGAACCAGAAACTTCATTGAAAAACTAGCAAACTATAATATTAGTTATTGAAGCAATTGCAATTTATTATAACGTCAGAAAGAGTCAATATAAGAGCTTTTCAGCAAGTCCACATACTCAACTATTATTTAGTCTTTCACAGTTGCTAACACTCACGCAATACTTATGTGTATGAAGTTTTGATCGGACACAGAGAAAGATAGGGGATTATAGTTTTGCCTCCCAACCTTTTACCTCAAGGGTAACGTCAACAATAAATGCTTTATGAAAACCCACATCCAATTGGATATATATATCAGGATCTTTCCAACACATAGTGCTGGCCTAACGATAAAGTGTAAAAAGGAAAGGTAAAGATCACCATGACTCCTGCATAAGGTATAAGACAAAAATAAAATATAGGCCCTTCGCAGAGGGAAGCATAGGTTGTCATGTGCTTTTATGGTTGGATGCACAAAACCTTAATGCAAAAGAATGTCAATTTATATTGCCACTTGTGATAGGGATCTTTAATATGCAGTCTTTCGCTTTTATTTCTTCCATATCACAAGCTAGTATAAAGCTTATTTTCTCCACACTAATAGATCATACATATTTAGAGAGCAATTTTTATTGCTTGCCACAATGACAGCTTACTTGAAGGATCTTACTCAATCCATAGGTAGATATGGTGGACTCTCATGGCAAAACTGGATTTAAGGATATTTAGAAGCACAAGTAGTATCTCTACTTGGTGCAAAGAATTTGGCTAGCATAAGGGGGAAAGGCAAGCTCAACATGTTGGATCATCCATGACAATATAATTTATTTCGCATATAAAAAACATAACCCATTACGCTGTCTTCCCTGTCCAACATCAACTTTTTAGCATGTCATATTTTAATGAGTGCTCACAATCATAAAAGATGTCCAAGATAGTATATTCATATGTGAAAACCTCTCTTTCTTTATTACTTCCTATTAATTGCAACGATGACAAAAACTATGTTTGTCAGCTCTCAACAACTTTTATTCATCATACTCTTCACATGTGAAGTCATTACTCTCCATAAGATCAATATGATCTCTTTATTTCTTTTTTATTTTATTCCCTCAAGATCATAGCCAGATAACCAAGCCCTCGACTCAAGACTAATATTTATTATATATAGCTCACAGACTCGATTACATAGATAAGGATCAACACAAAAACTCAAAGCTAGATCATACTAAACTTTATTCTACTAGATCAAGATATAACCAAAAGGATCGAACTAAGAAAAATGGTATAGATAGAAGTGTGATGGTGATACGATACCTGGGCACCTCCCCGAAGCTAGGCAGTTGCCAAGGGGAGTGCCCATACCTATGTATTTATGTTTCTTTCTTCGAAGGTGGTGATGTGATATTCTTTGCGATGATGCTCCTTAGGATATGATTCTCTTCCTCGAGCTTATTGACTTGCTGCTTGAGATCCATTATTCCCCTATGGAGCTTCCCCGTGACGGCTAAAGCTCCTTTCACCCATGTATGTTGCATAGCTTTGGGAGAACATGTAACACTCTTTTTCATATTTTCATAAGAAAGAAATCTAGCATTGGGAGGGATGACCGAGTTTGGAATTGCTGAGCTCTGAAGTTCCTCCATCGTGAATCTGGCTTGGAGACGAGAGGTAACTTCTTGATCCTCCTCCATGGCATCTATCCTTTTCAAGTCGGCCTCCATCTCTTCCTCCATTGATGGCCCAAAGTGGTCAGCATCACTGTTTGCTCCTGGCCCCGGTGTCGGATGAGACACCCGACTCTCCCCGACTGACTCTTGAGAAGACATCTTGCTCTAATCTGCGGTAGAAACAACTCAAAACAAAAACATAGGATTGTGTCGTGGTACCGTGGTCAAAACCTTTTGGAGATTATAAAATGAATTTTTACCGACCAAAATAAGTATCGTGCAAGAAAACGGAGTCCGGAGGGCTCACGAGGTGCCCACGAGGAAGGGGGCGCGCCCAGGGGGTAGGGCGCGCCCTCCACCGTCGTGGATGCCTCGTGTCCATTTCGGACTACTTATTGTTGTCCTATTTTCTTAAATATTCCAAAATGGAGAAATATTGCTATTAGAACTATTTTGGAGTCGGCTTCCTTACAGTACCACATACCTATTCCTTTTCGCAGTCTGAAACGTTCTGGAAAGTGTCCCTTATGTACTCCTCCGGGGTTACGGTATCAATAACATTGGTTTCAACATTTATGGGATTACCTGAGATATAATGTTTGGTTCTTTGACCATTCACCACCTTCGGGTTTGTGCCTTGGAAGTTGTTGATTTTTATGGCAATGGAATGATAAACCTCCTCGATAACGTAAGGACCTTCCCATTTAGAGAAGAGTTTTGTCGGTGTACAAAAGTAGGGTCCCTCTTTGTACCCCTTTACTTGTGCGCACGCAGTCGCAGCCCCACGCCCGTGGCCACGCTTGGCGGGGCAGAAGAAGCAAAGATTACCAGAGCCGTGCTCAAGACCAGAAGCATGAAGAGCTGAGGGGCGAGGTGAACCCCCCCACTCGGCAAGGCCCTTGCCGGGGTGGCCTTCACAGCCCCGGCAAGAGCCTTGCCGGGGCAAGTCGCCCAATAGCAGCAGAGCCACCGCCCTTGAGCCTGAGAGTCCAAATGTCATCAACCACATTGGAACCAAGGCTAGGGAGGCGCATCAATGGTGGCATGCAGATCTTTGTGAAGACCAAGAACATACAATGCAAGGACCAGAACACAGAGACCCCCGGCTAGATCCTCGCCAGGGACACCTACGAGACCACGGCAAGGCCCTTGCCGGGGACATGTGCGGGGCCGCAGCCAGGCCACCACCTGCCAAGCTCCACCGTCGTTCCAACACAATGATCAACCCGCCAACAAGGCAAGCGCCTGCATGGAGACGTGGAGCTTCCAGGCCAACTCAGCAAGCACCTGCTCCAGGTCCTAGTTCAGCAGTGTCGTCCCTCCACAGTCGTTTCTCCTCCTCCAGGTCCTAGTTCAGTGTCTCCTCGCGAGCCCCGGCCTCTGAAAGCTTCTCCTCCAAGCCCTACAGTTTCAGCTTCAGGTCATTGATGGAGTCGTTGGCCTTGGAGAGTAGCTCGGCCTTGCTGAGGACTGTGGTCTGCGCCTCCGCCAAAGATCCGTTGGCCGCATCCCTCTCCTCCATCTGCTCCAAGAAATGTTTCTTTAGCCCATCCCGCTCCACCTCCAGCTCTTTCACCTTGTCGGTGTGGACCAGAGCCTAAGCATTGAGTGCCTCCTTGTGCCTCTGCTCCAGCTCCTGGGTCCGCTGCATGACGAGCTTCTCGACCTCCTCATTGCTACCTCTTGAGCACTGCGTTGGATTTCCAGGAAGAGGAAAGGATGATGCAGCAAAGTAGCATAAGTATTTCCCTTAGTTATTGAGAACCAAGGTATCAATCCAGTAGGAGGCTACGCGCGAGTCCCTCGTACCTACACAAAACAAATAACTCCTCGCAACCAACGCGAGAAGGGGTTGTTAATCCCTTCACGGTCACTTACGAGAGTGAGATCTGGTAGAGATGATAGATAATATTTTTGGTATTTTTTTATAAAGATACAAAGTAAAATAAAAAGCAAAGTAAAAAAGCAAAGGCAATAATAAAGTGATGGAAGATTAATATGATGAAAATAGACCCGGGGGCCATAGGTTTCACTAGTGGCTTCTATCAAGAGCATAAGTATTTTATGGTGGGTGAAAAAATTACTGTTGAGCAATTGACAGAATTGAGCATAGTTATGAGAATATCTAGGTATGATCATGTATATAGGCATCACGTCCGAGACAAGTAGACCGACTCCTGCCTGCATCTACTACTATTACTCCACTCATCGACCGCTATCCAGCATGCATCTAGAGTATTAAGTTCAAGAAAACAGAGTAACGCCTTAAGCAAGATGACGTGATGTAGAGGGATAAATTCATGCAATATGATAAAACCCCATCTTGTTATCCTCGATGGCAACAATACAATATGTGCCTTGCTGCCCCTACTATCACTGGGAAAGGACACCGCAATATTAAACCCAAAGCTAAGCACTTCTCGCATTGCAAGAAAAACCAATCTATTAGGCCAAACCAAACTGATAATTCGAAGAGACTTGCAAAGATAACCAATCATACATAAAAGAATTTAGAGAAGATTCAAATATTGTTCATAGATAATCTTGATCATAAACCCAAAATTCATCAGTCTCAACAAGCACACCGCAAAAAGAAGATTACATCGAATAGATCTCCATGAGAGAGGGGGAGAACATTGTATTGAGATCCAACAAGAGAGAATAAGCCATCTAGCTACTAACTATGGACCCGAAGGTCTGAGGTAAACTACTCACACTTCATCGGAGGGGCTAGGTGATGATGTAGAAGCCCTCTGTGGTGGATGCCCCCTCCGGCGGAGCTACGGGACAGGCCCCAAGATGGGATCTCGTGGGTACAGAAGGTTGCGGCGGTGGAATTAGGTTTTTGGCTCCGTATCTGATCGTTTGGGGGTACGTAGGTATATATAGGAGGAAGAAGTACGTCGGTGGAGCAACGTGGGGCCGACGAGGGTGGAGGGCGCGCCCTGGGGGGTGGGCGCGCCCCCTACCTCATGCCCTCCTCGAAGCTTCCTTGACTTAGGGTCCAAGTCTCCTGGATCATGTTCAGTGAGAAAGTCACGTTCCCGAAGGTTTCATTCCGTTTGGACTCCGTTTGATATTCCGTTTCTGCAAAACTCTGAAATAGGCAAAAAATAGCAATTCTGGGCTGGGCCTCCGGTTAATAGGTTCGTCCCAAAAATGATATAAAAGTGGAAAATAAAGCCCGATATTGTCCAAAACAGTAGATAATATAGCATGGAGCAATCAAAATTTATAGATACGTTGGAGACATATCAGGCATCCCCAAGCTTAATTCCTGCTCGTCCTCGAGTAGGTAAATGATAAAAACAGAATTTTTGATGCGGAGTGCTACTTGGCATAATTTCAATGTAATTCTTATTAATTGTGGTATGAATATTCACATCTGAAATATTCAAGACAAAAGTTCATATTGACATAAAAATAATAATACTTCAAGCATACTAACTAAGCAATTATGTCCTCTCAAAATAACATGGCCAAAGAAATTTCAACCCTACAAAATCATATAGTTTAGTCATGCTCCATTTTTGTCACACAAGAATGCTCTCATCATGCACAACCCCGATGAAAAGCCAAGCAATTGTTTCATACTTTAGTAATCTCAAACTTATAAACCTTCACGCAATATATGAGCGCGAGCCATGGACTTAGCAGTATGGGTGGAATAGAATATGATGATGGGGGTTATGTGGAGAAGACAAAAAGGACAATATCTCACATCAACGAGGCTAATCAATGGGCTATGGAGATGCCCATCGATTGATGTTAATGCAAGGAGTAGGGATTGCCATGCAACGGATGCACTAGAGCTATAAATGTATGAAAGCTCAACAAAAGAAACTAAGTGGGTGTGCATCCAACTTGCTTGATCACGAAGACCTAGGGCACTTGAGGAGGCCCATTGTTGGAATATACAAGCCAAGTTCTATAATGAAAAATTCCCACTAGTATAAGAAAGTGACAAAACAAGAGAATCTCTATCATGATGATTATGGTGCTACATTGAAGCACAAGTGTGGCAAAGGATAGTAGCATTGTCCCTTCTCTCCTTTTCTCTCATTTTTTTGGGCCTTCTCTTTTTTATGGCCTTTCTCCTTTTTTATGGCCTTTCTCTTTTTTTTATGGCCTTTCTTTTTTTTATATTCCTCACTTGGTACAATGCTCTAGAAAATGATGATCATCACACTTCTATTTATTTACAACTCAATGATTACAACTTGATACTGAAACAAAGTATGACTCTATATGAATGCCTCCGGTGGTGTACCGGGATATGCAATTAACCAAGAGTGACATGTATGAACGAATTATGAATGGCGGCTTTGCAACAAATACTATGTCAACTACATGATCATGCTAAGCAATATGACAATGATGAATGTGTCATGATAAACGGAATGGTAGAAAGTTGCATGGCAATATATCTCGGAATGTCTATGGAAATGCCATAATAGGTAGGTATGGTGGCTGTTTTGAGGAAGATATAAAGAGGTTTATGTGTGAAAGAGTGTATCATATCACGGGGTTTGGATGCACCGGCGAAGTTTGCACCAACTCTCAATGTGAGAAAGGGCAATGCACGGTACCGAAGAGGCTAGAAATGATGGAGGGGTGAGAGTGCGTATAATCCATGGACTCAACATTAGTCATAAATAACTCACATACTTATTGCAAAAATCTACAAGCCATCAAAGACCAAAGCACTACGCGCATGCTCCTAGGGGGATAGATTGGTAGGAAAAGACCATCCCTCATCCCCGACCGCCACTCATAAGGAGGACAATCAAAGAACACTTCATGTTTCAAATTTGCTACATAACATTTACCATACGTGCATGCTACGGGACTTGCAAACTTCAACACAAGCATTTCTCAAATTCACAACTACTCAACTAGCACGACTTTGATATTATTACCTCCATATCTCAAAACAATCATCAAGCATCAAACTTTTCTTAGTATCCAACACACTCATAAGAAAGATTTTACTATTTTTGTATACCTAGCATAATTAGATTATTTAAGAAAATTACCATGATATTTAAGACTCTCAAAATAATCTAACTGAAGCATGAGAGATCAATAGTTTCTTTAAAACAAATTCACCTCCATGCTCTAAAAAATATAAGTGAAGTACTAGAGCAAAACTATATAACTCAAAAGATATAAATGAAGCACATAGAGTATTCTAATAATTTCCAATAATGTATGGCTCTCTCAAAAGGTGTGTACATAAAGGATGATTGTGGTAAACTAAAAAGCAAAGACTCAAATCATACAAGGCGCTCCAAGCAAAACACATATCATGTGGTGAATAAAAATATAGCTCCAAGTAAAGTTACCGTGAAGTAGATTTAAAGAGGGATGCCTTCCGGGGCATCCCCAAGCTTTGACTTTTTGGTGTACTTAGATTATCTTGGGGGTGCCATGGGCATCCCCAAGCTTAGGCTCTTGCCACTCCTTGTTCCACAATCCATCAAAAGATTTCACCCAAAACTTGAAAACTTCACAACACAAAACTCAACAGAAATCTCGTGAGCTCCGTTAGCGAAAGAAAACAAAATACCACTTCAAGGTACTGTAATGAACTCATTATTTATTTATATTGGTGTTAAAACTACTGTATTCCAACTTCTTTATGGTTTATAAACTATTTTTACTAGCCATAGATTCATCAAAATAAGCAAACAACACACGAAAAACAGAATCTGTCAAAAACAGAACAGTCTGTAGTAATCTGTAACTACCACAAACTTGTGGAACTTAAAAAAATCAGCCAAAATAGGAAGACCTAGGAAATTTGTTTATTGATCAGCAGCAATTGGAATCACTATTTTATCACGTTCTGGTGATTTTTAATAATTGTTTTCGTGAACAGAAAGTTTCTGGAAATTACAGCAAGATCAAATAACTATCATCCAAGAAGATCCTATAGGTTTAACTTGGCACAAACACTAATTAAAACATAAAAACACATCTAAACAGAGGCTAGATCAAAGATTTATTCCTAAACATAAGCAAAAGCAAAAAAAAACTAAAAAGAAATTGGGTTGCCTCCCAAAAAGCGCTATCGTTTAACGCCCCTAGCTAGGCATAAAAGCAAGGATAGATCTAGGTATTGCCATAATAGTGGTACGTCAAATCATGAAAACTTCTCTCATATTCTCTATGTTCAGCAGCAAGCTTTCTTTGAGGCAAGCAAAAATAAGCAAAAGGGCTAAATTTAATGGGACAAAAGTCCCCAAGATCAATCTCGGGAGGTATGGGTTCCTCCCTAGGCCCTTTGTATTGCACAACCAATTCATCATTAAGAGCATTCTTTTGGCAAAAAGTCACAAGCCTTCGTTCAAGAGGAAAACCTAGTCCATTATTATGAATAGCCAAATCATCATTAAGCTCGGAAACTGTATCAACTAGAACATCGACAGGAACCTTTTTCCTAAAATTTTCATTATAAGCAATATGATCTAAAGATTGTAAACGCATCATGTCTTCTTGATTAAAAAGGATAGCTTCAATGGGAGGATGACTAGCATCTACCCTATAATGCGCAAAGATTTCTTTGGCCTCTTTTATTATAAATCTAAACACATGAGCCAAAAAGATAGTGGCGGCACGCTTAACAGAAGAATGCTCAATATTAGAGAATTCTAAGAAAATTCTTTGTATGCAAGGATGCATGTGCATAAATTGCCTTTCAAGTTCAACTATAAGCATGGCAATAGCGTCCGCAAGACTACTAGTTCTATGAAGAATAGAACCGCCCATAGAAGGCAAAGCACCAGCACAAGTAAAGAAATCTTGAATAACTCCTTTTCCAATAATATTACCACTACCAATTCGAAATCTTTTTGTATGCAAGGTAGGGGGTTCTTCAGCAGGAGCATCAGAATTATCCATGATATTATTATTGTCCATATCGGCAATAATTTTCCCAAATTCAGACATAATGACAGGCAAGCGAGAAAGAGGCAAACGAAAAAGAGAGGGCGAATAAAATGGCAAGGGTGAAGTGGGGGAGAGGAAAACGAGAGGCAAATGGCAAAAAATGTAATGCGAGAGATAAGGGATTATGATGGGTACTTGGTATGTTGACTTTTGCGTAGACTCCCCGGCAACGGCGCAAGAAATTCTTCTTGCTACCTCTTGAGCACTGCGTTGGATTTCCTTGAAGAGGAAAGGATGATGCAACAAAGTAGCGTAAGTATTTCCCTCAGTTTTTAAGAACCAAGGTATCAATCAAGTAGGAGGCTACGCGCGAGTCCCTCGTACCTACACAAAACAAATAACTCCTCGCAACCAACGCGATAAGGGGTTGTCAATCCCTTCACGGTCACTTACGAGAGTGAGATCTGATAGAGATGATAGATAATATTTTTGGTGTTTTTGTGATAAAGATGCAAAGTAAAATAAAAAGCAAAGTAAAAAGCAAAGGAAATAATAAAGTGATGGAAGATTAATATGATGAAAATAGACCCGGGGGCCATAGCTTTCACTAGTGGCTTCTCTCAAGAGCATAAGTGTTTTATGGTGGGTGAACAAATTACTGTTGAGCAATTGACAGAATGGAGCATAGTTATGAGAATATCTAGGTATGATCATGTATATAGGCATCACGTCTGAGACAAGTAGACCGACTCCTGCCTGCATCTACTACTATTACTCCACTCATCGACCGCTATCCAGCATGCATCTAGAGTATTAAGTTCAAGAAAACAGAGTAACGCCTTAAGCAAGATGACATGATGTAGAGGGATAAATTCATGCAATATGATAAAAACCCCAGCTTGTTATCCTCGATGGCAACAATACAATACGTGCCTTGCTGCCCCTACTGTCATTGGGAAAGGACACCGCAAGATTGAAACCAAAGCTAAGCACTTCTCCCATTGCAAGAAAAACCAATCTAGTAGGCCAAACCAAACTGATAATTCGAAGAGACTTGCAAAGATAACCAATCATACATAAAAGAATTCAGAGAAGATTCAAATATTGTTCATAGATAATCTTGATCATAAACCCACAATTCATCGGTCTCAACAAACACACCGTGAAAAGAAGATTACATCGAATAGATCTCCACGAGAGAGGGGGAGAACATTGTATTGAGATCCAAAAAGAGAGAAGAAGCCATCTAGCTACTAACTAGGGACCCGAAGGTCTGAGGTAAACTACTGACACTTCATCGGAGGGGCTATGGTTATGGTGTAGAAGCCCTCCATGGTGGATGCCCCCTCCGGCGGAGCTCCGGAATAGGCCCCAAGATGGGATCTCGTGGGTACAGAAGGTTGCGGCGGTGGAATTAAGTTTTTGGCTCCGTATCTGATCGTTTGGGGGTATGTAGGTATATATAGGAGGAAGAAGTATGTCGGTGGAGCAACGTGGGGCCCACGTGGGTGGAGGGCGCGCCCTTGGGGTGGGTGCGCCCCCCTACCTCGTGCCCTCCTAGGAGCTTCCTTGACTTAGGGTCCAAGTCTTCTAGATCACGTTCGGTGAGAAAATCACGTTCCCGAAGGTTTCATTCCGTTTGGACTCCGTTTGATATTCCGTTTCTGCAAAACTCTGAAATAGGCAAAAAATAGCAATTCTGGGTTGAGCCTCCGGTTAATAGGTTAGTCCCAAAAATAATATAAAAGTAGAAAATAAAGCCCAATATTGTCCAAAAAAGTAGATAATATAGCATGGAGCAATAAAAAATTATAGATACGTTGGAGACGTATCACTCATCCTTGCCGCGGAGTGTGGCGGCGAGGGCCTCCTCACGAGCGGCAAGGTCCTCCTCCTGGGAGTTCAGCCGATCCTCGTGCTGGTGCCGAGCGGCCTCGTCCTTGGCAGCCTGTTCCTTCGCCGCCTCCTGGGCCTTCTCGACGTCCGCGTGCTTCAAGATGAGCTCCTGTTTGCGCTCGGCCAGCAAATCCTGGGCTACCTTCAGTTATTCGTGGGCCTTGCGAAACCAGGCCTGCGTCTTGGTGACGCGCTCCTCAAGATCCGCGTCCCCCTTGTTCACCGCCGCCATCCTGGATTTTGCCTTGTCCAGACGGGTACGGTGGAGCGCCTGGAGCTTTTGGAAGTTGACGCTCATGGCCCGAAGGAGTTTCTCCTCTTGGGAACCGCTACCACCGGCGGTCGGTTCGTCAACAACCTCAAGCCCGGCAGCGGCGAGCGCCTCGTCATCGATGTCGGCGTTCTGGGAACGGGGGTCCCCAGACTTGCCTACCTGCGGCGTGGCTCGAAGGAGGCCCAGCACGGCCCATCTACATCAACGCAAGCTCAAGACCCTCGCGAGGTGCCAAGCCTCGCGGGGCGGACGACAAGGAGCTTCCTCAGGCACGGCCTCGTGAGGCTGGCTCATGAGGAGGCGGAGAGTTCAAGCGGGTACCTCGCGAGGTGCCCATGGCGCAAGCCATGACAACCAAGGGCGCCCGATCGGGCGCCAGCCCGCATGATGTCCTCGTTTCCTCTTTGGTGCAAAGGGAGCAAGCGCAGGCGAGAGCATCAAGCAAAGGCATCCGTTTCGGTGCAACAAGACCAAGACCAGCCCAACGGCTGGAAGGGAGTCATCGTGGAGCCCAAGCAGGCGTCATCACTAGAGCCTTTAGCAGGCGAGGACCAACTTTAGTCAGGATAAGTGTTCCCGCTATTCCCCTTCAAAATGGCCAATTGTTGGCGCCCTTCCCGCTCAATATTTGGGAAGAGGCCCAGGGCCTTCGCCTATAAATAGGAGTAGCCACCCCCAGGGCGGAGGGATCCGGATCCTCATCAAGAAACCAGTAGCTAGAGCGACTGAACACCACCTAGCAGTTCATCGCACCCGCCAAGAACAGACCCTCACGAGGCTGTTCTTCCTTGTATTGTTCCTCATCAGCCCAAGAGGCAATCCACCACACCACCCACTGGAGTAGGGTATTACACCACAATGGTGGCTGAACGATATAAATCCGCGTCTCTTGTGCTGTTCCGTTTAGTAGTTTTAGGTCCCAGCGATTGGCGAGGTGCGAGGCGGTGGAGGTTGGATCTCGCGTGCACCCAGTGTTCGAACCTCAAGGGTCTGCGGAACCCGAAATCCGACATTTGGCGCGCCCGGTAGGTGCGCGGAATCTGCCTTCGTCGCCTCGTTCTTCCCGACCACCGCAACCATGTCGGCGCCCGTCGGGCTCGCGCTGAAGCGCCGAGCCGCCCTCGCCTCCCATGTCGCCCAGACAGCTCCGTCGTGGCGCCCTCGTCGTTCCCGTCACCTGCCGTTAACGCCGCCACCGGCCGGCGGGAAACGAGCAGCAAGCATCGTTCGGCACCGTCCATGAGGCGGGGCGGCCGCACCGCCACGCCGCCGCTCACCCGCTGGTTCTTCGTCATCTGCGCGCCCAGCAGCTGCCATGGAGGCCCGAGCTGCACTCATCGCGCAAGCGAGCTCCTGCGCTACCGCCCGTCGGCAGCGTCTACGAAGAATGGCTCGACCGAGTCGCCGAGCTCGTCCGTGCCGCAGGAGGCGCCCCCGCACCATCCGTCTCGCTGCACCGCACCCGCTCGCCAGCAGCGATAAACTCCGGGCGCCTCATCCGCCTCCTCCTCAAGAAGGCGCCCTGGCCCCAAGGCGCGCGGCCCCTTGGCGGAACCCGCTCCGCCAGGCGCCGACGCGGCAAGAGCAGAGCTGTCAAGAAGTTCCTCGCCCACGAAGCTGCCCGCGCTCCCGCTCCAAAGACGTCAGAGACCTGCGCTGCCCCGGCCATGAGCAAGGAGGCCCGCAAGACCAAGCTCTCTGTCGTCCGAGGCCCCCCGCGGCCACGGCGGGCTGCCACGCCTTCACCTCCGAGCTGCGCAGCGTCGCGTGGCCCGCCAAGTTCAAGCCAGACCTGCCTCCTCGCTACGACGACATAGCTGACCCTACGGAGTTCCTCCAGCTCTACGAGCTGGGCATCGAGGCTGCCAACAGGGATGAAAAGGTCATGGCGAACTGGTTTCCCATGGCGCTCAGGGCGGAGCCCCACTGGCTCTGAATCGGCCCGTGCACGATCTCTTCTGGGCCAAGATGCGCACCCGCTTCATCGCCAACTTCGTGGTACTCGCGACCGGCCACCCGCCGTGGCGACATCGCCGAATCAAGCAGCAGCCAGGGGAAACCCTGCAAAAGTACATCCAGCGCTTCAACAACGCACACCTCAAGATCCCTAGGGTAATGGACGAGGCCATCATCTCTGCCTTCTTCGACGGCGTGCACAACGTCAAGATGAAGGAGGAGCTGGCGATGCATGAAGATCTATGCACCTCCTTGGAGCTGTTCAACTTGGCGACCAAGTGCGCTAGGGCTGAGCAGGGGCGCCTCTCCCTCCTCGAGCTGCCTGCCGCGGATCCCGAAGAAAAGAAGCCCAAGGCCAAGGACGTGAAGCGCAAGGGGGCTGCCGTACTCGCGGCCGAACCAGAAACCAAGCGAGGCAGAGATCAGCCCGAGTCCTCCAAGGGCAGTCGGTACTGCGTGTACCACGACCTCCACACCCACAACACCAATGAATGCCAAGAGCTCCGGGCCGTACGCGAAGGAAGGGTCGGCAGACGCCCCGAGCACAGCGAGCGGGGCTACAGCCGAGGAGGAGGAAGGAATGCAGAGTGATCATCCATTTGGTATAGGGATTTTTGGATTTCCGGACTCTTTCATCAGAGATACTGCAGTTGCCACTCCATTAGAGCTTGAGGACGAAGATTTGCTTATTCCTTTCGTTCCTCACAACGAAGCACTGAACCGTCGCACCACTTCCTTCGGTCCTGAGATCTGGCTTATGTACTTTGGTTTCCCCTATGATTATCAGACAGATTATTACATCAATAAGTCGCTAGGTGGTTTCGATGCTCTGGTTTCATGGTATAACCCCCGCCAAGATCGCCGCTTCGTGTTAATCAAAGCTAGAGTTTTGCACCTGAATCTGGTGCCAAAAAGCTTTGTTGTTTGGCAGCTTGGTGGAGCTCGTGACTGCTGGAGTGTGCCGATCACAATCCTCCGGAGCAATGATTGGAATGGTCTTTTGCCTGAAGTTCTGCCTGTCGGAGAGGAACCTCCACCACCTGATGGCATCCCGCACCCCCAATTTGGTCCGGACCTGACTGCGGAACAATTGTATCAGCAGCAGGTGCACAATTGGATGGTACAGAATGCAGCACCCCCCAATGGCGCCCTAGATGAGACTGATGTGAACCTTGAGCAGGACAATGCAGGATGGGAAGCTTGGCCTGCGCCGGCTGCCCCTCCTCTGCCCCAACTGCCACCGTATCTGATGAACTTTCAAGCATGGCTCGCTGCTCTGGGTCTGCAAGTGCAAGACGGCATTGTGCCTGACAATAACATCTCTGATAATGCCATGCAGGCCTGGCACAACTCCATAACTTCCTCGAGGAGACCGAGACCGACTCTGGCAGTTCTACTTTTGATCTTTTGGTGATTCGGATCAGGTGGTGATGCTGCTCCTTTGGTTGATGATTCGCTCACCATTTCTGTAGAAATCCATAACCAGGGTCTGCGCTTTGGCCTCTCGGCAAATGGAGATGCCCTCGTGGCTTTGCTGTTAGAAAACACCATCCCTCGTCAGCAGCTTAACAGTGCTATTTTCTCGGCTCTTCGCTCGGTGATGGCTTCTTTTGGACCTTGGCGCTCTGGTCTGGGTATGCATCAGCACTCATTTCAGGTGGAGTTTCAGGTTTCTTTAAGGAGGGGGAACATTCAGATTTCACAGCTAGCAACTCAACAGGTACCTGCTTCAGAAATGCCTGCGATTGCTTTGTCTGCCCTGCCTGATGAACATTCAGCTTTGGGTTCCCATGTGCATTCTGCCTCGATGCCTCTACTCCTCACCTGGGAGCCATCTGAGCCCTTGGGGGCACCGAGTTTGTCAGTGGTTGATCAGCAGGCTGACCAACTTGCTCTCTCTGTCCCTTTGGACGCCATCTCTGTGCCAGCATTGCTGAATTCTTCGCGCACCTCAATGGCCTTGACTGTTGAGGATCAGGGCGGCATGACCTCTGCTCATCAGACTCAGAAACAACGCAAGGGTAAGATGCCAGCTCCTGTTGATACATCCACCTTGCGCCGTAGTACCAGGAACAACAAATATGATGGTTTTAAGTTTCCTCAACCTTCTGATGCTCGCCCCACCAAATCTAAAGTCAAGCCTCGCATAATTCCTTCTGCTGCTATTGGAGCTTCAATGCCTTCTTCTGGGGATGATGATGATGCTGCAGCTCCTCCACCCACATCCATCCCTACTATGCAGGCAATTGGCATGAATCTACATGCCATACCCTTTGAAGAGCTGTCTACTTGACCCTCAATGAAGAGTAGCTTCTTGGTTTATCTCTGCTTTTGTTACTCTTGAACCTTGATTTATTTCCCAATGCTTTTGCGTGAATGGAGCGATGCTATCTTTGGAATGTACACGGTCTTAATGCGCCCGATAAACACTTAGCGCTTGGTAATGCGATCAATACTAGTGGCTGTGCGATCGTTTGCTTGCAAGAATCCAAAATGCCTTTCTTTGATTCTGCTGTCCTGAAATCAATTTTCAGCGCCGTTTTGATCGGTTTGCGTACATCCCATCCCAAGGATCTTCGGGGAATTATCACGATGCGGAATAGCGATATATTCTGGGCGGGTCTTTCTATCTAAACACTTTGCACTTGGTGTCGAATTTACATCCACAGTCCGGTCATTGTTGGAAACTTGTCAATGTCTATGGTCCTTGTCGGGTGAACATCGTGTCACGTTCACGAACTGGTTGTTTGACATGAATATACCGCGGTGAAGACTGGTTATTGTTAGGTGATTTCAACTACATTCGTTCACGATAATCGCAACAAACACAGGGCTAACGTCCGAGGACATGTTCACTTTAATGACTTCATTCGGGAACAAAACCTTCTTGAACTCCCCATCAAAGGCGTTCTTATACTTGGTCAAATATGCAGCTGCAGCCCTCCTAGAACAACTCATTGGTTCTTCACCACGTTAAACTGGACTACCACCTTCCCCAACACATTGGTAAATCCCTTGGCAAACCCGTTTACGATCATACTCCATGTTACGTGGTTATCAAACTTCAATCCCCAAAGCAAGATCTTGAGTTTGAAACATATTGGCTTGCTCACCCTGGTTTTATGGAAGTGGTGGAGCGTGCTTGGAATAAATCTATCAGATTCAATAAAAGCCATAATTGTGCGGCTAGAATTGGACAAAAGCTCAAGCATGTTCGCCATGCTCTCAAGCAATGGAGTAAGAACATCTCCCGCCTTAAAACAGCCATTGAAAACACGAACAAAGCTCTCTTGGAACTTGACAATATTGAGGATCGTCGGACTCTGACCACACCCAAAAGAAAATTTAGACGCATTCTCAAAAAACATTTGCTACGTCTTCTGCAATACCAAAAGGAGTATTGGAATAAGAGATGTACGGTTCGATGGATTCAATTTGGGGATGAGAATTCCAAATTCTTCCAAACTATTGCCACCGAGCGCTTCAGGAAGAACTGCATTAGCTCGCTCAAAACCTCCGATGGAGTGGTTGTAAGTGACCATGCTGGGAAAGAGTCCATCCTCTTTGAAGCCTTCAAAGGAAGAATGGGTCAAGCAAATCCTCAGCCCATGAAATTCAACTTAAAAGTTTCTTGAAAAGGGCGTGGATTTCTCGGACCTAATTGCCCCTTTCACACGTAAAGAAATTGATGATGTGGTCTGGAAATGCCACGGATCGGGCACCGGCCTGATGGTTTCAATGGGGCTTTCTTAAAAGCATGTTGGCCAATCATTAAAAATGACTTTTATCTTCTATGTGATGAGTTCCATCAAGGCGGCCTCAATCTTGAAAGCATCAATGCAGGTTTCATCACTTTGATCCCCAAGGTTAATTCGCCTGAAGGTGTTAATGACTTCCGTCCGATCACTCTTCTTAACTGCTGTTTAAAGTTGATCAACAAACTCTTGGCGAATAGGCTCCAAAAATTATTCTCAGCATTGTGCACCGAAATCAATATGGTTTTCTTCGTGGCCGATCGATTCATGACTGCCTTGCCTGGGCTTTTGAATATATCCACCAGTGTCAGGCCTCCAAAAGAGAGATTGTTCTCCTTAAACTTGACTTTGCGAAGGCCTTTTACACGATCGAGCATTCTGCCATGCTGCTAATTTTGAAGAACATGGGTTTCCCGCCCAAATGGTTGGCTTGGATGGAGAGCTTCTTCGCGTCGGGTAAATCCTCTGTGTTACTTAATGGGGTGCCAGGGAGACAGTTCTGGTGTAAATGTGGTGTTCGTCAAGGCGATCCGATGTCCCCCCTGATCTTTGTGCTTGCAGCGGACCTACTTCAAAGTGCTATCAACGCAGCACTCCAGCAAGGCTTGATCGCACATCCCATCCCTCCTACGGTGGCCTTCTAACTACCCCTGTAATCAATACGGCAGCGATACTATTCTCGTCCTTCCGGCCTGCATGGACCAAGCAGCTAGGATCAAGCTCATCCTCGAAGATTATGCCACCTCCATTGGCTTGAAGATCAACTTTCAAAAATCCACGCTTGTGTCGATTAATACGCCGCAGCCCAAATGTGATGACTTGGCCCGTCTCTTTGGATGTACACAGGCCAACATGCCCTTTACTTATCTCGGTCTGCCCCTAGGCACTACCCGGCCTTCGGTCCTTGATCGGCGCCGTTTATGCAGTAAGCGAAAGGAAAATCACCGCTGCTATGTCCCTAATGTCCTACGCGGGCAAGCTTGCTTTGGTAAACTCGCTCATCACCTCATTGGCTATCTACCCAATGGGGACTCTCAGACTGCCGCCCAAGATCTTGGCTCAACTTGATAAAATCCGTAGACACTGTCTATGGAACAAACGCACGGCGGATGGGGATAAGCAGAATTCTTTGGCAGCTTGGGACATGGTTTGTCAGCCAAAGAAGTGTGGTGGTTTGGGCATCATTAACCTTAAAATTCAGAATGACGCCCTCTTGCTCAAATTCCTGCACAAATTCTACAATAGAATGGATGTCCCTTGGGTTCGGCTTATTTGGGAAACATATTATGCTGACTCCACCCCGCATGCTTCGGACAATTCTGGCTCCTTTTGGTGGCGTGACATTGCAGATCGTATGCCGATATACCGTGGCATTACCCAAGTGCAGGTTAAACGTGGCGATTCGGTCCTGTTCTGGAAAGATTACTGGAATCAGTCCATCTTAGCAGAGAAGTATCCACGTGCTTTCTCTTATGTCATTAATGAGGATTTGTCTGTGCATGGTTTCTTGACTGCCCCCGCCCTCCACGAAACCTTTCAGCTGCCTCTGTCAGTGCAAGCTCATGACGAGCTCAAGCTCCTACAAGCTGATTTTGCTGCCGTGAGTTTGGAAGATCGTGACGATGTCTGGTCCTATTGTTGGGGATCTACTGTGTTCAAAACCACAGCGTACTATCAGTTTGTTTTCCGTGATGTGGTCGCACACGTGACATTCCAATGGCTTTGGAAGACTAAATGCATACCAAAAATCAAAGTCTTTGGTTGGTTTCTGCTCTCGGATCGGCTCAACACAAGGAACATGCTCAAACGGCGTCACTACAATATTAGTAATAACTTTGATTGTCTTCTTTATGGCGGCACATTGAAGAAAGCGGTGGAGCATCTCTTCTTTCATTGTACCTTGATCGGGAATGTTGGGGCCGCTGAATATCTCTGGGCCGCACACGGGATAGGTTGCATCTCTTTGGAGAACCTAAAGACACAACATCCCAGGAAAATGATACTGGAAATATTCCTCACTGCTGCTTGGAGCCTTTGGAAGGAACGCAACAACAATTACTTTAGACGGGTGTTGCCCTCCGTCCCCTCTTGGTTCACTAGATTCAAGGAAGACTTTGGCAATATCAACTTTAGGCTGCCTGGTAGAAAGAGACATGTTGTCTCCTCCTTTTTACAAAATCTACCACAACTTGGTTAGGATTGTGTCTTCCTGCTAACCCTCCCCCCCCCCCATTGTAAAATCACCATGTAACTGCTCTTTTGATTATTTATATATACATGCAGTAGGAAGCTCTCCTACTGTCTTAACCCTAAAAAAATGCAGGACGCTGGGAAGACCGCGGCCCGCGCCAAGGGTGGCGCGACCAACCTCGCGAGGACCGTTGGCAAGACCCGCCTCGCGAGGGAGGCTGGAGGGATCAGCCTCGCGAGATCGCCCATGAGGCACGCAGCCTCCCTCCGCTGCCGCCGCAGCCAAGGAGAAATGAGGACCGTCATCAAGACGAGGGGGCTGGGGGCTTCCAGGAACCGTGTGCGATCGCCTGCATCCTGGGCGGAGCTCAAACCCCAGCCTCTCAGCGCATCTTCAAGCAGTTCGCCCGCGAAGTGAATGCAGTCCTCCCCATGCTCGAGGCCGCGTGCCCTCTCAGGTGGTCGGCATGCGCCATCACGTTCAGCTCAGCGGATCAGCTCAAGTGCGCGGCCACAGCCGGAGTTCTCCCGATGCTTTGTTCCCCAATCATCAGCAACGTGCTGGTCACCAAGACCCTCATCGACGGCGGGGCAGGAATCAACGTCCTGTCCGTGGAAACATTCAACAATCTTCAAGTGCCTTACAGTCAGCTTCAGCCAACCAAGCCTTTCTCCGGAGTCACCGACGGCTCCACGGTCCCGATCGGGCAGGTCCGCCTTCTGTCACCTTCGGGGCTCGCGACAACTACCACACCGAGCTCATCGACTTCGACGTCGCCCACATTCGCCTGCCGTACAACGCCATCCTCGGGTACCCGGCGCTGGCCAAATTCATGGCCGTGACCCACCATGGCTACAACGTCCTCAAGATGCCAGGAAGCGGCGGGGTCATCACGGTGCCCTGTGAAGAGAGAGACGCAGTGTGCTCCCTGGAGCGAGCCTTTCAGGCCGCATCGCTAGAAGACCCAGACCACAGCAGCAGGAGGCCTCCCGAGGCCGCACCCAAGAAGAAGAAGACATCGACCGGCCCGGTTCCTCAAGAGGTAGGCCCCTCAGGGCCCGCGCCAGGCCAGGGGGAGCCTCCTTCCATCGCATAGGAAAGCGCGCCCGGCGCCCTCCTCAGGCCGGGCTCGGGGGCTCTCCCGTGGAGGGCCGCCGACCTCGCCAAGGTCACGAGGGAGGCGCTTGGGCACCACGTGGGCGTGCTTGAAGCACGTTTCCATAGCGAGGAGCAAGGCAGGAGGGCGAACCCTCGGGAGTTCGTCGGCAAGGTCATTCGGGAGCTCAGGAGTCAAGGGTCATGAGGGCAGCCGCCGCCTGTGGCCCCCATCCAGGCGAGGATGGTGGGCTGCGCGTCTGCATCGACATACCAGGGCTCAACCTAGACGCATCTCAAGAGCGCCTCTGTCCCTCGCGAGTGGGACGTTGCGAGGGCCCGCCCCACAGCTACGTGCGCATGCCTCACGGCGCTAAAAGCAGTTGCTGCGCACTGGCATCTCATGAGGGCCATCTGGAGGCTCGAGAGGTCGAGCACGCCACAGCCTGGCGGAGATGGAGATGGCCACCGCGAGCCGCCCGGTGCCTCCGGATCCTCCCGAGGCCCCCGGGCCTGGGGGCTCGTAAGGATCGGCTCCTGCAGCCCACCGAGTCTGCTACACCAACACCCCTTCGTCCTCAACATCACCAGGTGACATCTTTAAGTTTTGTTCCCGGCTGGGAGCGCCTTCAGGGCCGCATTATTCCCAGGCCGCGTGGGTCCGTCCCTGCGGCATGTACCCCTTTTATTTCATGTCATTAGCCTATCTTGTTGGGGGCGCCCCTCGGGCTGCATCATCCCCAAGCCGTTCGGGCCTGTCCCAGCGGCATGTATCCTTCTTACGTTTTCCTTAGGATTATGCTCTCGCTCCACCATGCTTGTTATTTGGTGCCTTTTCCTGGGTTACCGAATCTTGCACGTTAAAGGGGGGGTGCCTGAGCATCGCGACTCAGGGCTCCTACCGGCTCTCCGGCCCTCACCCTCTGGTCTTGTCCATGGCATCGCGACCTGGCTTGCCAATGACGGTGAGACCAGCCGAGAGCCGGGACCGAGGGCGTGAGTATCGTCATCTAACCCAGCTTGCGCGTTAAAGGGGGGGTGCCTGAGCATCGTGACTCAGGGCTCCTACCGGCTCTCCGGCCCTCACCCTCTGGTCTTGTCCATGGCATCGCGACCTGGCTTGCTAGCGACGGCTGAGACCAGCCCGAGAGCCGGGACCCGAGGACGTAGAGTTTCATCATCTAACCCAGCTTGCGCGTTAAAGGGGGGGGTGCCTGAGCATCACGACTCAGGGCTCCTACCGGCTCTCTGGACCTCACCCTCTGGTCTTGTCCATGGCATCGTGACCTGGCTTGCCAGCGACGGCTGAGACCAGCCAGAGAGCCGGGACCCGAGGACGTAGAGTTGCTGCATCTAACCCAGCTTGCGTGTTAAAGGGGGGGGTGCCTGAGCATCACGACTCAGGGCTCCTACCGGCTCTCCGGCCCTCACCCTCTGGTCTTGTCCATGGCATCGCGACCTGGCTTGCCGGCGACGGTGAGACCAGCCCAAGAGCCGGACCGAGGGCGTGAGTTTCGTCATCTAACCCACTTGCGCGTTAAAGGGGGTGCACGAGCATCGCGACTCGGGGCTCCTACGGCTCTCCGGCCCTCACCCTCTGGTCTTGTCCATGGCATCGCGACCTGGCTTGCCCGGTGACGGGTGAGACTAGCCCGAGCCCGGACTCAAGGCGTGAGCACCGGCATCTGGCCAAATTTGCAGGAACACACTCAAAGATAAGGCCCAGAGCCAGGCGCAACCCGCCTTGAGGTAGGGCCCCATGAGCCCTGCGCTGGCTCACGGGTCCCCCAACACACCTCACGAGGCCTCTCGCGCCTCTCCCAAGCAACTAATGGAAAAACTAACGATCGCCACGGCGAGCTCTTGTTCCTTTTGTGGTGAGCCTGCAGGGTCCCTCCAAGGAGCACGAAACGACCTCGCCATGCAATCTCTCGCCGGCCTAGGCACGGACCTAGCGCCGCACCAGGAAGCATTGTCCTGACCCTCGAGATAAGTCACCCCCCCGGACACACTAGTTATCGCAACACCATCCCCACACTCAATGCAACCCCGTGTTAGCAAAGTCGCTCTCCTTTCTCACCGAATGATGGCTGCTTGAGCACCAAGGGGACCCCCTGAGCATCGCGACTCAGGGGCTCTTACCGGACCTCGGGCCGCTCACCTCCTGGCCTTGACCACAGCATCGCGACCTGGCATACCAGCGACGGCTGAAGCCGCCTTGGGACTGGGACCTGTCAGTGCAGTGCATCAGGCCCTCGTGAGGACTGAAAGGAGGAAACTGAGCTAGAACGGAATGAGCATCTCGCACTGCTTCATAAAAAGGATTATATTGACGGATGGATCTACAAACATCTTACAAGCCCCCGTGGGGTATATTCTTGGCCCCTCGCAGGAACAAAAGGCACGCATCCTAAGGAATCCTAACTACAGGGGGCATCGCGGCAGATGCCATCATCAACAGTGGGCCACCGGGTCCAGCGCCAACCCCATCCAGATCAGGGGCGGCGACGACCTGACGAGCCCGCCCTGCTCCGGGAGCGGCGCAGGCTCGGAGGCTCGTAGCAGTCGTCGCTCGTCTCCGGCGTCGCGAAGAGCTCGGCGGAGTCGCTGGATCCTCCGGCGCCTTCATCGCCCGAGGAGCGGCCAAGGGGGCGATCTGCCGGCCTCTGTCTCACCGCAGCAGGATCCCGACCACCTCTCCCGGGGCAGCACTCCAGCCGACGACCCTCCGTGTCGAAGACCTTGAAGGACACCACCGAAGCACCATCGTACTCCAGGTGGATCGTGAGGGCGCCCCTCGTCCTGCAGACCCGGGCGACCTCGCCCCAGCCTCGAGTCATGAAGACCTCGCCGGGGCAACTATCGCGACCTCTGCCCGGTCGCGAGGGTGCCGCAGCCGGCGTGCGATGAGAAGGGCAGGGGCGCTCAAGCAGCGAAGGGGAGCGGATGTGTACAGCAGCGTGTCCGCCTAGCAAGGCCGCGAAATAAGGAGGCATGGGGAATAGTGCGGCGCGTCCAATCAACGCCACTTGGCGCCCAAAACGCAGAGCTGTTAGGGCCCATGACGCCAGACTTGCCCTTCGCCTCTCTGCTCGGCCAAGTTCAGACGCCATGGGCCGGGGCTATTGTCGGCGTTCTGGGAATAGGGGTCCACAGACTTGCCTGCCTGCGGCCTGCGGCGTGGCTCGAAGGAGGCCCAGCACGGCCCATCTTCATCAACGCAAGCTCAAGACCCTCGCGAGGGGCCAAGCCTTGCAGGGCGGACGACAAGGAGCTTCCTCAGGCACGGCCTCGTCAGGCTGGCTCATGAGGAGGCGGAGAGTTCAAGGCAGGGTACCTCGCGAGGTGCCCATGACGCAAGCCATGACAACCAAGGGCGCCCGATCGAGCGCCAGCCCGCATGATGTCCTCCTTTCCTCTTTGGTGCAAAGGTATCAAGCACGATCGAGAGCATCAAGCAAAGGCATCCGTTTGGTGCAACAAGACCAAGACCAATAGCGGCTGGAAGGAGTCATCGTGGAGCCCAAGCGGCGTCATCACAGAGCCTTTGGCGGCGAGGACCAACTTTAGTCGGGATAAGTGTACCCGTTGTTCCCCTTCAAAATGGCCAATTGTTGGCGCCCTTCCGCTCAATATTTGGGAAGAGGCCGGGGCCTTCGCCTATAAATAGGAGTAGCCACCCCAGGCGGAGGGATCCGGATCCTCATCAAGAAACCAGTAGCTAGAGCGGTGAACATCACCTAGCAGTTCATCGCACCCGCCAAGAACAGACCCTCACGAGGCTGTTCTTCCTTGTATTGTTCCTCATCAGCCCAAGAGGCAATCCACCACACCACCCACTGGAGTAGGGTATTACACCACAATGGTGGCATGAACCAGTATAAATCCCGCGTCTCTTGTGCTGTTCCGTTTAGTAGTTTTAGGTCCCAGCGATTCGGCAAGGTGCGAGACGGTGGAGGGTTGGATCTTCGCGCGCACCCCAGTGTTCGAACCTCAAGGGTCTGGCAGAACCCGAAATCCGACAATCGAGCACCTCCCCCTCGGTTGGCGCCCTGGTGCTCGCCATTCCTGGGAGGTGGACGAACAGGTCGTCGGCCACCTTCAAGTACTTGCCCGAGCCAAAGGCTGCAGAAGAGGAAGGTTGGTCGTCAACCACCCCCCCCCCGGCAGGCCCCTTGCCGGCCTCCTCGGCAGCGGCCTTGCCGACCTCCCCGGCAGGCCCCTTGGCGGCCTCTTTAGCGGCGGCCTTGGCGGCCTCCTTGGCGGCAATGTTGTCGGCCTCAGCCTCGGTGTCCCTGCCGACCTCTTCGATCACAGTGTCAATATCCTCCCGGTCCACCGAGGAAGGGTCTGGATACCAAGAAGGGGAATGAGACAGGGCCAAGGACAAGGTTCAAAAAGGTGAAAAAAGAACAGGGACGGGAAGTAAGCAACTCACCCGCACCAGGATGGGAAGAAGTGGCGCCCTCCCTGCCAACATTCGTTGCCGGGGCAGAACCACCGGCTCCCAAGCTCGCTTCCTCCTCCTCCATATGCATGGGCTCGGTGGTGGATGCCCTTGCCGAGGACGCCCCTCTGGGCGGTGTAGTTGAGGGGGGCTGCATGTTGGGAGTGGCCCTCGGCGGCTCATCCTGCTGCCGTTCTCCTCCTGCAAAGCCGGCAAGTTCAGCATCAAGAATTCACACCCCAATGTTCATCAGTGGAGGAGTGAGTGATGAGCTCACGTTGGGGGCTGAAGCGGGGGCTACGCCGGGGGCTGCTATCTGGGCTGCTATCCACCAACATCGGCATGTGTGAAGTACCCACCGGGGGCCCGTCGAGGACTTGGCCCTCTTCGCCACCCTCTGGGCTAGCGTCTCCGCGTCCCTGTCAAGACAACATCAAATCAAATGATGATAAAGCAGGTGTAAGGTCAGGAGGTGGTAGGGGGCGAAATACTTACTCGTTCTCCACCTCGTCCTCCACTGGCTTCCTCTTCCTCTTCGGGCTAAAAGACCCGAGGTTGAATTCGGCCTCCAGGGTGTTGTCCGAGGGAGAATTGGATGGGATACGACGCCGCTTGGATGAGGAGGAGGCAGTCGCCGCTTTCTTCGCTTCCGCAACCTTCATCGCCCTCGTCTGGCGCACGAGTTGCTCCTGAGCCGGTTGCCGTTGCGCGGTCCTGCTGGGCCGGACCAGCTCGCCAGAGCTGGCCCGCCGCAGGATGCGTGTCTTCCCCACGGGCGGAGGATTGTCCACTTTTGCTTCCTCTTCGGGCGACTCACCGCCCGCGTCTTCAATAAGGGGGCGCCAGCGCTGCTGGCCTCCCCAGCAGACTCCCCCACCTGGGCGAGCTCCTTCTCCTCCGCGGCCTCGTCCTCCATGGTGCCAGCACTTCCGGCCTCCTTGGCAAGCGCTGCCTCCGCCGCCCTGGTGGCAATGTAGTCCAGCTCCTCCTTGGTGGTGTTGCGGATGGGCACCGGCTCGTCGTGGACATAGCTCTCCCACAAGCTGTTGAAGAACTCCTACACCTTCTTTGCTGGCAGCTCGGCCCAGGATGGGTCGAGGCCGTGCACATTGAAGTCCGGCATCATGGCGACGATGGCGGACCGGCGAGATTTGTTGCTCAGCGGGACCACTCCCGCTGGCAACCGAAACAGGGGCCCCTTGAGGGCCTTGCCGGACTTCGTGGCCCTGCCGATCTTCTCAGCCCAGCCATCATCACCCACATTGACCTGGAAGATCCCGTGGAAAAAATGGGCATGCCCCATCACCGCGAAGTTATGCTTCAGGTCAGGGCGGAGCCTCATGACGTCGGCCGCATTCCTGAAGTCCTAGGCCGGCCTCCGCTTGTTGTGCAGCTGGGCGATTCGGCGACGGATGAAATCATCCCCAATCATCTCAAGGGTGAGCCCGACCATGGTGAGGTGATGGATCTGGTGGTGGCGACCTTGAGCTTCTTGTCGTTGGTGTTGAGGTCGCTCCAGTCCTTGCGGCGGACCGGCGGGCTCTGACGAACCCGATAGAACTCTTGCGGATCCTCCTCCTTGATCCAGAGCCACCGGCCCCGCCACTCCTCCCAGCTCTCCTTCTGGGCACCCTCCGGGTACGTGCCCTTCTCCTGGGTCCTCAGGATCCAGGTGATGCTCCCAGAAATGGCATCCCCTGGCTGGATGCGAGGATAGAAGTAATTGTGGAAGAGCGTCGTGCTGGGGAGCACTCCGGCAAAGCCATCGCAGAGATGGGTGAAGAGAGCCATGCACGCCACGACATTCGGCGTGATGTCGAGGAGGTGAAAGTCGTAGGTGTGCATGATGTCATTGAAGAAATCAAAGAAAGGGGGCAGAGCCCGCAAGAAAAGAAATCGACGAAGAAGGGATACCGATTTGGGCCGGCATTGGCGAAATCGGCAGGGATGATATGTCTCGGTACCGGCGGATCTCGGGTAGGGGGTCCCGAACTGTGCGTCTAGGCGGATGGTAACAGGAGACAAGGGACACGATGTTTTACCCAGGTTCGGGCCCTCTTGATGGAGGTAAAACCCTACGTCCTGCTTGATTAATATTGATGATGTGTGTTACAAGAGTGGATCTACCACGAGATCAAAGAGGCTAAACCCTAGAAGCTAGCCTATGGTATGATTGCTGTTCGTCCTATGGACTAAAGCCATCCGGTTTATATAGACACCGGAGAGGGCTAGGGTTACACAAAGTCGGTTACAAAGGTAGGAGATCTACATATCCGTATCGCCAAGCTTGCCTTCCATGCCAAGGAAAGTCCCATCCAGACACGGGACGAAGTCTTCAATCTTGTATCTTCATAGTCTTGGAGTCCAGCCGATGATGATAGTTCGCTATCCGGACACCCCTAGTCCGGAACTCTCGGTAGCCCCGAACCAGGCTTCAATGACAGCGAGTCCGGCGCGCATGTTGTCTTCGGCATTGCAAAGCGGGTTCTTCCTCGAATAATTTATAGAAGATTGTGAACACCAGGATAGTGTCCGGCTCGCAAAAATAAATTCCACATACCACCGTAGAGAATAATATTACACAAGATCAATCTGCTGGCGTATTCCGTGGCGTGGCGTCGCACCACTACCAAGCCTTTACTCAAATTGTTTTATTGTTCCACCTCGGTAGCGTTTAGCGAGCGGTTTCCTTAGCACGTCTGTCGAAGCAGATTGTGTTCCCCTTATTCCGGATTCCCATCAATACGGACGTGGGTAACCCAACGCGCCATTGATTGTGACGCTTGGGAGATAGCGAGTTTTACCGGGCGGTGGGGACACATGTTTTGTCCATCCATATAAGGGATAAAGATCCAACCCTTTTACCTGCGCCTTCTTCCTCCTTGGCTTATCCATCTCCATGAACTCGAGCTCCAGCGCCCAAGTCCGCACTTCTCACCTCAACCTTCTCCAACTATGTCCGGAGGCGGGAGGCAAGTGGATGGCCTCCTCCGTCACGGAGGGCAGATCCGAAGCTGCTTGACGCGGATATTGTCCAGCAACATCGCGCATTGGCTCCCCGGCGAGGAGAGCTCGTCCCCAACCCCAGGCCCCATGAGAGGGTAGTATTTCTTCCCCATTTCCTCCACGGACTGGGCTTCCCGCTTCATCCTTTTTTCCGGGGGCTCATGTTCTACTACGGCCTGGATTTCCATGATCTGGCCCCGAATTTCATCCAAAACATCTCGGCGCTTATCGTCGTGTGCGAGGCCTTCCTCTGCATCCAGCCCCACTTCGGCTTGTGGCTCAAGACCTTCAGTGTCAAGCCAAATGTTGTGAAGGGCAGCAAAGCGGAGTGCGGAGGCGCCATGGTGGGCAGGATGTCCCACGTTACGTGGCTGGAGGGCACTTTCATGGAAACCATCAAGGGGTGGCAATCGGGGTGGTTCTACATCACCGAGCCGCGTGACCTTGATTGGGCACCGGCCCCCGAATTCAGATCTGGCATCCCTAAACGGCTCACCTCACGGAAAGAGTGGCGGATTTGGGGATCGGAGGAGCTGACCGGACTCAAGCCTGTATCCGAAGTGGTGGACAAGAAGCTCAAGCTTGTCAAGCGTAGTCAGGTCATGCTCATTCACGGATTCTCCGTGCAGCAGCAGGGCTTCAACATGTGGGAGTTTGATCCGGCGCAGCACCAGGACCTGAGCGGGCTCTTCGACACTACATACGAAGATGTCTGGAAGGTGCTTTTCAAGGGCGCCGAAGCTCCCGCATCCGCTACCGAAGATCGCGGATTCCGCTCGCAGCGTCCAGCTGACGAGGTAAGTGATTTCACCACTTTTTTTCCATAGTTTGGCTCTATGCGGGATCTAAACTCCGTTACCTTTGACGAGAATGGCTGGCGAAGGGCGAGCGGATTATCTGTCGGCCCCATTGCGGAAGGACCCAGCGGACGCCCGCTTAGGGGCTGCTGGCTCCGGCACCCGTGGTGCGGAGAAGAAACCAAGAACACGACCACGGGGACTCGGAAGAGCTCCCGTTTTCAGGTGCTATCGGATGATGAATCCGAGGCCGACTCCTCCCACCAAGGCGAGGAGGAGAAAAAAGCCTCTCCCCAGTGAAGGAGGGAAAAAATGAAGGCCTCCCCAACAAGGGAGGCGAAGAATCAGAAGGAAAAACTCTTCCCCGGACTGCTCCGCCAATGCCGATGCGGCGACGAGGACTGGCCTCCAAGGGCCAAGCCCCTGGCGAGATCGTAAGTATCCGGACTCCCGAATAACTTCAAGGTTTTTCTTTTCACCACATAATGTCTTTCTAATGCCGCATACAACCCTGCAGTCCGCCCAAGGATGATCTTCCCATTTAAATCGGCGGGTCCTTGGAGTGCGTCGGATATGGATTCCTTCGACTGCCTCCACCCCTGTGCCGCGGATGGCGCGAGGTGGGATCGAGAAAGGACCCACCAGGAGGAGGAGGCCCGGAGGTGTCACAGGACACCCTCCCGGACTGTGCACGGACTCAGCCCGGAGGCCACGGTGGCTCGAGTCCGTGGCGACCCTTAAGTAAGAAGGGCAAGACCCATGACGCCGGCTGCCTCCGTCAAGCTGGAGGTGCGGATAATTTGCTGGGCGCTCAGCGGCGCCTCCATCAAAGAACACCGCCTTTATTATGAGTGCGGTGATTGAAAAGTTCAGCTTCGCCAAGGCGGGTTGACGAAGCTTTGTAGCAGCCTTCTAACAGGCTTTGAGGTAAGAATTTCAATATATGTAAAATGGTACCGCATAGACGGTAGCCCCGATGCTCGGTTCGGTGTTGGAAAGAAAAGCGGATGAGGATCTTTAGAAAGATAAACGCAGGAGTCATAAAAAATATGTCAATATGGGATTGCAGGCTGTGCTGCTGACCTCCGCCGCACTAACTGCGGAGGTCAATACTTTGAAGGAAAACCTCGAGCTATCCGAGAACGAGCTCGGCCATGCCAAGAAGCAGCTCGAGGAAAAAGAAGGTGAGTAATACCTTATGAAAATTGTACCTTACAGAAAAGGATTTGGTTGCAAGAAAAATGACAAGGATAACATGGGTATTGCAAGGGCCAATAACGAGGTGGCGACCCTGAAGGAGGCGGTGGCATGGCGAACATAATCTGGCCATGAGCGCACCCAGCGAGAGAAGCAGGAGGCGGGTGGCGGAGGTACAACAAGAGCTCAGGATCTCGTGAAAAACATGAGAGCTTGGGCGTGACTCAAGACTTCGAGTACGAGCTTGCAGCGGCTCTTGAGAGTGCCAAAGCAGCTAAGGCCGAAGCCTACAAGGCCCTCCAGGAGATTGAGGCGGTGAAGAAAATAGCAGCGGGTAAGGAATTTTTCATGCAAAGTAAGCATGTGAGTGTTAATTACCTGTTACTTACCCGAGTTCGGAGCTCTCGAGGCGTCATGCAGATCTTCCTCATAGCGTGTCCCGATGCTGCCGCATTCTACCGGGCGAGGAGGGCTCGTCGGAGAAGGTCTTCTGGTCTTAGTATCTTTGAGGCGGACATCCGGTGCTTTAGCGACCAGTGAAGCAGCTGGTCGAGCTCCCTAAGGCGGCCGAACAGGCCATGAAGGGCCTCATAGTTGGTTGTGGCCTAAGGAGGCCATGCACAGGAGTTACTTCGGCTGGTGCGGCGGTGATGGATGCGTGCCCGTGGGTAGAGGTCATCAAGCATTCGCTTGTATTGAGAGTGCCGTCGGGCCTTGCCAGCATAAAGGTGCTTTGGGGCAAGATGGATGCCCGAAGCTCGTGGCGGACCCGCCACCGGAGGGCAAGGAGCATCGCACGCCGAGATGTATTATAAGAGTGTCTTTGAAGGCGCCCGCACTATTGCGGGTGAGTGCTCCAAAGATGTAATATTTGAGTAGACTCACATTTTGTTATCTGTCTTGCTGAGAACTTAGTTCATATCGCTAAGCAACGCTTGTTAATTTAAAATATTACCTTACATGCGGCTGTTTATCAAATCGAGAGATGGCAAGTCGTCGGCTTCAGCCCCATGCCACAGTCTTTGGGGTGTTGGGATAAACTTGGCGCTCTTGTTCCCATTTTGGGTCCATCTAGGAGGCGCTCAACACAGTGAACAAGGCAACGGACTTATAATGCTTGAACACTCTCCTTAGCCATAGAATTCTATAATTTTAAATTTAGTGAAGCCCCTAGTCTTGGAAGGCGAATTTGGGCGCTATCCACACCTTGGCGGACAGTATCCGGCTCCTCGCTCTAAGCGGCATAAGTCTTTAAGGACTACATAAAAAACCTCTCGAACAGCGACCGGCTCTCGCCTCATCATGACGGTCAGTTTAGCTTTCTCCGAGGCGTTAACCCAGCTCAAGCGGGGCGGAATCGCGATGGTTCTCCCAGTGCTACCTTAGCCGATATAACGGGCGTAAGGTACCAAAACATGGGGCAGGCAAACCCAACTATTGACCCAAGACATGATTGAGCCGATGCATATAGTGCTATAAGTTCGGGTGCCGCACTTGTGAAAGTGTCGGACCCATCATACCATAATGCGGAAACATAAGCCCTGGTGTATATTAGCCATACCAAAGTGTACGGATGCAACATGCCGTGAATGAACATATGTATGAAAAAGAAATGCAATTATAAGCAAAAAGGTGCTGCATTGTTTTATTCAATAAGTGCTGCTACGAATGTAGAACGATACAAATAGTGCGATAAGCAAGGTATGGGACTGTTAAACATGTCCCCTCCAGGGGTAGGCTGCAGATTGGTGTATAAAAATGCTCGTAATGGAGACCACCTGTATATTCGTTGTAGCCTTTATCCTTCCCTGGCTGTTGCATCGTGAGTTCGGCAGGTCTGCTGCCGGACAGGGCTTCTGACAAACGGAGTCCTATGGGTAAAAAGTAAAAGATAAAAAGAAAATAAAAAGGAACGACACACTTGAGAGCCCCTGGTGTGGTTGAGCCGCGATCTGGGTTTATCGTGGTCGTGCGCCTCTCCCATGCCCATGGTATCTTGAGCGTAATGGTGTCTGCGAAGGACCTGCTGGCGTTCGCGGGAGCTGGGGTTGGGGCCGCACTGCTCTGGCGTGCTCGGGCGTGCGGATGGTCTTGTTGTAAGTTACTCGGGCGGCGCTTAGCTGTGTCCGGCCGCTTAACGGCGGGACTCGAGAATTGCCTTAGAGGCTGCATTGCACTTACGCGCGAGAGCGCCGTATGTTCCTCCGTGCGAGAAGAGCGTTCGGTGTTTCCGTTGACCGTGATGACTCCTCGAGGGCCTGGCATCTTGAGCTTGAGGTATGCGTGGTGCGGCACGCGTTGAACTTTGCAAGCGCGATGCGTCCGAGCAAGGCATGATAGCCGCTGCGGAGCGGGACTATGTCGAAGATTAACTCCTCGCCGGAAGTTATCCGGGGATCCGAAGACCACTTCGGTGTAATTGAGCTGTACAATTGGCTTCTACACTGGTATGGCGCCTTTAAAGGTCGTTTTGGTAGGTTTAATCCTTGAGGGTCTATGCCCATTTTGCTGCTGTATCACGATAAAGCAGGTTCAGGCTGCTGCGGCAAATCCATCGGGGCTCGGTTAGGTGAAATCCATCGATGATTGGGTCTAAGACCGGTGTGGCGAATCCACCATGGCGGATCTTTGGTGGGGTGGTCCTTCGGTCAAAAGTGATCGGGCGGGAGGACCATGGATTGAACTTGAACAGCTGGCTCCATCGCGTGGACATCCGGTGCGCTTCCACTCCCTTTGGGTATGTGTGTTGCGTATATCATGTTCACCGTCCGCTTTTGTGGGGAAACCCTTACATCCTTATTGTTCGGTGGTTGGGTCTCGTCCTCGTCATCGCTATGCAGCCCCTTGTCATTGTTTTTGGCAATTAACTTGCCTGCCTGCTTGAGTACCCAACAGTCCCTGTTGGTGTGGTTAGCTGGCTTTTCAGGGGTGCCGTGTATCTGGCACAAGCGGTCGAGTATTCGGTCCAAATTGGACGGACCCGGAGTAGTTCTTTTGAATGGCTTTTTCCGCTGACCGGGTTTAGAGCCTCTGAATCCGGCATTGATTGCCGTATCCTCAATATTGTCGCCGTTAATGCGGCGTTTGTTTTGTTATGACGCGGCCTGCCATTTCGGTCCTTGAAGTCCGGACTGCGAATTTTCTTTGAGGTTGTTGCTGCGTGCTAGCTAGCTGTCCTCACTGCTTGAAGCGGGTCATGAGTGATGTGAGGGCTGCCATGGATTTGGCTTTTCCTGTCCTAGGTGCGGGCAAGCCACTCGTCGTGGATGTTATGCTTGAAGGCGCGAGGGCCTCCGCATCCGGACGGTCGGCGATTTGGTTTTCTTGGTTAGAACCATGTCGAATTGTGCGGCGATTAAATGGCTGCTGAATTATGTGGCATAGGTCATCAGCGTCGGTGGTCGCACATAAGTGCCACGGAAGTTATCGAGAATGCGGCTTCCAGGTCCTCCCAGCTCCCAATTGACTCTGGCGGCAAGCTGTTGAGCCAATGCCGAGCTGGTCCTTTAAGCTTGAGGGGAGGTATTTGATGGCGTGAAGATCGTCACCGCGGGCCATGTGGATGTGAAGGAGATAGTCTTGATCCAAACCGCGGGTCTGTTGTGCCATCATAAGATTCAATATTGACGGGTTTAAACCCTTGAGGATTTGATGATCCATTACTTCGTCGTGAAGCATAGTGGGTGTCTTGGCGCCTCTGTCTTTGGCGATATCACGGCGGAGACTCAAAAGAGCTTTATCATTTTGTTTGGCCCGGCGGACTTCTGTGTCCGGCGCGATGGTTAATAAATCAAGTATCGTAGGCCCCCGCGATCCATAGATCTATCTTGATTCTCTTGCCTTGTCCTCCAATATATCTCGCAGGTCGGGCGTTCCCCGTGGCCGTGTGCTTTTGGCGATGCGAGTGCGGTTCTAGTGAAGGGCCTAGAGGCCTCTCTGTCGCGACCACGGGGTGGTCGGTCAGCCGTATTGTCTCCTGGTGATGCGGGTTCGTAAGCCTCCACCTCTAATCGGGGAGCAGCTTGCGTTTAGGGTAGCTCTTGGAGGCGTTCGAGCTCATGCTCTTGACGCGAGGACTTCATCCATCTGCCGGCTAGCAGATCTGATCAGCTCTAAGCTGTTGCTGCTTTTCTTGAGGCTGTCGCCGTGGCCATAAGCCTGCGTCTAAAGCGCTCTTGATCGCGGGATCCTCGGGAGGGCGAATTCATCGTCGTCGAGGCTTGCCGTCTCCGGAGGAGGCATATAATCCTCTAACTCTTCTTACGCGCTGTCTCGTGAGGCTGGCGTCTTCATTCTCCTGCTGTTGGATCTTCTGGAGTGGATTTTCTTCGCCCTTGTCCGGGGTGTTATTATCTCCGTGCGGAATCACCGTTTTCTTTGTGGCGGGATTTAGAGCGGCGCCACCGGCGTCGGCGCTTGGTTGCTTCTTGGAGGGTCATCCTCCGTTGTTCCATCGCCGTTCCCATCTTTTGGGATGTCCACCATTTATATGTCATATGGCGAGGTGGCCTTCCGATTGCCTCGTAGGCGCTGGGTCTTGATCGTCTCGGCATCGTCATCCATATCGTCGATGTCTTGAGTCGTAGTCTAGCATGTCGGTTAGATAAATCGGCAATGGCTACCAAGTGGGTGGTGGGTGGGTTTTGAATTTCTTCGTCGTCCGCATCCCAACCGTCGACCGCAGTCCGGCCAAGGGCTCTCGATAAAGAGAGACTTTAGTGAATTCAGGATGTCGCCAAAGGCGAGTCTTTGAAAGATGTCATGCCGTGAACTCCATGCGGGCGCCCAATCGGATTCGATTGGCAAGGCGCTGAGGTTCGAGTCCGGAGAGGAGTCCGGCACCACAGTCGAGGACTTCGCAAAGGACAGGGATGGAGTTCGCTCGATCGCCGTAGAGATTAAAGCCCGAGGCGGTGTACAACCACTCGTCCTCGATCGGGAATCCGGCCCGGATTAAGGGTCGGGCGGATCTTTGGTGCGGCCTCGAGGCTTTGTTCGATTGCAGAGCTAGATCATGCCCATCGAAGCAGAGGCGGCACGCTCGGCTGCGGCTCGAATCCGTCGAAGATCAAGTCTCCGCGGATATCGGCCGTATAGTTCAAACTTCCAAATCTCACCTGATGGCCAGGGGCGTAGCTTTCGATCTGCTCCATATGGCCAAGCGAATTGGCCTGCAGTGCAAAGCCGCCGAATACGAAGATCTGTTCGGGCAGAAAGGTCTCACCCTGGACTGCGTCGTTGTTGATGATCGAAGAAGCCATCGGGCCTATCGGTGAAGACACAGAGGAACTCTCAATGAAAGCACCAATGTCGGTGTCAAAACCGGTGGATCTCGGGTAGGGGGTCCCGAACTGTGCGTCTAGGCAGATGGTAACAGGAGACAAGGGACACGATGTTTTACCAGTTGGGTCCTCTTGATGGAGGTAAAAACCTACGTCCTGCTTGATTAATATTGATGATGTGTGTTACAAGAGTGGATCTACCACGAGATCAAAGAGGCTAAGCCCTAGAAGCTAGCCTATGGTATGATTGTTGTTCGTCCTATGGACTAAAGCCATCCGGTTTATATAGACACCGGAGAGGGCTAGGGTTACACAAAGTCGGTTACAAAGGTAGGAGATCTACATATCCGTATCGCCAAGCTTGCCTTCCATGCCAAGGAAAGTCCCATCCGGACACGGGACGAAGTCTTCAATCTTGTATCTTCATAGTCTTGGAGTCCGGCCGATGATGATAGTTCGGCTATCCGGACACCCCCTAGTCCGGAACTCCGTCAATATGCGTGGCAGGGTGCCCCGTCGTCGCCCTCCCCCAAAGGGGCTTGAAGTAGTCCCTCAGGTGGACCGCATCGACCGTCGAGGGGAAATAGGCGCGCTGCGTCCGCAGCACCGCCAGCTCACTCTTCGGCGCCTCCTTCTCCCCGGCGTCCTTGGCCGCTCCCTTGCCCTTGCTGGTTTTGGGTGCCATGGCGGCTAGAAGAGGGCGAAGAACCAAGAGCAATGGGGGCACAGCGGCGGCGAGCAGAGGCGAGAGTTTTGATTCTTTCGCCAGAGGAAGAAGAGGGGAACGGAAGTTCAGAGATTGGAAAAGGCGCAGGGGGTAAATGAGCAGTGCGCCTGCGGTTTTTCCATTTTATGGGGAAGGCGCAGGCCGCCTCTATACCATGATGTGACGCATGCATGCAGCAACCTCCCCACACACGACCCCCACGTCACGCATTCAACACGGGTTGTGGGGAAGTGCAACGAGCGAGGGAGTTACTGCGGTAAAAACTCCACCGCCCGTGCGCCGCGCACCGTTCTGGGCCTGGCCCAATAACGCCCCGCGCTTATATGTGGCCCAGGCCCGCGGGCTCCTGTCGGTGTACAAAAGTAGGGGTCCCTTTTTGTACCCCTTTACTTGTGCTCGGGCAGTCGTAGCCCCACACCCGTCGCCACGCTTGGCGGGGCAGAAGAAGCAAAGATTACCAGAGCCGTGCTCAAGACCAGAAGCATGAAGAGCTGAGGGGCGAGGTGACACCCCCCCGGCAAGGCCCTTGCCGGGGAGGCCTTCACAGCCCTGGCAAGAGCATTGCCAGGGTAACTCGCCCAACACCAGCAGAGTCGTTGCCCTTGAGCCTCAGAGTTCCAACATCATCAACCACATTGGAACCAAGGCTTGGGAGGCGCCTCCATAGTGGCATGCAGATCTTTGTGAAGACCAAGAACATACAATGCTAGATGAGGACCAGAAGATGGAGACCCCCGGCGAGATCCTTGCCGGGGCCCCGGCAAGACCCTTGCTGGCGACATATGCGGGGCCGCAGCCAGACCCCACCTGCCAAGGCTCCACCGCCGTTCCAACACAATGATCAACCCGCCAACAAGGAAAGCGCCTGCATGGCGACGTGTAGCTTCCAGGCCAACACAACAAGCACGTGCGTGGTGTCATGAAGATCTTCGTAAAGACTCTGCCACCGCGCCAACTCAGCAGCCAGCCAGCCAGCGTGGCGCTTCGCTCCTAGTCAGCCTGGACGCGCATCGGAGCAAGGCGAAGCGGCAGCAGACGGGACGGGCTTCGTTACCGCCCCCCATAAAGCAAGAGGACACCTAAGTAGCGCATTTAATTCATTTTGTCCTGTGATGTCAGGCGATAAACTCGACCACTCTACAACTTTGCATCTCCTGTGTGCCACTGTGGCAGCCCCTTTTGACTATAAAAGGAGGCCCGCGGCATACTAAGAGAGGATTCAGACTTTTTGGACCGGGCACGCTTTGTAGCTAGTCCAAGAACACCAGATAAACCCAAGCTAGCAGGAGTAGGGTGTTACGCATCACTTGTGGCCCGAACCTGGATAAATCTCCCGCGTTGATCCCTTAAACCCGCTCTTTCCACAGCCCCGCGCCCGCCGACCATAGAAGGGATTCCCCGTGATCCCATAGGTGCCGTTTCCACCGACAAGTTTTCCTGCAAAAAATCTTAAAAGAGAGTTGTATAACAAAACATAATCACCTACATTAAACTCATGCTTTTGTATCCTTTTATCATGCCATCTTTTAACTTTTTCTTTAAACAGTTTGGCATTCTCATAGGCCTGGATTCTCCACACATCAAGTGAGCTAATGTCAAATAGTCTCTTCTCACCGGCAAGTTTGAAATCCTAATTGAGTTCTTTAACGGCCCAATATGCATTATGTTCTAGTTCGAGAGGTAAGTGACATGCTTTTCCATAAACCATTTTATACGGAGACATGCCCATAGGGTTTTTATATGCAGTTCTATAGGCCCATAATGCATCATCAAGTTTCTTGGACCAATTCTTTCTAGATCTATTAACAATATTTGCAAAATTAATTTAATCTCCCTATTACTCAGTTCTACTTGACCACTAGATTGTGGGTGGTATGGAGATGCAATTCTATGATTAACATCATACTTAGCAAGCATTTTACGAAAAGCACCATGAACAAAATGTGAACCACCATTAGTCATTAAGTATCTAGGGACTCCAAACCTCGGAAAAATAACTTCTTTAAGCATCTTAATAGAGGTTTTATGATCAACACTACTAGTTGGAATAGCTTCTACCCACTTAGTAACGTAATCAACAGTAACTAAAATATGTGTATACCCATTAGAGGAAGGAAACGGTCCCATATAAACAAAGCCCCAAACATCAAATGGTTCAATAACAAGAGAATAGTTCAAAGGCATTTCTTGACATCTACTAATATTATCAATTCTCTAACATTCATAACAAGACAAAACAAACCTACGGGCATCTTTGAAAATAGTAGGCCAATAAAACAGGATTGCAATACCTTATGTGCAGTTCTATCTCCATCGTGGTGTCCTCCATAAGCCTCGGAGTGACACTTCCGTAGGATATGTTCCTGTTCATTCTCAGGTACACAACGTCTCATAACACCATCTACTCCTTCTTTATAAAGGTGTGGGTCATCCCAGAAGTAATGTATTAAATCATAGAAAAACTTTTTCTTTTCCTGGTATGTGAAACTAGGTGGTATAAATTTAGCAACAATGTAATTAGCATAATCAGCATACCATGGAGCAGTACGAGAAGCATTTCTGACCGCTAATTGTTCATCCGGAAAGCTATCATCAATAGGTAGTGGGTCATCAAGAACATTCTCTAACCTAGACAAGTTGTCTACAACGGAGTTCTCAGCTCCTTTCCTATCAATAATATGCAAATCAAATTCTTGTAGGAAGAGAACCCATCTAATAAGTCTAGGTTTAACATCTTTATTTTCCATAAGGTATTTAATAGCAGCCTGATCAGTGTGAACAATTACTTTAAAATCAACAATATATGGTCTGAACTTATCACAAGCAAATACAACTGCTAAAAATTCTTTTTCAGTAGTAGCATAATTTCTCTGGGCACTTTCTAGAGTTTTACTAGAATATTTGATAACATTTAATTTCTTATCAACTCTTTGTCCTAACAGCACCAACAGCATAATCACTAGCATCACACATAATTTCAAAGGGTAAATTCCAATCAGGTGGCTGAACAATAGGTGCAGAAATTAAGGCTTTCTTAAGTATTTCAAATGCTTCTACGCAATCATCATCAAAGACAAAAGGAACATCTTTTTGTAAGAGATTAGTCCGAGGCCTAGAAATTTTTGAGAATTCTTTAATGAACCTCCTATAAAAACCGGCATGAACAAGGAAACTTCTTATACCTTTAATGTCCTCAGGACACGACATTTTCCAATAGCATCAACTTTAGCTTTATCAACTTCAATACATCTTTCAGAAATTTTATGCCCCAAGACAATACCTTCATTAACCATAAAGTGGCACTTCTCCCAATTCAAGACAAGATTACTTTCTTCTATCTCTACAAAACTCGATCAAGGTTGCATAGGCAATCATCAAAAGAAGTTCCATACACGGAGAAATCATCCATGTAAACCTCAACAATCTTTTCACAGAAGTCAGAGAATATAGCAGTCATACATCTTTGAAAGGTAGCAGGTGCATTACATAAACCAAAAGGCATACGTCTATAAGAAAAGGTACCGAAAGGGCAAGTAAAAGTGGTCTTTTCCTAATCCTCTTTCGACACATGTATTTGAGAGAAACAGAATAACCGTCTAGAAAGCAAAAATGTGTATGTTTGGATAATCTTTCTAGCATTTGATCAATAAAAGGTAAAGGGTAATGATCCTTTCTAGTAGCTTTACTTAATTTGCGGAAGTCAATTACCATTCTATAAGCTATAACAATTATTTGTGGGATCAATTCATCTTTATCATTAGGAACAACAGTAATACCTCCCTTGTTAGGGACACAATGGACAGGACTTACCCACGGCAACGGGATAAATTATACCTACCTCAGAAGCTTTAGTATTTCATTTCTTACCACTTCTTTCATCTTAGGATTTAACCATCGTTGGTGATCAACAACCGGTTTAGCGTCTTTCTCCAATTTTATTTTGTGCTGGCATAGAGTGGGACTAATGCCCTTAAGATCATCAAGAGTATATCCAATAGCATCACGGTGCTTCTTCAGAGTTTTCAATAATTTCTCTTCTTCCTGCTCTGAAAGGTTAGCACTAATAATAACATGATATATCTTCTTTTCATAAAGATAAGCATATTTAAGGGTATCAGGTAATGGTTTAAGCTCAAACACGGGATCACCCCTTGGGTGGAGGAGGATCCCCTAGAATTTCAACAGGCAAGTTGTGTTTCAAAATAGGTCCCTATTGAAAGAATACTTCATCTATTTCCCTTATTTCATTCATAAACATATCATTTTCATGGTCTAGAAAATATTGTTCTAAATGATCATTAGGAGGCATGAAAATATAAGCAAGACCAATAATTTCATCTTTACTCTGCAATTCTTTATCATGGGGTTGTCTACGAAATTTAGAAAAATTAAAATCATGAGACATATCCCCTAAACCAATAGTAACAATATTCTTTTCGCAGTCTATCTTAGCATTAACAGTATTCAAGAAGGGTCTACCAAATATAACAGGACAAAAGTCATCTTCTGGGGAACCAAGAACAAGAAAATCAGTAGGATATTTAACTTTCCCACACAAGACTTCAACATCTCTAACAATCCCAATTGGTGAAATAGTATCTCTATTGGCAAGCTTAATTGTAACATTAATATCTTCTATCTCAGGATGTGCAATATCATGCATAATTTCTTCGTATAAGGAATGAGGTATTGCACTTGCACTAGCACCCATATCACATAAGCCATGATAGCAATGATCTCCTATTTTAACAGAAACAACAGGCATGCCTACAACAGGTCTATGTTTATTTTTAGTATTGGGTCTAGGAATTCTAGCAGCTTCATCACAATAGTAAATAACATGCCCATCAATATTATCGACCAAGAGATCTTTAACCATAGCAATACTAGGTTCAACTTTAATTTGCTCAAGGGGTGTAGGTGTTCTAGCATTACTATTATGAACCACAGTTGAAGCATTAGCATGATCCTTTATTCTAATAGGGAAAGGTGGTTTCTCAATATAAGAGGTAGGAACAATAGGATCAACATTATAAGTGATAGTCTTTTCTTCAACTTTAATAGGTTCAACTACTTTTACTTCAATGGGAGGATGATATTTAAACCTCTTCTCCTTAGGGAGATCAACATGAGTAGGAAATGATTCAAAGAAAGAAGCTACTATCTTAGAGTCTAGTCCATATTTAGTGGTAAATTCACGAAAAGCATCGGTATCCATAAAAGATTTAACACAATCAAACTTAGGTGTTATACCTGACTCCTTACCTTCATCGAGTTCCCAATCTTCAGAGTTGCGTTTAACTCTTTCCAATAAAACCCATTTGAATTCAATAGTCTTCATCATAAAAGAACCAATACAAGAAGTATTGAGCATGGAGCGATTATTGAGAGAAAGTTGAGCATAAAAATTTTGAATAATAATTTCTCTTGAGAGCTCATGATTGGGGAATTGACTTAAGCCTCCCCCAAGATTGAGCGATACTTTCTCCTTCGCGAGGCCAAAAATTATATATATAATTATGATGACGATGAACTAGATGCATAGGATAAAACTTTTGATGAAATTCCAGTTCCAATCGGTTGTAGTTTCATCACATAGCCTAAGCCATGTCAATGCATTTCCCTTCAAAGATAAAGGGAAGACCTTCTTGTTGATAACATCCTCGGGCATACCTGCAATCTTAAATAATCCATAAACTTCATCCACATAGATTAGGTGCATATCAGGATGTAATGTTCCGTCTCCTGTAAAAGGATTAGCTAGCAGTTTCTCTATCATAGCTGAAGGAATTTCAAAGTAAACATTTTCAGTAGGTTCAATAGGTTGAGGAGCAACTATTTGCTCTACTGGTCGGGGTGAAGATACCCCGAACAAGCCCATCAAAGGATTATTTTCCATAGTAACAAGTGACAGTAAATTTCAGCACACTATATAAAATTTTCCTTACCACATTCCACCTACCAAAGGCGCTTCACTCCCCGGCAATGGCGCCAGAAAAGAGTATTGATGACCCACAAGTATAGGGGATCTATCGTAGTCCTTTCGATAAGTAAGAGTGTCGAACCCAACGAGGAGCAGAAGGAAATGACAAGTAGTTTTCAGTAAGGTAATGTCTGCAAGCACTGAAATTATCGGTAACAGATAGTTTTATGATAAGGTAATTCATAACGGGTAACAAGTAACAAAAGTAAACAAGGTGCAGCAAGGTAGCCCAATCCTTTTTGTAGCAAAGGACAATCCTGGACAAACTCTTATATAAAGGAAAGCGCTCCCGAGGACACATGGGAATTATTGTCAAGCTAGTTTTCATCATGCTCGTATGATTCGCGTTCGTTACTTTGAAAATTTGATATGTGGGTGGACCAGTGCTTGGGTACTGACCTTCCTTGTACAAGCATCCCACTTATGATTAACCTCCCTAGCAAGCATCCGCAACTATGAAAGAAGAATTAAGTTAAACCTAACCATAGCATGAAATATATGGATCCAAATCAGCCCCTTACGAAGCAATGCATAAACTAGGGTTTAAGCTTCTATCACTCTAGAAACCCATCATCTACTTATGACTTCCCAATGCCTTCCCCTAGGCCCAAACAATGGTGTGGTGTCATGTAGATGATGTTCACATAACACCACTAGAGGAAAGACAACATACATCTCATCAAAATATCGAACGAATACCAAATTCACATGACTACTTATAACAAGACTTCTCCCATGTCCTCAAGAACAAACATAACTACTCACAAATCATATTCATGTTCATAATCAGAGGGGTATTAATGTGCATAAAGGATCTGAACATATAATCTTCCACCGAATAAACCAACTAGCATCAACTACAAGGAGTAATCAACACTACTAGCAACCCACGGGTACCAATCTGAGCTTTTGAGACGAAGATCGGATACAAGAGATGAACTATGGTTTGAGAGGAGATGGTGCTGGTGAAGATGTTGATGGAGATTGACCCCCTGCCGATGAGAGGATCGATGGTGATGATTTCCAACTCCCGAAGGGATGTTTCCCCGGTAGAACAGCTCCGCCGGAGCCATAGATTGGTTCCGCCAAGGTTCCGCCTAGAGACAGCGGCGCTTCGTCTCAAAAGCTTCCTTCTGATTTTTTTATGGTAAAACGACACCTTATACCAGAAGATGGGCATCGAGGGGCCTCCAGCTGGCCCACGAGGCAGGGGGTGCACCCAGGGGGGTAGGGCGCGCCCTCCACCCTCATGGATAGTGGGTGGCCCCCCTCTGGTGTTTTCTTCGCCCAATATTTTTAATATATTCCAAAACTTACTTTCATGGAGTCTCAGGACTTTTGGAGTTGTGCAGAATAGATCTCTAATATTTGCTCCTTTCCTAGCCCAGAATTCCAGCTGCCGGCATTCTCCCTCTTCATGTAAACCTTGTAAAATAAGAGAGAAAAGGCATACGTATTATGACGTAGTGTGTAGTAACAGCCCATAATGCAATAAATAACGATATAAAAGCATGATGCAAAATGGACGTATCATGCCGGTAGTGGATTCCCTCCCTCGCCGACGGTGACAACGTGAAGCCTCCTTCCCTTCCCGGCAGACGGATCCTGCCGTCTCTTTGACCAGCAGTGAGGGGAGAGAGAGAGGCCAACGAAGTCTAGATCTGGAGAGGGTGAGAGAGTGTGAAGAGAGCAACTACAGGCGCTGAGGCTCCAGCGTGTATATATATAGTGGAGAGAGTGTGTGAACAGTGCAAACCCTAGAAAATAAGCGCCGAGACCGAGATTGTATAGCTCCGTATCCATCCATTTTGACAAGTCAAAGAATCCTCCTGGCACCGCCCCAGATCACTTTCTCTCTCTGTCATGCGGGGCCTACATGTCATTGGGTGGAAGAAAGAAGTCGAACAAAAACAAGATTATGCTCAAGTGTGGTTATCGAACCCGAGACCTCAAGTTTGATGAGCGAATAGGCTAACCAGCTACACCACCCTCACATTATGTTTAACGAGAGGAAAGTAACCTTCTATACATTCCTGCATTCGTGTGACAAGCATGCCGTGTTATTTTTTGCGTGGGAGTCATTGGGATTTAAATCATAATCGTGTCATGTGGCTTTGGTGGTAAGGTCTTTTGGGATTTAAAGCAGTGTTGGTAGTACAGAAATAATGCAACCTTAGTCACCTTACCTCTGTCCACATAGTACATTGGGTCCCACCAGTCAGAGGGTGAAACAAACAAATTAATAAGAAAAAGTAAAAGCGCCAGTGGTGTATCTTACCTCACACATCTCGCTACTGCTCGTGGACACTATCCAATCGATCCCTGTGTTCGCTCACGTACTATTTTAAGTGAATTCTTATTATAACATGCGCACAATTTTGGGCACTTGTATTCGACCTAAGTCAGTGTGCCACCGTATCTCGTACTACTCCCTCCGTCTAGGTGTAATAAGTCATGTTAGAAGGTGCAGCGGGACCAAGGTGCAAGCAGATTGGAGGAGAAGGAGAAACTTGACCGGTCCTTCCTCCAATCAAAGCCCTGATTTCTGTCTCTAAATGCAAAAATTAATCATAACAACTAAGAGATGCCATTTCAGCTACCATGCAGGGCCACATATTAACTCGCATGCAAGCCGACTTTGGTTTCTTGACTGATTAAAGCATAATTGTGCTCCATGCATTGGGTTTCCGGGGGAGATAACAAGGCAGAGTAAGGAGCATTTGGTTACATTGCTAGGATGGTCATAGTGGTGAGTAACTTGGACTAGTAACATGCATATGGATGGTAACATGCAAGTCTTCATTAATTGAGATATAGACTCATTTTACCTCGGTGTGTGTGTGTGTGTGTGTGTGTGTGTGTGCGTGCGTGCGTGTGTGTTAGAGAGAGCGACACACCGACCTACTCCTACAGAGAGATCGTGTGTAGTGTACGATTTAGCCGCGAGAGTCGGTGCATCCTCTCGTTTCCGGGCGTCTGGTCGGGACAGGAGGACAACTGCCACGCCCGCTCCTGATCAGCCTGGCCCACCCAAAGGCCCTCCATCGCCCGCGCACGCTTCCTGCCCGAAACGGTCAGCGCCGCTCCAAAGAATCGGTGCCGCATTCATGACCGCGCAGAGCGGACGCAACCTCTCACTGGTGCCTGCGTTGAAGGGAGGAGCAGATTCAAGAGTGATGGTAGCTTCGTCCGTCCAACTTACTGCTGGGTCTATGTGAGTTGATGGCTCATTGGTCATTATTACTAAGGTGGTACGACTGCTGGATGTCCCATGCTTTCGACGAAAGGAGGTACTACTAGATTGCAAGTTTCTCCATTCTTACAGCGGAGAAGTGCGAAAGCAGTGAAAACACGCAGGCTCAGTGATTACATGGCCCATCTTAGACTATCACCATATTTTTTGGACACCGTGCGACACCTAACTCTTTACATCATACTATACTAGTATAGTACATACTGTAATTTCTTAGCGAGATAAATTTGTACAATGCTATGAAGCTTTCAGCTTCTGTTTCATGTATCTTGCGTCCAAGGTCGCCCGTTGCAACATTCCGTCAAATACAAAGGAGACTAACATGCATGCTATTACATCTCAATGATTGACAGATTATAGCCAATATGTACTCCTTCCATCCCAAAATAAGTGTCTCAACTTTATACAAACTTTAGTACAAAGTTGTACTACTACTAAAGTTGACACTTATTTTGGAACAGAGACAACTAAAGAAAAAACGATCCAGCAGTCCCTAGCCCTTGAACCGTAAACCCTAACCAGGGTTTAATTTGCTGGCAACGTTGGCTCATTTTGTGCAGTTTCACCAAAATCGAGATGAGCCTCCCTGTGGCAAAGAAATTGAAGAAGTGTGATTAGAATAAGATTACTTGGACTAGTTGATGAGACATAAACTCATCACAAATACAATATGTAGAAGCCAGTAGAGGTATGTCCGGGGCAAAGAAGTAGAGAAATATCCACATGGAGTGATGTGGGCATCTGGAGCAGTGGTGCAAGCCGGCTGTAAAGGAAGTTGTACCTGAGGGATGTCGGGATGTAGCTCAACCTAGAGGAGGGTGGCGGGAGGCGGCAACTGCCCATGTCACGGCAGTGAGCAAGGGACGAAGGCAACCTCACCGGCTTTGTGAGAGAGAACAGCAGGGACCCCTGATTAGGACGTGCCGACAGTGGGTTTTTGCCATCGGCGACGGCTACCGCATCTACACTAAGCATCCTCCCCTTCCCCCAGCGGGCTTGATCCGTCGGGATGTTAGAGATGTGGCCACAATCGTTTTGTGCGAGAGACTGTGAAGAGAGCAACCCCAGCAAGCAACCGTGTAGGCTCGTCCTGGCTATGTATATAGCGGAGCCTCACCGGCTTTGTGAGAGAGAACGCCAGGGACCCCTGATCAGGACGTGCCGACAGTGGGTTTTTTCCATCGGCGACTGCGACCGCATCTACACTAAGCATCCACCCCTTCCCACGGCGGGCGTGATCCTTCGGGATGTTAGAGATGTGGCCCACGATCGTTTTGTCGAGAAGGCGTGAAGAGAGCAACCTTGACAAGCAACCGTGTAGGCTCGTCCTGGCTATGTATATAGTGGAGCAGTTTCCTTTTCTCTCCATACGAATCTATTTATATTGCGTATGTGCCACTAAAGAAAAAAAAACTTTATTTATAAATGACGCGGCACCGTTCATCCGTGGTTCCCGACCCTCCATTATATAGAAGTGAGTAACTACTACTAGATGCGTCAAATTATCACGTGGGCTGCATCATCTTACAGAAATGAGCTCCACCGTGTCACGTGTGTGGTTGGGGAAGACGCAAAAGACGCAAGAGTGCTACTAGTACACTACGTGCGTGGGTGCGTGCACCTCTTCTCTTTGAGCATGGTTATTAAAAGTATAGCCCACTACTATACTACCACGCGGTTATTATATATGGGCAAAGAGTATAGGCAGTAACAACGACTAATAAGCCGTGAAATCACGAGGCCCACCTTTCTCTATGTTTGACAGAGGAAGCAACCATCATTTCACTCCTCATTGAATATCCATCCGCTGCTACCTCCGTGAATAAATAAAAATCTGCTTCTACCTCCGTAGCATGGTTAATAATATAACCATGCCAATCACGACATAGAAATATCATTCACTGATACAATAGGGCTGGATCTAAAGCTGGTGATCTTTTTTTACTTAGTCTCTTTCTCTTTTTGTCTCATTTACTCATTTTACATAGGAGCACATGTAGAGGATGGCTATTCCTTTGGATGGGACTTCTTCATGGGATTTAAGACTAAGGCTGGTCATAGTGGGGAGTAACTTAGACTAGTAACATGCTTTTGTTACTAGTCCATGTTACGACCTTCATAATGTAACATATAGATGGTAACATACAAACCTTCATTAATTGAAACATAGACTCATTTTACCTCGGGTGTGTTATGTTACAGTAACATATTATGTTACCACAAGCATCTCTTCCCTCATTAACTCCATGCCACATAAGCAAATTTGTCTTGGGATGTGTCATGTTACTACATAAGTTACTCCCACTATGACTAGCCTAAGCAGCTCAATTATGCCGCTGCCCATCACTCGAATCATGCCATCTCGATGGGAGTAGTCCCATTGCAACAATGAGGTACACTAGGTCTAGCACGTCTGTAAGGAGAGACATCACATAAAACATACATATTGTTGCCTTCTTCCTCGTACAGTACGTACCACTGGTACGTACTACTAGTACTACTACTACTCGTTCTCCTAAAAACCTTGCGCTTGGCATCTCCAAAATACTAACCTTGCGATTGGCTCTTCGCCTCTTCGGGAAGTCGAGCAATAATGGTACTACAGTATATATCGTTCTGGCTATATGAGACCAAATGAATTGCTGCACGTCCACCACGTGGGCGAGGGAGAGTGCGTACTATTACGCCCGTTTCAATATTGACTGCATACGGAGCAAAATGAGTGAATCTACACTCTAAAATACGTCTATATACATCAGTGTTTGGAGTATGTACTTGTAGTTCATATCAAAATCTACTAAAGGAAATATATTCCAAACAATACGATAATCTCTCTAACCAAGGTAGGGAGGAGGAGTAAACGGAGGGAGTAGTAAAATTTTCTCCTCGTCCTGCCAGCCACCGCACACGTGGGCGAGGGAGCAGGCATAAGGCTTAGTAAGCAAGCTTCACCTCATCCTGCGAACCTCTCCCGTGGGCGGGGGAGACGGCGTACTAAGCAAGCTTCTCCTCGTTCTGCGAGTTGACCGGACACATCAAAAGTAATACACACAGAGCATCCCGAGTGTATAGAGCACTGCCTCTTAAGGTAGGCCCACATGGTTTGCCTCTTTTTTATCATAACGCGTCAAGTCGCCATTTGTTTGTTCACCCATGGTAGACGATCCTCCATCAAGTGGACAACCAGTACACGTGTCAAATTACCACGTGGGCTGCCATTTCATACAGAAATGAGCTCCACCATGTACCCGCACGGGTGTGGTTGGGAAAGAGACGGGAGTACGTGCGCCGTGCGTGCACCTCTTCTCTTTGTGCACGTCCCCCACCTACGTGGTTGTTGTGAGAGAGATACAAACCTAGACAGATGGCATCTGCGTTCGTGAGTGTTTTTTGTTTGGGGGGTGATTTCATGAATGTATTTGTGGGAATATGTGTCGATTACATCTCAAACAAAAATTTGACATATGCAATGTGTGTGAAATACAGGCCTATCGATATCATATATAGAGGGGGCGATCCACGAGAAGAGAGGGAGGGGTCATAGATATCAATAGAGTCGAAGAGAGGATCAAGTGGGTGGGTGCGAGATCGACGAAGAGAGCCATCGAAATTGTGTGTGTGCAAGTCAAAGATATAGGGCGACTGACCTACCGGTACATCGAAGGGCACAGGGCAAGTTTGTGTGTGGTAGGGAGACATGACTAGAGCTCTCGATGTATCGGTGTGTGTGGGGGGGGGGGGGAGGGGGGAGGCAGAGGCCTGACCAGAGAGGTAGAATGACTCGTATATGTGTTGAGAAGGAGAGACCCAGCTATGTCTTGAGGGAGATCAGTCGACATCTATACATAACTGAAGGACGGGAAATAGCTTGGGACATAGAGAGAGAGAGAGAGAGAGAGGAGAGAGAGGTGGAGGGAGAGGGGTAGAGTGTTGGATGGATGATGGAGTTGCTTCTCCAAGATGGTGGGAGAGGCGTACTTGACAAACTGTGGGTAGAACTGCAATATTATCAATAAGAGTGGGGATGTGTTTCTGTGTGTGCCTGTGCATGATAGATGTGTCGGGACGCATGCATGGATGATGAAGGGGAACCATGTGTTGGGTAAGAAAACCTAACTAGATCGGTAGATCAATTGTTGTTTGTCAGAGGAAGGGAGAGACATAACTAATGAGGTAGATTGATCGACGCTTGGGAAAAAATGATTTATAAGGACCTAGCTAGCTATATGTATAGCGGGAGATCGGTCGGTGTACACCCATTTGTTAGAGGCAAATAAGGCCCAGCGAGACGGATAGACAGAGAGAATGTATCTAGGAGGTGGTGCGAGATGCCGAGCTACTAGCTAGATAGGGGGAGGAGTGTGCGATTGTGAGATCGATGAAAAGAGGGGCGAGACTTTACACGTGTGTGGGACCGTACGAGATACACGAGGCATGGACACAGAAAGGAGGAGATGGAAGGTGCATGTGTATGTTGTAGGCAGACATCGCTGGACAGGTTTATGGATCGGTGTGTGTCGGAAAGTAGTTGTGGAGACTGTAGGAGAATGACCTAAAGAAGAAAAAAGAATGTGCGCGATGGATAGAATGCTGAGGGAGGGGGAGGGCGAGGAGGGCATGTGCATGCACGAGTGAAAGTTAGTGCTAACTACAAAGGTTAGAGGATTGTGTGGATATAAGAGACTAACAAAGATGATAATTTGATATGAAAGTGGATTCATATATTTGAATAGGAGAGCATAGTGTTATAAACATATGCATGCATGAATATAGCGGTGATACGCGTGTTGTGGTTTAGCACATGTTATACCATAACGTGATAATGCGTGGCGTTTGCAACTCACATCTAAATGTCGAACAATCTAAACCATACTATACATCGAACAATCTCACATTTTATTTGAATTTGTGATAATGTGTGGCGTTTGCAGCTTACAACTAAATATCGAACAAATTAAACAATATTATATATCGAATAATCTCACATTTTATTTGAATTTGTGGTAATGTGTGGCGTTTACAACTCACATCTAAATACTTGTAGGAGTAGGGGGCAGGGCACCATACATTATGTGATAAACACATTATACATATGAGACTGGTTTAGATTATGAAGATCTAGCTAGAGCTTGAAATGTACTGTGATTTGAAATTAACATAAATTTGATTCAAAAAATCGAGTTCTAGTTCATATAGTACACATAGTTCATATCTAACTCGACAGTAATCATGTGGTGTGTTGTGAAGATAATACACAGACGATGGTTTAACTTGACAATAATGATGATTATAAATCTTATTAAAATAGAGAAATGAATTCAAATGGTTTGACTTCACAACAATCATTATTGCAGATCTTATTCAAATAGAGAAACAAATTCAAATTTAGTTCATATTGAAGTGGTAGTATATACGTTTGGAATGCACTAAAACGTTCATTTGAGTAGCAGGTTGCATGCATTATACACGTAGCGAAATATTGTAAATGAACATAACATGAATTCAAAGTTTTCAATAGCATTTGTAGTGCAAATTGATTTGGTACAGTACACGGGACTAGACTCTCTTGTGTGGTGCGAATTGATTTCTTTTTGTTTTTTCATCGATGGAAGTGCGAATTGATTTGGTACATCACACGTTAGGCTTGTCCGGAAATTTCCACCCGCGCCTTGTTACCCCGAAATATTTAAGATACTTCTTTGTCTCGTTGTGCTCCGAAAACTCCCTCCATCTCAATCCTGCCTTGCTACCCCAAAATTACAACGCACGTGAAAACTCCCACCTCCTGCGAAATCCCGACAGGCGAAATGTCCGTGATACCCTTGAACCGAAAGAACCGCCTAGCGCAAATCGGTGGGGGTACTTCTATAACTTACCCCACATTTCGGACAAGCGCGTCCCTAAGCCATGGTTCCCCACTCCCATCCGATCAGCGCACCCATTCATACACCGAGGCCGTGAAAACCCGCGAAGCCCCACATCCTCCTCCATCCGCCACTCAGCCGGAGTCTCTTCCTTGACGACGTCGTCCACAGAAACATCTCGACGTCCCTCAGCCACTGTACCAGATGAGGATCCGTCGTCGATCTCGTCGTCCCGCCGGTTCAGCCACCCCGTCCTCAACCTCCAAGGTGCTGCCCCGACGTTCCCCTAGTCTTTCGCGCCACCTCCATTCCACACCGTTGTCTTCACCTGCACCACCGGAAGAGCAGCATCATCACCGTTGCCTCGGAGGAAGCTGAGGCCTAATCGGTGCCACCAAAGAGGTTGTACACTAATTGCTGCATTTTCTTCTTGATTCGATCTCACAGTGCTGCCGGCGCTCGGTCCCGAGTCGACATGGCGCGGCTCCATCCACGACGCCGTTGCCGTCCACTTCCTCCATGGTGTCGCTCCCTCGGCGGCGACGTCCAGATTAGTACGAGCTGCTGCTGCTTTAGCTCTCACTCACGCTGCTGCTCTGCTCTTGCTCTCGGTCCCCTACCTGGTCTACTCTTGCTATTGCTCTTGCTCTTGCTTGCGCTGCCGCTCTCACTCTTGGTCTTGCTTGCGATGCTTCTCCGATTTGGCTACACTTCAGTCGACTGAATCGACTTTTGGGTCTGTCGATTTTCAGGGGGTGGGGGGGGGGGGGCTCGCTAGAGTTAACGAAGAACTAGAAGCAGGGGGGAGGGGGCCTCGCTGGAGAGGTACCCCACTATCTATCTTAGGGTTCAGTGTGGGGCGGTGGCGTGGGGATTGCCGGAGAAAAAGCTCGGCACGGGGGGGCCTAGAGGGATGGCCGGGGCGATGGCGGACAGGCGGTGGGGAGTGATTTCGGGGCGGGCGGGGGGCGGCGGTTTGGCCGATGGTGTCAGTCGACTGATGCTGCTACACGACCAGCTGCCCCGGCTCTCGCACGCACTGCTGCTACTGCTTTTCTGCTACTAGTGCGTTCAGTTTCGATAGTAAAATTCAGTTTCGACAGAAAAATTCAGTTTTGACAGTTAAGTTCAGTTTCGACAGTTAAATTCAATTTCGACAGTTAAGTTCAGCGATGAGTGGTTGATGTATTTTACATCTAGCACTTTGTGGTTATGTATTTTGCGTCATCTATTGGAGATGCTATTACAATTCCACTCAGGTTAACGTTGTCTCTCTTATCCTGCTTCAGCCTCAGCGTCGTACAACTCACTGGAGCTGCTCCAACAAAGAAACCCTCCATCACAGTGGAGCAGTACCCCGGGCTCCATCTTAAGATGCCTAAGATGTTCTTCCCCTCCTCCGACAGCCAAGATAGCTTGATCATCCTCACCGACCAACCCAATCACTCTGAGATCGACATGGCTTCGCCAAAGAGGTTGTACATTTGTTGCATCTCTTTTTTACTCTACATGTTATATATATTGTCCATTGAGTACACGTAGTCACATGAAATACGATTAGTTTCTCCTACTATATGACAAGCAGTGAGGTACCAGGCAACTTAGCTATCCGTGATGGACTCTCTTGAACGCCATCATTATTTATCTCTATGCGTTTGAGCTGTGCATTTTTTGATGGGCCTGGGAGTTGAGGTAGTAGGGCAGTGGCCTGGGTCCAAAGTAGTAGAAGTAGCACAAAAACATTTTTTGAGTGCAGGCCTTTCCTAGCTCAAGCCCGCCTATTAGAATCGCCAGTGCTTGAAAGGAAAAGTGAAGGAAAAACATAGGAATTGGAAAGTTTCCTATGGTACTACTATTCATGCATTTGGTTCAAAGGAATGGAGGAAAGCAAAATTGTGGGATTTGTTCCTTTGGTGTCTCTTTCAAAGAAAAACCGTAGAAATTTTAATGTCCACTTGTCCTCCTTTTCAAATTCCTATTCATGATGCACAAGACTAAGAGATAGTAGCATAATAGCATTATAACCATACATTTTCTTGTGGTTTGACTTAATCTCACCATGCTTCTTTGCATCCTGTTATCTTCCAATTCTTGTGAACCAAACACCAAATTGACAGAAATCCTGTGTTTTTAAATTCTCTGTTTTGCATGTGCATTCATATCCTATTACTGTGTATTTCCTATCCCTGCGTTGTTAGAATCCTCCAATTCAAAAGAGCCCTTACAGAATTACTTCTCTTACAGATAGTTGTCAAAGAAAACCTTGTGTGGTTTGTCCCGCTACTGCTGCGCCTCGTCCACCCCAGCTCAGCTGCTCCAACGACAGAAGAGTCTAGCACAGCAGGGATCCGGCCTCCAGACTGCCTTTCGCCACCCCAGATCTTCTTCCCTGCCACAGGCAGCCATGACAATTGCATTACCATCATCAACCGAGTAGATGACCTCGAGGACTACACGGGTCCGCAAGAGAGGTCGCATTCTTTCATGTTTGCTTACATTATGCATCAATTAATATTACATGCTACTTTATCGTCCTTTTCCCCGATTAGACTCTGAGTCAGCTCCAACTAATGGTCAAACTTGAGTTTTTAAATGGTTGTGGGGTACATATCAGGGCCGCAATCAATAGTATCTATCTACTATCTGGTTAATCTCTAGTGTCTACTATGAGTTTCATGTTGGGTGGGAAACAAACAGTAAAGAATCCATTATCTGAATTTTTTTAACTAAAGACATTATCTGCCTGCTATCATTGGTTTTGGGTCTATCCACAGGTTGCTACCATCACTCTGGATTTATGCATGCACTCCTTACATAATCTCACTATGTTTTATTCCTATGCATGTCAGTTATTGTACACAATGGAACTGAACATGTAGAGAAAAAGAGACGAGCCTTGCGTGGCAATAAAATTTCATGCAGACGTCGCTCCATGGTAGGCGCAAAGGCTACCTCCCTCCATCCATTTCGGATTGTAATCAAGAGGAAGATATCTGTTCTGAGGGGGATTCAGAAGGAGAAGACCACTCCTATTTACCCCCTGAGGTCTTCGCTCTAACTTGGCATGCTAATGTTGGTTATATCATGTATATGGTGCCTTCAATTGCTTACTTTATACATCAAATATGTCATCTGCTTAGTTTAGACATGCTTTGTGTGAATGCCATCTGTTTAGTTTATTCATCGTTTATGTGAATTATGCAACGCCATCTTGTTTAGCCAGGCATCATATATGTTAATTTTCCAATGCCATCCTGCTTAGCCAGTCATCTTATATGTGAATTATATCAGGCCATCCTTTTTTTTCGTTACGTATTACATTTGTCAACAATGTTAGTACATTCAACTACTCTTCGTGTGCATCAGCCATTTGACACGGTGATGGAAAATTCTGAAGCGCATATCTCGCTGGTTACGGATAGCTCCTCAGAGGAGGATTCAGAGACAGATGACCATTCCTATTCCCTCTCCCCCCCAAGGTGTATGCTCTAACTTGGCAGGGTTATGTTGCTCATATCGGGCGTATGGTGTCTTGCATTGTTATGTCCTTTGATTAGTTTAGACATGCTTTATGTGAATGCCACCTGTTTAGTGTCTAATTACCATATATGTGAATTATGCATTGCCATCTTGTTGCAAGACATTATATATGTGAATTATGCAATGATATCTTGTTGAAAAGGCATTATATATGTGAATTATGCAATGCCATGCTGTCTAGCCAATCATCATGTATGTGAATTATATCATGGTATCATTTTTTTGTATTACGTGTTCCATTTGTCGACAACGTTTGTATATTCAACTACTCTTCCTGTGCATCAGCCATTTGAAGCGGTGATGGAAGTATCTGGAGTGAAAACAAGGTATTCATAGCAGACAATGCTACCTGCTGAAGCAGACATCTTGCTGCTTACAGAGAGCTCCTCGGAGGAGGATTCAAAGACTGATGACCAGTCCTATTTCCCCTCTGAGGTCTATGCTCAAACTTGGCAGGGTTATATTAGCCATGTAATGCATGTTGTCTTGCATTTCTTAGTTTTTACATCATATATTGATTGCCTTCTACTTACTTGATTACTATATAAATCATATATTTGAATTATATCATGCTATCATGTTTCCATAGGCGGCATGTATGTGAATTATGGCATGCCAACCTATTTAATAAACACATTATATAGTTATATCATGTCATCCTCTTTACATAGTCATCATATTTTGAACTATGTCTTTCCATCTTTTTTAGTTAGCCATCATAATGTGAATTTGTGTCATGCTATCATGTTTAGTTAGCCATCATATATGTGAAATCGTGTCATGCTATCTTGTTTGGTTAGACAACATAAATGTGAATTATTTCATGCCCTCTTTTATTCCCCACTATCCATTGCACTTGTCTATCATACAATGTCTATACATTCAATTACTTTTCTTGTTTATCAGCCATTTGAATTGGAGAGGGTGATGGCAATATCTAAAGGAGTAACAACACTGTCTTTAGAAAATATAGTGCTACCAGTTGATGCAGATAGAACCACAGTTGTACTTGCCCAAGAACCAGCCCCACCACACATAACCCAGACTCTCACAGATTGTACCCCTACCTAGTTGGACAGAGAACCAGCTACACCCCTTCTAACCCCAACCCCAGCAGATAGTAACTCAGTTCCAGTTGACACAACACCGTCTCCACCACAGAGCACCCAAACACGAGCAGTTAGTAAGGGAACTGCAGTGCCCAAAGCACAAGGACCACCACTCCGAATCCCAACTCAACACTTAAAGGAGAAGAAGAATTGTTCTAAGGTCAGGTTCTATAGCTATGGTTCATTGTAACGCCCTCGATGCGGATATATCTCCCACGTGTCAAGGCACGACTTAGAGGCATAACCGCATTGAAAGCAATGTCGCAAGTGAGGTAATCTTCACACAACCCATGTAATAAATAAGGGAAAGAGATACATAGTTGGCTTACAGTCGCCACTTCACACAATACATAAATAAACATCCATCATTCAGAGTACACTCAAGGTCCGACTACGGAACCAAAATAAAAGAAGATACCCCAAATGCTACACAGATCCACGATCGTCCCAACTGGGCACCACTACGATCATCGGGAAAAGACACATAGTAACGACCACGTTCCTCGTCGAACTCCCACGTGAGCTCGGTTGCGTCACCGCCTTTGGCATCATCGGCACTGCAACTGTTTTGGTAGAATCTGTGAGTCACGGGACTCAGCAATCTCACACCCGCGAGATCAAGACTATTTAAGCTTATAGGAAGGACGGGGTAGTAAAGTGGAGCTGCAGCAGCGACTAGCATATATGGTGGCTACATTGCAAAAGAGAGCGAGAAGAGGAGCAAAGCACGGTCGTGAAGCTAGTAGCGATCAAGAAGTGATCTGAACTACTTACGTCCGACATAACTCCAACACCGTGTTCACTTCCGGACTCACGAGAAGAGACCATCACGGTTACACACGATTGATGTGTATTTTATTGAGGTCAACTTTGGGTTTTCTACAACGGACATTAACAAATTCCCATCTGCCTCATAACCATGGGCACGGCTTTGAAAGATATTACCTGCAGGGTGTCCCAACAGCCCATTATAAGCTCTCACGGTCAACGAAGGATATTCCTTCTCTGGGAAGACCCGATCAATCTCGGAATCCCGGACTACAAGACATTTCGACAAACAATAAAACAAGACCAGCAAAGCCGCCCGAATGTGCCGACAAATCCCGATAGGAGCTGCACATATCTCGTTCTCGTGGCACACCGGATTGTCCAAACTTCCGATAGGCCATCTCGAGTTGCCTCGATGGCCACCGGCGGTCGACAGTTTGGACCAGCACTCGAGAGGAGAACTGGCCGGGGTTAAAATAAAGATGACCCTCGGGCTCGCGAAAACCAGGGGAAAAGGCTTAGGCGGCAAATGGTAAAACCAAAGTTGGGCCTTCTTGGAAGAGTCTTATTCAAAGCGAACTGTCAAGGGGGTCCCATAAATCACCCAACCGTGTAAGGAACGCGAAATCAAGAAACATAACACCGGTATGACGGAAACTAGGGTGGCAAGAGTGGAACAAAACACCAGGCATAAGGCCGAGCCTTCCACCCTTTACCAAGTGTATAGATGCATTAATTATAGCAGATATATATTGTGATATCCCCAACAAGTAAACATGTTCCAACAAGGAACAACATCTCCATGTTCCAACAAGGAACAAACTTTAGCTTCACCTGCAACTAGCAACGCTATAAGAGGGCTGAGCAAAGCGGTAACATAGCCAATCAACGGTTTGCTAGGAAAGGATGGTTAGGGGCTGACATGGCAATATGGGTGGCATGATATAGCAAGTGGTAGGCATCGCAGCATAGGCATAGCAAAAGAGCGAGCAACTAGCATAGCAAAGATAGAAGTGATTTCGAGGGTATGGTCATCTTGCCTGCAATGTTCTTAGAGTTGTCGAAAGCTTGATCCTCGAAAGCGTTCTCAACAGGTTCCTCGTTCACGTACCCGTCTCTCGGCTCTACCCAAAGCAACAACACAAACAAAGGAACCACAATAAAACACGGTGCAATGCACAATCAACATGATGCAAAACATGACATGATATGCGGGATGTGATATGCAATGCGTATGTGCGCTCCGGAAAGAAAATGATGAACCAGGCATCAACTTGGCAAACCAAGTATGCCACTGGAAAGATGAGATGATTTCGGTTGAAATCGATATAAAGATCACCGGAATCGGATGCCCGGTTTGCAAATGACAAGCAAAACAAGAATGGCGCAATCTGTCATTAACAACATGATGCCACTTAGCAAGCAATAATTAATTAGGCTACTGCACCCAAACGTACCAACAAAGTATATGGCAGTGATCTACACAAGATGCTTGACAAAATATGAGCACTGAGCTACGGCTAGTTCACATCATAACAGGTTCAAACAAGCATGGCAAAAGTGCACAAAATATCAGTGGACATGGCAAAAACAGCATCAAGGTTGCAATGTTGAACAACAAAACTACATGCTACAGGAACTTAAAATAGCAAAATAAGGCATGGCATGAATCTACTCAAAGCATAGAACAAAAGTCCCTTACTGACCATAAGCCAAAAAGGATCAGAAAATATAGTAACACCCATGTCAATGTTGAAAGTTTCGTTAACAGATTCAGACTTGGTGAAATCTCAGGACATAGCAGAAAAAGATTCAACATGGCATCTTTATCAGCTTGATTAACTCACTACAAGGCATGTCATGGCATGGAACAGAATCTAGCATGAAGTAGGCATGATGAAGAACATGTTTGTGTGCAAAACTACCTCATAGCATAAATGCATAAATCTACCCAAGAGAGACAACACAGCAACATGATGTAAAATGACATGTTCATGAACTTGCTCAAATGCAGAAACTAATGCCAGCACTGAGTTGGTGGGATTTTCTACCCCAAAACATATATAATATGTTAGGGTTGCTGTAGAAAAATCATCACAAATGCACAAAGTCAAAACCTGCCTAAAATGGTAGGTATGAAATGGCATTTTCCATATTTGGAAACGTCCGAAATGGACTACTTGAAAAGGACAGACTCCATATGCCAGAAATGGAATATTCGCCGGGAAAATAAAACAAATAGCAAAAAATAAAATAAAAGAAAAAAAAACATCCATCCTAAGAGAGTATGACAGGTGGGGTCACTTGTCATACTAATGATGTTTAATAGGGAAAAAAAGGGGGAGAAATATGCAGCCTCGGGGGATCGAACCGGGTCTCCCTGGTGTGGCTCTGCATCAGCAGCCACTGGGCTAGGCGGGCGTGACTGATAGGGAAGGGCTTGGCCCTTTAGGTAACAAACCAGTCGAGCAACTCTGTTGCCATCTGAGAGAAGACGACGGCGCCCGGCGAGGCAACGGCGGCAACCAATGAGCACAGGGCCTCCGGCGGCCGAGCGGGAAGGGAGAAGGCGCGTGCCGGAAGGGAAAAACAAGGCGCTCGAGACGAAGCAGTGGCTCGACTCGGGGCCCTGGCATCCGCGGCGACCGGCAGCAGCAGCTACCACGTCCTCGGGAAAGGTTGGGTGTGCGCGGGAGCGCGAACGAGCGGCGCGAGCGCGCTATGGGAGCACGATGGGGGGTGAACCAGAGCGGGGAACACGGCACCCACACACGGGCGAACATCACTGAACCAAAACCTTCAGATTACGCCGGAGCACGCCGAGCACGGGAAAGACACGGATCGGACGCACCCTACGGTTGCCTACAGGCCAAGGAAAAGGATGGGAGAGGGAGGTGTGTTACCCAGCTCACCCAAAGACACCAAGTAGTCGACGGAGACGGGCTGGCGGCGACGAAGCGGAGCTCTGAACCTTGCCGCGTTTCTGACCGAGAGGAAGGAGGAAGCCGGGGACGTCGAGGGACTTGTCGTCCGGCGCACCGTAGTCGACGTCGTGGAAGGAGAAGACGACGGGGAAGAAGATGGACACGGTCTGCAGGGTTAGGGGTGGCCGGAGAGCACGCGGGCGATGATACGCGCTCTCAGTTGCACTCGGGACGGAGCAGCTGCGATGGATCTGGTGGTCCCTCTCACCTGGCGGCGGCGGCGAGAGGAAGAGGGGAAACCCTAGGGGCGTGAGGACAGGGAGAGAGAGGATAAGTAGGGGGCTAGGGCGACGGATCGAGCTCGTGCTCTCTCTTGCTCGCGGTCCCCATGGCGACGACGAGAGGAGAGGGAAAAGGTGGGTGCGGGAGCAGGCGGGACGCTGCCGAGCGGGCCGGATGTCCACGTGGAAGGATCTAAGCGGGGGTGTCTTGCAGCAGCAGTGCACGAAGAGGGGGGAGGGGAGCGCTGGTGGGCTGGCAGCGCCTACCAGTCTGGGCTGGTTATTTGGGCAGTGGTAGGCGAAAAAGGCCTCGGCTGGGCTGCGCTGAAACTCTCCCTTTTCTATTTTCCAAACAGGAATAGAAAAAGAAAAGCACAGGGAAAAAAAAGGAGAGGAGTTAGAGTATAGAGAAAATATCCTCAAACTCCTGGAACTCTCCACTATTTTAATAAATTGCATTGGGAATTTTTAAAGGTAGAAAAAATAAGACAAGTTTGAATATAATTCAAACTTGTGTGTTTTTAAACCTGACCAAAACAACTTCAAATAAGGAGACATTTGGCAGAGAGGTTTATGATATGGAGCAAGATTTGCAGGAGAAGATGAACATTAATTGAGAAAGGAAAAGATAGCACTTGATAAAAGAAGGAAGTAGAGGAAGGAGGAGGTGGTAATGCAAGTTTTAAGCATGGAACATGCAACAACATAATATGTAAGAGATCACAGCAAGCACATGATGAGGATGGAATGCAAGATGACAAGAGGCACAAATGCAATATGGTAAGGTGAGCATGACAAAGAAAAGAGAAAACCACATAACCAAACAAGATGAGGCCAAGCATGACAAAACCCACAAGAATTGGATGAAGGTCAAGTTAATATATTGCCAAAATGGGACATGTTACAACTGGGGTGTTACAACACTCCACCACTACAAGAGGATCTCGTCCCGAGGTCTAGGACTGAAAGAACTCTGGATATTCGGAACGGAGGTGATCCTCGCGCTCCCAGGTGGCTTCTCGGTCGGAATGGTGTGACCACTTTACTTTCAGGAATTTGATTGACTTGTTGCGAGTCTTGCGCTCGGTTTCTTCAAGAATAGCAACGGGGTGCTCATGATAAGAGAGATCTTCTTGAAGGTCAATCTCTTGAAGTTGATAGTGCGTTCAGAGTCTTGAAGCACTTGCGGCTGTGACACGTGAAACACATCGTGCACGTTTGCAAAGTTGGATGGAAGCACAAGTTGATAGGCGAGATCGCCTCTTTTGCCAATGATCTTGAAAGGACCCACGTATCTAGGGGCAAGCTTCCTTTGATACCGGGCGACGAGTGCCTTTCATTGAGAGACGCGGAGGTAGACATGGTCTCCGATTTCAAAAGCCACATCACGGTGCTTATCATCATAATAGCTCTTCCTGGCGCGATTATGCTGCTTTGAGATTCTCACGAATGACTTTGCACATTGCTTCTGCTTCTATGATCAAGTCATTGCCAAGAAGTTGGCGTTCACCTGTCTCAGACCAATTGAGAGGAGTACGGCACTTTCTGCCATAGAGAATTTCGTATGGGGCCTTGCCCGAACTCGCTTGGAAGCTGTTGTTGTAGGAGAACTCGGCATATGGAAGACAATCTTCCCACTTCATACCGAAGGAAATGACACAAGCCCTGAGCATATCTTCAAGGATTTGATTAACTCGCTCGACTTGGCCACTTGTTTGAGGATGGAAAGCTGTCTTTGAAAGCGAATGTTGGTGCCCATGGCCTTGAAAAGAATCCCAAAACTTGGAGGTAAAGATGCTGCCACGGTGCGAAGAGATCACTTGTGGAATGCCGTGCAAGGAGACAATCCGGAGGTGTATAGCTCGCCAACCGAGCTGCTGTGATGGATTCTTTGATAGGAAGAAAATGAGCCACTTTAGTAAGCTTGTCAATGACAACGAAGATAGCATCATTTCCACGCTTGGACTTTGGAAAACCAGTCACGAAGTCCATCTCGATATGATCAAACTTCCATTCTGGAATAGCAAGAGGTTGGAGGAGACCAGCTGGTCTTTGGTGTTCTGCTTTCACTCTTCTGCAGACATCACACTCATTCACGAATTGAGCAATTTCTCGCTTCATTCGAGTCCACCAATATGACTGCTTGAGGTCATGGTACATCTTCGTACTTCCAGGATGAATGGATAGAAGCGAATTGTGAGCCTCGTTCATAATGACTTTTCTCAGATCACCCTTAGGAACCACAATCCGGTCCTCGAAGAAAAGAGTATCTTTGTCATCAATGTGGAAGCACTTGTACTTGAAATGCCCTTGTCGATACCACGCTTCACCTTTTTCACCATGGTATCCGAAGTTGAGCCTCACGAATCTGATCTTCCAAAGTAGGAGAGACTATGAGGTTGGCAAGAAAGCCTTTAGGAACAACTTGAAGATTCAGCTTATGGAAAGCTTCACAGAGATCCGGTGAAAGGGCTTGAGGATTAGGCTGCTGCATAAGCCTTCTGCTCAAAGCATCTGCAATGACATTGGCCTTGCCGGAGTATATTAAATACTTGGGTTGTACTCTTGAATCATTTCGACCCATCGAGTCTGCACGAGGTTGAGGTTGGGTTGAGTGAAAATGTACTTGAGACTCTTGTGATCGGTGAAAATGTCCACTTTCCTTCCCAACAAGAGATGTCTCCACGTTATCAATGCATGGACAACTGCCGCCAACTCAAGATCGTGAGTGGGGTAGTTCTTTTCGTTGGGCTTCAATCTGGCGAGAGGTATAAGCCACAACTCTCTTCTCTTGCATTAACACAGCACCGAGACCTTGAAGAGAAGCATCACGAAAACTTCAAATGGCTTGGATTCATCGGGAGGAGTCAAGGCAGGGAGCTGTGACGAGTTTCTCTTTGAGGGTATTGAAAGCAACATCACACTCAGGAGACCAGACATACTTCACATGCTTCTGGAGGAGGTTGGAAAGAGGCTTTGCAATCTTGGAGAAGTTCAACGAATCTTCGGCAATAGCTTGCAAGACCGAGAAAACTGCGGAGTGCTTGACATTCTGAGGAGGTTCCCAATTCACAATTGCGGACACCTTCTCGGGATTAACAGCGATGCCCTTGGCGGAGATGATATGACCAAGATAAAGCACTTCATCAAGCCAAAATTCACATTTGGAGAACTTAGCATAGAATTGATACTCTCTGAGCTTGTCTAGCACCAATCGCAAATGTTTGGCATGATCCTTCTTATTCTTGGAGAAGACCAAAATATCATCAAGATAGACCAAGACGAATTCATTGGTGTAGGGGTTGAATATGAAGTTCATCATCCGAGAGAATGTTGGAGGAGTATTGACAAGGCGAAAGACATGACAAGATATTCATAAGAACCAAAGCTTTACGAATGCTGTCTTGGGAATATCTTGTTCATGAATGCGAATCGATGATAACCCATACTGAAGGTCAAGCTTGGAGAACACTTTAGCACCTTTGAGTTGCTCGAAAAGCTCATTGATGTTGGGAAGTGGATACTTGTTCTTGATTGTCTTCTTATTCAATGGACGGTAATTGGCGCAAAAGTCGGTCCGTGCCATCCTTCTTCGGACAAAAGAACACCACAACCCCAAGGAGATGAACTCGGTCCGATCAAACCAGACGCTCTTGTTCATCGAGCTGCTTCTTCAATTCCTTCAGCTCATCAGGTCCAAGCTTGTATGGGCGCTTGCAAACGGGTTGATGCGGGCTCAAGATCGATAACGAATTCAATCGCCGATGAGGAGGCATACCCGGAAGCTCTTACGGAAAGACATCTTGGTACTCACAAGCGATGGAATCGAGAGATAGCATCAATTCGCCCTTCTCATTAAGAGAAAACAACCGAATGGTTTCATCACGAGGCATAGATGATCACATCATTAGAAGAGTGAGTCAATTGAATTTCTCTAGCAGCACAATCAAGCTGAGCTTTGTGCTGATAAAGCCGATCCATTCGAGAATAAGATCAATATCCGAGTCACCAAGGACAATTGGTTTAGCCAGAAATCTATAATCGCCCATCTTGATAGAGACATCCGGAACCATGTAGCTTGCATTCATGCATTTACCCGGAGAGACAACTGCTAATGGTCTAGGCAAATCTTGGAAAGACAAGTCATGCTTAGATGCAAATGGTTTAGAGATGAAACTAAGCGATGCACCAGTGTCAAAAAGAAATTTTGCAGGAATATCATTAACAAGAAGATTACCCATGATCACATCTGAAGAATCCTCTGCCTGAGCTGCATTCATCATATTGACCTTTGCAAACTTGGGATTATGCTTGACCACTGCATTGCTGGAAGATTTCACAGAGGAGGAGGCGGAAGGCGCCTTTGGTTGAAGCACTTGTTAGCATAGTGACCTTCTGCGACACTTGTTGCAAGTCACCTCGGAGAGCGGACGGTGGTAAGGAGCACTTGACCTTGGAGCACGAGAATTAGACTTGTTACGATAGCTTGGGTTGGGTGGGTGGGAAGATCCACGGCCACCTGAGTTCTTCTCTGATAAGGCCGACGGAACGGAGGAGGAGGAAGGTAGAACTTCGCTGCTTAGCTGCCACTTGAGAGGAAGAAGAAGACTGAACTGCATCCCCGATTCTCTTCTTAGAAGCCTCACATTTGAGCTGGGCAGCTTCTTGCTTCAGTGCCATGTTGTAGAATTCATCATACTTATCTGGCTCAAAAAGCACAAGAGCTAATTGCAGATCTTCTCTCAGACCACCTCTAAATTGATAGATCATACTCTTCTCATCAGGTACGTCTTGCTTAGCAAAACGAGCGAGCTTCTGGAACTGGATATTGTATTGATAGACAGACATGTTGCCTTGCTTGAGATTGCGGAACTCCTCACAATTGCTCTCAACAACACTTTTCGGAATGTGATGAGCTCTAAAATCACGGCGGAACTCATCCCAGGTAATGACACGACCTCCTCTGGAATCTTTGTACTGCTGGTACCACTCAGCAGCTTGATCCTTGAGTTGAAACGATGCAAACTTGACAAAGTCCTCGTGTCCGACATTGCTACAATCAAAATGCTTGCAGATGTCCACTAACCAATCGTCGGCGTCTGTGGCCTCGACACGTAAACCGAAAGACTTCGCTGATTAGCGAGGTCTTGATCGAGAGTAGCAAAGTGTGGCTGGTTGTTGCCTTGACCTTGATTTCCTTGATTGCCTTGCCTCGAGTACGTTCTTGCAAGAGCTGCAAAATCATCGAGCATTGGCATTGGTGGCTGCCATGATAGCTTGCCGGGCCTCGGAGGCGGAGGTGGAGGTGGAGGTTCGGTGATCCCCATCATTGCGATCCGGATTCGACGCGCGTTGGCGGAGCCATCTGAAGAGGGTGACATCCGTTAGTCCTTTGATAGACAAAAGATAAGTAGAATCAACGGATAGAAATTGCAACATATAGCCTTCACAATAAACATTGAACAAGAATGAGCGAATGAATTCCAAAGTTAATCATCACACGTCCATTAAGGTGAGAAGCCACTTAGATAAAGATATGGAAACAACATCATCTTAGAAACAAATCGAATATCACAACTGAAAACAAAAGATTGGCTTCTAGAATGAGCGGAACAAACACATGATAGAGATTTCTCCCAAAGTGTTAGTGGTGGGGCCCACACGGACACGACGATATAGCGGACGTCACGAATGACAAACAAGGCGTCCCGAATCAGCATAGCCAAGGATTCTTTAAGGCGTCTCGCGACCATCAGAATCGACCGTGAATGGGCGGACCACTAGACGTTGAACCCCAATCTCAAATCATACATCTGTTGGAAAGAATATCACGTAAGCTACTAGAATTCCCACCTATAAACTCCGAAACTTTACGGATATGCAATCTGGTGTTGGGGATACAGGGACACAAAATATATCACCCAAACTAACAATACCTAGATCTAGCAGTATCCATCCGTCAACACATAACCAAGAAATCCTCGAAATCGTGTACCTCGACCTTGAAAAACATCCGTTATACAAGTCATGGCAATACTCCCTTTTCGCCTCGATTGGGCTATCGGGTTATCTCACCAACAACTGCACAAAAGAGATTTCGATGTCGGTAAAACTCAGGTATTCAGAATCGCAACGATAAAATTGTGACGACAACACCTCGGAGCTCAACTCCCGGGACACGCCACAACCCCTAAATGTCGGGAGGCACCAAGAACAATGTTCGTCACAAAACCATCGAACGATTCCAAGATACCCACGTGATCCTAAAAATTTTTTAGTGAAATTTGAGGAGAGAAGAGTCAAAACTCTCGTCGGGATACCTCACCGAGCAACGAAGGACCGGGAGTAAAAGAATCCTACTCTCCGATATATATAATCCTAAGACTCAAAACATTTTCCATTCTAGACTCAACAACGCCAAACAAACAATCAAGTAGGGGCTCCTAAGTCGGGAAGGCTCGATTACCAACTTGTAGCGCCTCGATGCGGCTATATCTCCCACGTGTCGAGGCACGACTTAGAGGCATAACCGCATTGAAAGCAATGTCGCAAGTGAGGTAATCTTCACACAACCCATGTAATAAATAAGGAAAGAGATACATAGTTGGCTTACGACGCCACTTCACACAATACATAAATAAACATCCATCATTCTGAGTACACTCAAGGTCCGACTACGGAACCAAAATAAAAGAAGTTACCCCAAATGCTACACAGATCCACGATCGTCCCAACTGGGCACCACTACTGATCATCAGGAAAAGACACATAGTAACGACCACGTTCCTCGTCGAACTCCCACGTGAGCTCAGTTGCGTCACCTGCACTGGCATCATCGGCACCTGCAACTGTTTTGGTAGAATCTGTGAGTCACGGGGACTCATCAATCTCACACCCGCGAGATCAAGACTATTTAAGCTTATAGGAAGGACATGGTAGTAAAGTGGAGCTGCAGCAAGCGACTAGCATATATGGTGGCTACATCGCAAAAGAGAGCGAGAATAGGAGCAAAGCATGGTCGTGAAGCTAGTAGCGATCAAGAAGTGATCCTGAACTACTTACGTCAGACATAACTCCAACACCGTGTTCACTTCCGGACCACCGAGAAGAGACCATCACGGTTACACACTTGTTGATGTGTATTTTATTGAGGTCAACTTTGGGTTTTCTACAACCGGACATTAACAAATTCCCATCTGCCTCATAACCGCGGGCACGGCTTTGAAAGATATTACCTGCAGGGTGTCCCAACTTAGCCCATTATAAGCTCTCACGGTCAACGAAGGATATTCCTTCTACCGGAAGACCCGATCAATCTCGAATCCCGGACTACAAGACATTTCGACAACAATAAAACAAGACCAGCAAAGCCACCGAATGTGCCGACAAATCCCGATAGGAGCTGCACATATCTCGTTCTCAGGGCACACCGGATTGTCCAAACTTCCGATAGGCCATCTCAGAGTTGCCCCTGATGGCCACCGGCGGCTGACAGGTTTGGACCAGCACTCAGAGGAGAACTGGCCCGGGGGTTAAAATAAAGATGACCCTCGGGCTCGCGAAAACCCGGGGGAAAAGGCTTAGGCGGCAAATGGTAAAACCAAAGTTGGGCCTTACTGGAAGAGTCTTATTCAAAGCGAACTGTCAAGGGGGTCCCATAAATCACCCAACCGTGTAAGGAACGCGAAATCAAGAAACATAACACCGGTATGACGGAAACTAGGGTGGCAAGAGTGGAACAAAACACCAGGCATAAGGCCGAGCCTTCCACCCTTTACCAAGTATATAGATGCATTAATTATAGCAGATATATATTGTGATATCCCCAACAAGTAAACATGTTCCAACAAGGAACAACATCTCCATGTTCCAACAAGGAACAAACTTTAGCTTCACCTGCAACTAGCAACGCTATAAGAGGGCTGAGCAAAGCGGTAACATAGCCAATCAACGGTTTGCTAGGAAAGGATGGTTAGGGCTGACATGGCAATATGGGTGGCATGATATAGCAAGTGGTAGGCATCGCAGCATAGGCATAGCAAAAGAGCGAGCAACTAGCATAGCAAAGATAGAAGTGATTTCGAGGGTATGGTCATCTTGCGCAATGTTCTCGAGTTGTCGAAAGCTTGATCCTCGAAAGCGTTCTCAACAGGTTCCTCATTCACGTACTCGTCTCCCGGCTCTACCCAAAGCAACAACACAAACAAAGGAACCAAAATAAAACACGGTGCAATGCACAATCAACATGATGCAAAACATGACATGATATGCGGGATGTGATATGCAATGCGATGTGCGCCCGAAAGAAAATGATGAACCAGGCATCAACTTGGCAAACCAAGTATGCCATGGAAAGATGAGATGATTTCGGTTGAAATCGATATAAAGATCATCGGAATCGGATGCCCGGTTTGCAAATGACAAGCAAAACAAGAATGGCGCAATCTGTCATTAACACCATGATGCCACTTAGCAAGCAATAATTAATTAGGCTACTGCACCCAAACGTACCAACAAAGTATATGGCAGTGATCTACACAAGATGCTTGACAAAATATGAGCATTGAGCTACGGTTAGTTCACATCATAACAGGTTCAAACAAGCATGGCAAAAGTGCACAAAATATCAGGCTGGACATGGCAAAAACAGCATCAGGTTGCAATGTTCGGAGCAACAAAACTACATGCTACAGGAACTTAAAATAGCAAAATAAGGCATGGCATGAATCTACTCAAAGCATAGAACAAAAGTCCCTTACTGACCATAAGCCAAAAAGGATCAGAAAATATAGTAACACCCATGTCAATGTTGAAAGTTTCGTTAACAGATTCAGACTTGGTGAAATCTCAGGACATAGCAGAAACAGATTCAACATGGCATCTTTATCAGCTTAATTAACTCACTACAAGGCATGTCATGGCATGGAACAGAATCTAGCATGAAGTAGGCATGATGAAGAACATGTTTGTGTGCAAAACTACCTCATAGCATAAATGCATAAATCTACCCAAGAGAGACAACACAACAACATGATGTAAAATGACATGTTCATGAACTTGCTCAAATGCAGAAACTAATGCCAGCACTGAGTTGGTGGGATTTTTCTACCCCAAAAACATATATAATATGTTAGGGTTGCTGTAGAAAAATCATCACAAATGCACAAAGTCAAAACCTGCCTAAAATGGTAGGTAACAGAAATGGCATTTTCCATATTTGGAAACGTACAGAAATGGACTCACCCGAAAAGGACAGACTCCATATGCCAGAAATGGAATATTCGCCGGGAAAATAAAACAAATAGCAAAAAATAAAATAAAAGAAAAAAAACATCCATCCTAAGAGAGTATGACAGGTGGGGTCACATTGTCATACTATGATGTCGAATAGGGAAAAAAAAGGGGGGAATATGCGGGCATGGGGATCGAACCCGGTCTCCCGGTGTGGTTTCTGATCAGCAGCCCACCGGGCTAGGGCGGCGTGATCGATAGGGAAGGGCTTCGGCCCCTTTTAGGTAACCAAACCAATCGAGCAACTCTGTTGCCATACAGAGAAGACGACGGCGCCGGCGAGGCAACGGCGGCAACCCAGCGGGCACGGGGCCTCCGGCGGCCGAGCGGGAAGGGAGAAGGCGCGTGCAGGAAGGGAAAAACAGGGCGCGTGCAGGAAGGGAAAAACAAGGCGCTCGAGACGGAGCAGTGGCTCGACTCGGGGCCCTGGCGTCCGCGGCGACCGGCAGCAGCAGCTACGGCGTCCTCGGGAAAGGTTGGGTGCGCGCGGGAGCGCGAACGAGCGGCGCGAGCACGCTACGGGAGCACGATGGGGGGTGAACCAGAGCGGGGAACACGGCACCCACGCACGGGCGAACATCACTGAACCAAAACCTTCAGATTACGCCGGAGCACGCCGAGCACGGGAAAGACACGGATCGGACGCACCCTACGGTTGCCTACAGGCCAAGGAAAAGGATGGGAGAGGGAGGTGTGTTACCCAGCTCACCCAAAGACACCAAGTAGTCGACGGAGACGGGCTGGCGGCGACGAAGCGGAGCTCTGAACCTTGTCGCGTTTCTGACCGAGAGGAAGGAGGAAGCCGGGGACGTCGAGGGACTTGTCGTCCGGCGCACCGTAGTCGATGTCGTGGAAGGAGAAGACGACGGGGAAGAATATGGACACGGTCTGCAGGGTTAGGGGTGGCCGGAGAGCACGCCGGCGACGATACGCACTCTCAGTTGCGCTCGGGATGGAGCAGCTGCGATGGATCTGGTGGTCCCTCTCACCTGGCGGCGGCGGCGAGAGGAAGAGGGGAAACCCTAGGGGCGTGAGGATAGGGAGAGAGAGGATAAGTAGGGGGCTAGGGCGACGGATCGAGCTCGTGCTCTCTCTTGCTCGCGGTCCCCATGGCGATGGCGAGAGGAGAGGGAAAAGGTGGGTGCGGGGAGCAGGGCAGACGCTGCCGAGCAGGGCCGGGATGTCCACGTGGAGAGGATCTAGCGGGGGTGTGTGCTGCAGTGCACGAAGCAGGGGGGAGGGGAAGCGCTGGCTGGGCGCAGCTCTACCGAGCTCTTGGGCTGGTTAATGAATGGGCAGTGGCAAAGAGAAAAAGGCCTCGGCTGGGCTGCGCTGAAACTCTCCCTTTTCTATTTTCCAAACAGGAATAGAAAAAGAAAAGCACAGGGAAAAAAAAAGGAGAGGAGTTAGAGTATAGAGAAAATATCCTCAAACTCCTGGAACTCTCCACTATTTTAATAAATTGCATTGGGCATTTTTAAAGGTAGAAAAATAAGACAAGTTTGAATATAATTCAAACTTGTGTCATTTTTAAACCTGACCAAAACAACTTCAAATAAGGAGACATTTGGCAGAGAGGTTTATGATATGGAGCAAGATTTGCAGGGAGAAGATGAACATTAATTGAGAAAGGAAAAGATAGCACTTGATAAAAGAAGGAAGTAGAGGGAAGGAGGAGGTGGTAATGCAAGTTTTTAAGCATGGAACATGCAACAACATAATATGTAAGAGATCACAGCAAGCACATGATGAGGATGGAATGCAAGATGACAAGAGGCACAAATGCAATATGGTAAGGTGAGCATGACAAAGAAAAGAGAAAACCACATAACCAAACAAGATGAGGCCAAGCATGACAAAACCCACAAGAATTGGATGAAGGTCAAGTTAATATATTGCCAAAATGGGACATGTTACAACTGGGGTGTTACATTCATACTCCTTTGCTCTTGCATCACTGTATTTAGTCATACCAACTATTTTCAAATTTGAAGGATTGAATTGAAACTCCAATGGTGCAGCAGGTATGTTTTAAACATGTTTCTTTAACTGGTTTGCTGTTGTAATTTGCTCTATGTTGATTTCAGTTTCAGTTGAATAAACAATTATGTTCTCATGTCATGCACATTACAAGTGTTGTTATTGCTCTATAGTTTCCCACACTTATATTCTGTCTATTCTGCTTTGTGTTGAACAAATATTATTTGTACTGTGTCTCTATCTTGATTTGGCAACAAAATCTGGAATGATATAGACCATAAAGTGACCATGGTACATAAATATATGTTTGTTTCATGCTGTTATCCTGTCCATTTAGTACTGAACTAATTTACCAAAATGTGTTTCATATACAACATGGTAAGCCTGTGATGTGTTTTCTTGTTTCTCTTTTAGAATGCGGACAAAATATTGGAGAACAGTACCCCGTTATGCAATGGTAAAGGAAGTAATGCAGATAAGGTTCAAGATAGTGAGACATCCCTGTCGATCTCCAAGAAAGCTAGAAAAACTATCTTGACGATAGTGAGATAACCCAAAAGTCCTGTCTTGATGTAGTGTTCGAGTTACTGGCCACTACTGCTGTCACAAGCTCTTCGAACTTGCTGCCTGAATCAGTTCGTCTTCTTGAGTCTCAACTTCAAGTTGAAAGACATCAATCAAATGTGCTACCACAAGAAGCCAAATGACTGAGGAAGTCCCTGTATAATTCAGATGCATACTTTCTGGTGCAACATCATGCGCTGGAGGATTTAAGCGCCAAACAAGAGAAAGTTAATAAGCTTGCTAACAAGCTTGCCACCATTATGGTTACCCAGGTTATTGTTTCTTGAGCTCTTCTGAAGTGGTTTCAGTTCTAGACTTGTTTTGCTGCGGCGTTTATTTGCACTGGTTGCCAACTTTGACAACTAGTGTAATTGATATGCTGCTTTGTTCCCTATATTTGCACTGGTGGCGAACATTGATGCCCAGTGGATGTAATATGTGTAATAGCCATGATAGCCTAGCGTAAGTTTCTTGCTTATTTATGTCCTTGTTGTCTTGTTTATTTGTTTGCTTGTACTCAGTGCAGTTCTTTTTCCGCGGTTTGCTAGTGGCCGCAATAACCTATTTTTAAAACTAGGCCACAATAACCATGGGCTACATATTTACTGTAGTTACCATGGGTCTCCTAAGGGCCATAGAAACAATGGGCCTTCTAAGGGCCATAGAAACAATGGACCTTCTATGGGCCGTAGCATCAATGGGACTTCTACGGGCCGTATGATCGATAGGGCAAACATGGGCCAATAATAGACCGCATGATGGACCATAAACAGGCTAGATTTGGAATCGTCCGTTTATCAGCCGACAATAGTGGGCCATCGTTAATCAACCTTTTTGACGATGCTATGAAAACGTCCCAAAGGATTACGGGCCACAAACGGGCGATTGTAACCACGGGCTAAATTTGGCTCACAAGCAGAAAAGGCCAGTAACGGGCCGTAAGTAACTGAATGCTGGAAATGAGCCCAAGAATAAATGGGCCCTGAGAAGGCCGAAAGATAACATGGGTTGGAAACGGCCCAGGAATAATGGGCCGTTTATGGGTATAAAGTGGTACACTTTTCATTGCGTGCCAGATTCACCACGGGTCTTTAATGGGCCAAGAATTACAAATGGCCTCGTATGGGCCAAAAGACATCATGGGCCATAAATGGGCCGGAAGGTTACAACGGGCTGGAATCATGTTGGACGGCCCAGATGAAGCTACTGGGCTTAATTCCGATAGGCCGTAATGGGCCGTGAATTAGCGGGGCTTAAATGGGCTATATATGAACAGGCTGTTAACAGGCTTTCCATGGGCCGGCCCGTTACCATTTGACCAAGTCAAATGGGCTGGCCTTTTCACTGGAATGGGCCTCTGTTTGGCTGTGCCACATCTCGACGTATCATAGGCGCCTCCTGTCCAATGAATGGATGACATCTGCCCCAATGGTGAGCCAACATGTGTTTCCTCCGCCCAATGAGAATTTTACACATGGAAAATCCTCATTGGTCTGGTCTGTTAGCGGGTTATCGGATCCAAAACCGGACCCGATAGATTAACGACGACTCGTTACGGTGGATGCCACGTGTTGGTCACCCTTGATGAAAGCACTTCCATGACGCGCCATTTATCATCATGGAAGTGGAAACTTCCATGATGATAATTTTGGTAAGGTCATGAAACACTTCTACGACAGCACAGGTATGACTGTCTTGATTCTGTCATAAAATCATCATGGATGTACATGCATGACAGAAAACGTGACCTATTGTGACAAACATGTATCATCACGGAAGTGTATTTTTTTTGTAGTGGAAGTACAAGGTGTCAGGTTCGACCTCGAGTACACCCGCACTCGTGTCGTTTCTCGTCCCATGGTCCCCATCGCCCCGATGTGCATGGGCAATCACGTCCTCATCTACCACTACTGCCTGGCCACAAGGCATGGCGCGCGTTTCGCCAGGTTTGTCAACAACCCCCATTACATGTTCGCTACGGTGGACATTGATACGTCTGCAATGTATCTACAATTTTTTTATTGTTTCATGCTATTATATTATCTGTTTTGGATGTTTTATTTGGATTAATATGGTATTTTATATTATTTTTGGGACTAGCCTATTAACCTAGAGCCCAGTGCCAGTTTCTGTTTTGTCCTTGTTTTTGACTTCTACGGAAAAGGAATATCAATCGGAGTCCAAACGAAATAAAACCTTACGATCATTTTTCTTCGACCAGAAGATACCTAGGGGGTGCACAACCTGAGGGCTTGTGGGCCCCTCGGGAGTCCTAAAACCCTAACTTCACTTCTATATTCGCAAATATTCCCGCAACATCAGAAGCATACACCAAAATACTTCTCTGCCGCCGCAAGCCTCTGTTCCCTTGAGGTCCCATCTTGGGGCCTTTTTCGGCACCCTGTCGGAGGGGGATTCGATCACGGAGGGCCTCTACATCAGCCTTGCTGCCCTTCCGATGAAGCATGAGTAGTTTACCACAGACCTACGGGTCCATTGCTAGTAGCTAGATGGCTTCTTTTCTCACTTTTATCTTCAATACAATGTTCTCCTCGATGTTCTTGGAGTTCTATCCGATGTAATACTCTTTTGCGGTGCCTTTGTTGAGATTCGATGAATTGTGGATTTATGACCAGATTTTCTATGAATATTATTTGAGTATTCTATGAACTCTTTTATGCATGATTAAGATATCTTTGTATTTATCTTCGAACTATCGGTTTGGTTTGGCCAAATAGATTGTTTTTTCTTGCAATGTGGGAGGTGCTTAGTTTTGGGTTCAATCTTGCGGTGTCCTCACCCGGTGACATAGTATAGGTAGCGACGCACGTATTGTATTGTAGCCATCAAGGATAAAGGATAGGGTTTTCATCATATTGCTTGAGTTTATCCTCTACATCATGTCATCTTACTAAAGGTGTTAATTCATTCTTATGAACTTAATACTCCAGATGCTTGCTGGATAGCGGTCGATGTGTGGAGTAGTAGTAGTAGATACAGGCAGGAGTCGGTCTACTTGTCACAGACGTGATGCCTTATAAATCGTCATAAATTTGCGCTTTTCTATCAATTGCTCAACAGTAATTTGTTTGCCCACTATATGTTTTCCTTCAAGAGAGAAGCCTCTAGTGAAACCTATGGCCCCCTGGTCTATTTCCATCATATATTTTCAAATATATAAAATAAAAAAACCCCAAAATACCTTGCTGCAATTTATTTATATTTACTTTAGTTTTCTCTTTTATTTATCTTTATACCTATCTCTTTTAGATCTCACTCTTGTTCGTGACCGTGAAGGGATTGACAACCCCTTTTTTGCGTTGTGTGCAAGTGTTTGTTAGTTTGTGCAGGTGCATATATTGGAGACTTGATTGTGCCTCCTACTGGATTGATACCTTGGTTCTTAACTGATGGAAATACTTATCTCTACTTTGCTGCATCACCCTTTCCTCTTCAAAGGAAAATCAACGCAAGCTCACAAAGTAGTAGGAAGAATTTATGGCGTCCTTGCCGGGGAGGTTATACATCAAGGCTATAAAGTAGCTATCATAAACTCTCATCTCATGCACATACATTATTTTCCATTTGCCTCTCGTTTTCCTTTCCCCCACTTATAAAATGTTTTCAGAAAAACACAAAAATATTTGCCTTTTTGTACGCCCTTCTTTCCTCCGTATTTTTGTTTGCTTGTGTGCTAGATTGCTTGCTTGCCCTTATGGCTCAACCCAAGAGCCTTGATCCTTACTATAGGAAGTTGGAAGAAATTGAAAATAATGCAAAAAAGTTTTATGTCTTTACAATTTGAGCATAATAGCTTCTTTAGGAACGAACTGAAAGAACAAAAAACTATGATGGAATATATCAATAAAGAGTTTGATGATATCCCAAAGGAAATATATGGTCTAAAATCCCAATTTGCTCATATTGAAATTTTAGTAGGTCAAATTTCTGATAAGAAAACTACTCTAGTAAATAAGATGGCCACTAATCCTTAGTTTCGTGATAATAATGATGAAGATCTTAAAGTGATTGATGTATCTCCTCTTGAATCTTTGTTTTCTAATATAAATTTTGATAAATATGGGAATAGAGATGAATCAACTTTAGCTACAAGGCATCCCAATAATTTGGAGGGTGAAGATCTTAATGAAAAAATTGACAAAAGTGGGATTGGAGAAGTGAAAACTTTAAGTAGCGATGAACCCACTCTTTTGGATTTCAAGGAATTTAATTACGATAATTGTTCTTTGATAGATTGTATTTCCTTGTTGCAATCCATTCTTAATTCACCTCATGCTTATAATCAAAATAAAGCTTTTACTAAACATATCATTGATGCTATGATGAAATCCTTTGAAGAAAAACTTGAATTGGAAGTTTCTATCCCTAGAAATATTTATGATGAGTAGGAATCTACTATTAAGATTAAGATTGTAGATTATGAGTGTAATGCTTTGTGTGATTTGGGTGCTAGTGTTTCCACTATTCCGAAAACTTTATTTTATCTGCTTGGTTTCAACAAATTTGAGGATTGTTCTTTGAATTTGCATCTAGCGGATTCCACTATTAAGAAACCTATGGGAAGGACTAATGATGTTCTTATTGTTGCAAATAGGAATTATGTGCATGTAGATTTCATTTTTCTTAATATAGATGCAATCCTACATGTCCTATTATGCTTGGTAGACCTTTCCTTAGAACAATTGGTGCAATTATTGATATGAAAGAAGGAAACATTAGATTTCAATTTCCATTAAGGAAGGGCAAGGAACACTTTCCAGGAAAGAAAATTAAGTTTCCATATGAATCTATTATGAGGGCTACTTATGAATTTCATACCAAAGATGACAATACCTAGATCTATGTTTTATGCCTAGCTAGGGGCGTTAAAATATAGCGCTTGTTGGGAGGCAACCCAATTTTATTTTTATGTTTTTTTTTGCTTTTGGTTCTGTTCTTCAATAAATACACATTATTACCTCTGTAGTAGTTGTGTTTTGATGTTTAATTAGTGTTTTAACCAAGCTAGAACTTTGGGATACTTCGGTATATCGTTGATTTGGTTTTGCTGAAAAAATAGAAACTTTTGCGTCCAGTAACACAATTGTTTAAATTCAAGGGAGCATGAAAAAAATCTGATTTTTGTACAAAACATTGATATATTAATTTCCTTTGTTTTGTCCTAATTTTTCAGAATTTTTGGAGTTACATATGTATTCTAAGTTTAAGATTACTACAGAATGTTCTGTTTTTGACAGATTCTGTTTTCTATGTGTTGTTTGCTTATTTTGATGAATCTATGGGTAGTATCGGGGGGTATGAACCATGGAGAAGTTGAAATGCAGTAGATATAACACCAATATAAATTTATAATGAGTTCACAATAGTACCTAAAGTGGTGATTTACTTTATTTTACTAACGGATCTCACGAGTTTTCTGTTGAGTTTTGTGTTGTGAAGTTTTCAAGTTTTGGGTAAATATTTGATGGACTATGGAATAAGGAGTGGCTAGAGCCTAAGATTTGGGATTAGCACGGCACCCCAAGGTAATATTGAAGGACAACCAAGGATCTAAGCTTGGGGATGCCCTGGATTGCATACCCTCTTTCTTGTTCAATCCATCGGTAAATTTACTTGAGGCTATATTTTTATTCATCACATGATATGTGTTTTGCTTGGAGCATCTTGTATGATATGATTCTTTAATTTTTAGTTTGCCACAATCATCCTTGCTATAAACACCTTTTGAGAGGGACATGCTTTAATGGTGAATTTATTAGAATACTCTATGTGGTTCAATTATATATCTTTTGAGCTAAGCAGTTTGCTCTAGTGCTTCACTTATATCTTTTTAGAGCATGGCAGTGACTTTATTCTGTAGAAATTGTTGAACTCTCATGCTTCACTTATATTATTTTGAGAGTCCTTAAACAACACGGTAAATTTCTTAGGTTTTGAACTTAGTCCTAATATGATGGGCATCCAAGAGGGATATAATAAAAACTTTCATATAAAGAGCATTGAATAATATGACAAGTTTGATTCCTTGCATATTGTTTTGAGATATAATGATGGTGATATTAGAGTCATGCTAGTGAGTAATTGTGGATTGGTAAAAATACTTGTGTTAAAGTTTGTGATTCCCGTAGCATGCATGTATGGTGAACCTTTATGTGATGAAGTCAGAGCATGATTTATTCTTTGATCGTCTTCCTTTTGAGTGGCGGTCGGGGACGAGGGATGGTCTTTTCCTACCAATCTACCCCCTAGGAGCATGCATGTAGTACTTTGTTTCGATGCTAATAAATTTTTGCAATAATTACGTGAGTTCTTTATGACTAATGTTGAGTCCATGGATTATACGCACTCTCACCCTTCCACTATTGCTAGCCTCTCTAGTGCCATGTAACTTTCGCCGGTGCATTAAACACACCATATCCCTTCCTCAAAACAGCCACCATACCTACCTATTATGGAATTTCCTTAGCCATTCCGATATATATTGACATGCAACTTCCACCATTCCGTTTTATTATGACATATACCATCATTGTCATATTGTTCTCATATGCATGAGGCATTCAAATAGAGTCATACTTTGTTCTAGTATCGAGTTATAATTTTTGAGTTGTAAGTAAATAAAAGTGTGATGGTCATCATTATTAGAGCATTTTCCCATTTGAGGAAAGGATGATGGAAGCTATGATTCCCTCACAAGTTGGGATGCCTCTCCATACTTCAATAAAAATAGAAGAGGCCAAAGATGCCCAAATAAAAAAAGAGGCCAAAGAAGCCCAAACAAAAAGAGAATAAAAAATGAGAGAAAAGAGAGAAGGGACAATGTTACTACCCTTTTCCACACTTGTTGTCGGGGAAGCTGATCTGACCCACGAACACCTATGGGACCGGCGGACCGAGCCCCTTTCGGTTCGGTGGGGGACGGAGGTTGCACGAAGAGCAGATCGAGGCGAAGCACACGAGCAGTTTACCCAGCTTCGGAGCTCTCCGGAGAGATAATACTCCTACTGCTGCTTGTCTGATTGTCTTGTGTTCTTGCTAGGGAGCGTTGAGAGCTACAAGACCTAGCGTGAGTGTTCTCTAATTTCGAATGAACCGACCCCCCCTCGCTTGCGCATGGGCCTCCTTTTATATGCTCAAGGGGTCTCCGACAGGTGGCAACGTAGACAAGGGCAGAAACGTAAAAGGAGTCGTGGTTGGTACAGCTACTTGTACAGTGTATCCTACCTAACCCTGACGACAGGGGACAAAGGCATTAAATGCCCGTCTAAGTCGACTAAACAGTGCAGAAAGGGACCGTCAGGGACGCCATCGCTCGCCACGATGGCAATCTTGTCAGCACCGCTTGCCACCGCGCTCCGCTGGCCGCACAGCCTCTTGCCACGCGCGCCTGGAAAGGTCCCATGGTGACACGTTGGTGGATGAGCTGGAGCGGAGGAAAAGAGTGGTAGCCTGCCGCGGCAAGCGCCTTGCCGCGGTCGTTGCCTTATCGCGTCCGGAAGCTTGTCGCTCACCGGGCCTTCCCGGCAAGCTCCTCTTGCCGGGGCCTTGCCTCCTAGGTGCCTTGGTTGGCCTTCCCGGCAAGCTCCTCTTGCCGGGGCCTTGTCCCCTTGACTTAAATACTTTGTTCTTGAATGGCTCCAATGGAGCCGCGGAGGACCTTGGCGGTCACGAGGCAAGCCTTGCCGCGGGGTGTTGCGACTGCCCGTGCACGATTTCGGGATACTAGGGTAGCCCTACTCTAGTACACCGACAGGAGCCCCCGGGCCTGGGCCACACTGCAGTGAAGCTGTTGGGCCAGGCCCAAAACAGTGCACGGGCACGCGTGGCCTGGGTTATGCCATAATTCACTCCGGACCCACCACGCCCTCCACGAACGGCACACATCGAATGCGGCGTCGTGGGAGAGATCGTGGGGGTTTCTTTATTCAGAAAAGCGGAACGTCCGCCCCCTCCCTCTTTATAAGTAGGGGAAACAGGGGCAGTTCGCCCACCTCGCCAGTTGCTGTCCAATATCGAAAAACCACCGCTGCTCCCCCCTCCTCCCAAGGCTGAAGAGAGCAGCGCTCCGCCCCCCGTCGCCACCAGCACCACCAACGCCGTCGATCCCCTCCACCACCTCCGCCATGGCTCCGAAAGCCGACAAGGGGAAGGGCGTGAAGTCGGCCGAGGCGCAGCGGCTCATGGCCTTGCGAAGGAGCGGCCATCTTCCCTCCCGGCTCGCCGCAAGGGAGCCGAGGAGAACTACTACCTCTTCGGTTTTGAGACGCGCGCATCCGCGCACGAAGGTACTCCCAGCCGCTGCTTCGGAACTAGCCCCAACTGGGTACCCTTTCTTCGCACTGTTCTTCTATTGCGGGCTCTGCCTGCCCTTCTCTGATTTTTTCTGCGATATCATGAACACCTACGGGTTCCGCCTCCTTGACTTCACCCCCAATGTTGTCCTGACCATGGCAGTTTTCGCACATCTTTGCGAAATTTTTTTTGGAGTCCACCCAAACGTAGCCCTCTTCCGCCACTTCTTCATGCCCCGAGTCGAGAGAGGAGAGCCACTCGCAGGAGGAATCGCTTGGATCTAAAGGATCGGCAAGAAGTAAGCCTATCTGGAAGGAGAGCTCAGAAGCAAGTGGGAGGAGTGGAGGGCAGATTGGTGTTGGATTGTTGAGGAGAACCCGCAGCCCTTCACTGCCCAGCGCCAAACCCCAATAGTGCGCGGCAACGATTGGAGCAACTTGGCGCCGGAAGATGCTAGATTGAAGATTGCCGTCCCCAGATCCTGCGCCTCGGGCTTGTCGGACTCACCGAGGCGCCGTTGGTGCAGATTTCCTTCGCCGCCAGACGCTTCTTGCAGGAGAGGAGGAGACCTGCTTGGGAGTTCCGAATCGGCGGATATCATGAGGCTGCGCCGGGCCTCAACTTCAATTTCACCGTCTTGGAGTTGGATGCGATGCTCCCTGGAGCTGTTCAAGCACGACCACGATCATCCCGAATGGTCCAGGTTGCCGAGGGAGTCGTTCCATTGTGCAACAATTCCTCGCTCGACCGCATCGTGCAATGATGCCGCGCAGCGACTCGCATGGAATTGTTCCAACCTGGCAAGACCTGCAGATGACGTCGTCGGGTGTTCTTCGACAGCTTGGAAGAAGTGCCGATCCGCCCGATGAGCGTAAGGGCCTCACAGTGACACCACCGATGACGAGATGCAGCGACGCCACTACCAGCTGGAAGAGGCGGCAGCAGCTGCTGCCGCTGGTGAATTTGGGTTCACCATGGAGGAGGCAGAGGTAGCAGAGGCGGCAAGCCTTGTCGAGCGAAAGGAGTTTGCTGGCGAGGAGGAGCTTGCCGAACCTGAAGCCGAGTCGAGCGAGCCCGCCGAGGGCGCCTCCTCCCCACTATCTAGCAGCTTGCCGTGAGCGGAGCCCCCAGCTCCACCAAGAAGGCCTCTCCGCAAGGCTGGAGACAAAACGGGGCGGCAGACGGGCCAACAGCCGCCGCGCCGCGCGACGCGCTCCACCGCGGCAAGCACTGTTGCCGCGGGAGCACCTCACGCTGCTGCAGAATCGGAGCGGGCCCTCCTGTGCCACCGCCGCTACTCCCGCCAAGCGGTCAAGGGAACCCACTCCTCTGCCTCGTCGCACCGGAGGCGAGCCAGAGTTTGATCTCTCCGCGCTCAGCTCCGACGAGGAAGAAGAAGAGTAAGCTTCTGTGTTGTACTTGTATTTCTTCAATTTTGTTGCTTTGTCTTGTATCTGATTTGCTTCATTCTGAACCCTTTCCTTTTCAAGACGCTGGCCCAGAGAGCGTCGAAGAGAGCCAAGGCCCCGTGGATGTCATCGAGGACGATCCCAGCGGCAGGAGGCGCGTCGAGACCACCTTGCCGGACGCGGCAACTCTTCCTCAGCAGCCCCCCAGCCCCAGCGTAAGTATATGGTTTACTTCATCGTCGGGCGTGCATGGGTGCCCTTTCTTCTTGATATATCGATTGTTGGTTTGTGTAGGAGCAGAGCAGCCCCACCAGAAGTGCCCTGAATCCGCTCCTGACATGCCATCTGCTTCGACTACACCGCCAAGTGAGGATCCCCCGGCAAGGGAATGTTCTCCGGCAAGGGAGGCATCTCCGGCAAGGGAGGCATCTCCGGCAAGGGATAGCACCAACGACCCTCCGGTGGTTGAGACCGCGGCTGCAGATCCCATCGCAGGTAATCCTCTTGCCTGAAAATTTCCCTTGGGTTCTTTTTCTTCTGACTTCTCTTTTTGAATATTTGCTTGACTGTTCTTTCTTTTTCGGGTCGTCAGATCCACCCGCCGCAGAGCCGATGGAGACTGATGTCGCCGGCGAGGAGGACGTCCGCGGCAATGCTGACGACGCCGCCGCCATTGAGGAAGAGGCCGGCGCCGGTGAGTCCGCCGGCGAAGAGGCCGCCAAGGCTGCTGCCGCAGAAGCTGTCGAGGGGTCCGGCGATCGTACTGACGGCCCTGAGGCCGCAGGAGCGCCAGGCACTACGCCGACCGCTGATCCCTCCGCCACTGCTGCAGCATCAGGCTCCGAAGAGCCCCAGCCTGGCGCCTATCTGAAGGCCGGCGATGGCGTCTTCATCAAGCTCCCCTGGGCGTCGAGCTCCAGGGCGCCGGTTGAAGGACAGACCTTTGACGAAGAGCTGCTCGCCTCTGCTGGGCTGACGCTGGTCGATGCGCCAAGCAGCAGCAGCGGCGAGTCTGAGGAGGAGCAGCTGCTGAGGAAGCTACTGTCGCTCTACCGCGCCCGACAAGCCAAGCTGGAATCCCGGGAAGCGCTTGTCGCGAAGGCGGGAGCAGACATCGAGAAGCGCGCGGAGGAGCTCCGGGGCATCAATCAGGAAGCTCTCCGGTCCTTGGCAGAGGAGCGGGAGCGACTCGTCGAGGAGCGCAAGGCCTTCATCCTCGAGAAGGCTGAAGTTGAAGAGCAACAACGGCTTGCTGCCGAGAAGCTTTCTGCGCAGGAAGGCGAGCTGGCGCAGCGGAAGATCAATCTTGACAGCCATGAGGAGGAGCTCGCCGCGCGCGAGCAAACATTTGGCGGGGCTATCAAGGAAGCAAAGGATGCCGCCGCAGCTGCCGAGGCCGCCAAGAAGGAGCTGGAGCGAAGGTGGCGTGAGCTGGAGGCCGGCCTGAAGAAGGGCGGTGAGGAGCTTGCTGCACTCAAGCATGAGCGAGAGAAGGACGCCTACACTCTTGGCGAGCTGCAGGGCCGTCTCGCTGAGAGGAGCAAGGAGCTCAGCGCCGCCAAGGACTCCAAAGCAGATCTCGAGTTGAAGCTGACCACCTTGACTCAGACGCTGGAAGGCGCCAGGGAGCGGGAGGTGGCCTTGTTGGAGAAGATCAAAGCCGACGAGGCGCTGCTGGCGAGTGCTGTTGCCGCCCAGAACACCTTTAGAGAGAATGTGGAGCACTAGACCGAGGGTCTCGTGAATGTTGCCGCCGCCATCGACAGGGAGCTGGCGGAGCTGGGGATGGTGGATCTTGGATATTCCTCCGATGAGCACCTCCAACCCAGCGCCAAGCTCAGCTTGTTCTTCAAGGGCGTGGTGACGGCTCTCCAACGACTCCGGGAAGAGATTCCAAAGCAGCTGGCCGAGGAGTCGCGCCAGATCTGCGGGAGCTCTGGAGAGTCTTGATGAAGGTGGCCTTCCGCAATCCAGGCCTCAACCTCACGGCGTCCTCAAGTCCTTGCCGCCGGATGCTGATGTGGAAGCGCTCAAGGCCCTTGTCGCACCCATTGTGGACAAGGTGGGCAAGATCAAGAGGGTTGATGGCGACCTCGTAGATTAGGCCGCCAATTTTATCTCTTCCTTGTCGCTGCTGGTCATGTTAGGAGAACAATCTATTAGAGCTGCAACAAGCTATCTTGTAATATAACTCTATCTCGGGCAATGATTGCAATGTTATTTCCTTTACTTGATTCCTTCCTTTGTATGTTTTTTCCCTACGCTTTTTAGGGAACTTTGCGGTGCTGGCACCTTAGTCATGAAAGGCCTGAGTCTTGAACGTCGGCAGCTTCTTTGGCAGTGCCGCTTCCGACAAGCAACCTTGTCGCAACTAGTTCTGCTCACTTAAGTTGTTGAGCGGACTCAAACAAAGTAAGGGCGCAACTAGCTACGAGTTGGTTCCTCTGCGCTGGGTTTTCCATACAAAGTACGGTCGTTCGAGGAAGATAACTTAAAAATTTAAAAGCTGATTGCTCAAATTTTAACAACTTAGATTTTCTGTCGTTTGCTTCCCGGTAAGGCGAAACTTCCTCGAGCGATGCTTGGTGGTCCACACCATTATCTTCTCCTTCCCCCCCCCCCCCCGGTTAACTTGTGGGCGAGGGAACCTTCCTTTCTTTGAGAAAGAGAAAGAAGTGAAAATAAAGTTATGGAGCCTCGTGGCTCGTTATTGCTTACCGGGTGTAGGTGCTGCACAAAGTGTCAGATAACACATGCAATAAAATGATGAAAGCATGAAATTGACAAGTTGTGCGGAACACATGAGCTTTACTTATGCACGGGATCTGCGCCCGGCTTTGTACAAAGGATTACATGCAACATCGGCAAGACTTGTACAAAAGGTGGTTGCCAGAACAGGTTCCGGCAACCGCGCCCTACGGGTAAAACTTACGAAGATGCTCGATGTTCCAGGAGTTGCTCACCGGAATGCCATCTTCGGTCTCAAGGCGGACAACGCCAGGCCTAGTGACTTGTTTCACCCGATAAGGCCTTCCCACTTCGGCGTCAACTTGTTGGAATTCTTGGCGGACTGAACGCGCCGAAGAACAAGGTCGCCTTCCTCGAGACTTCTGGCATTAACTTTGCGGCTATGGTAGCGGCGCAAAGCTTGCTGGTATCGAGCAGCTCATACAGCAGCCTGAAGAAGGTCCTCCTCAAGGAGCAGCGCGTCATCTTGTCGCAGCTGCTCTTGCTCAAGCTCATCATAAGCGAGCACTCGAGGTGACCCGAATACGAGTTCCGTGGGGAGAACTGCCTCTGCTCCATAGACTAGAGCGAAAGGTGTCTGGCCAGTGGCTCGATTTGGCGTCGTCCTGATCGACCAAAGAACCACCGACAGCTCCTCAATCCAGTTTCTTCCGCACCTGTGCAGCCTGTCGAATGTCCTGGTCTTGAGCCCGCGCTGCACTTCAGCATTTGCCCTCTCCGCTTGACCGTTACTTCTTGGATGAACAACAGAAGCGAAGCAGACCTTGGCGCCAAGATCTTGGACGTACTGGATGAAGGTGCGGCTCGTGAATTGTGTGCCGTTGTCGGTGATGATCCTGTTAGGAATCCCGAAACGGCAAACAATCGACCTGAAGAACTTGATCGCCGACCGTGTTGTCACCTTCCTCATCGCTTCCACTTCCGCCACTTTGTGAACTTGTCGATTGCAACGCATAAGTACTCAAAGCCCCGACAGCTCGGGAAAAGGGCCGAGGATGTCGAGCCCCGGACGAAAATGGCCAGGATAAAGGGATCGTCTGGAGAGCTTGAGATGGCTGGTGTGTTTGCTTGAATGGAACTCGCACGCTTCACACTTGGTTACTTGTGCAGTTGCATCACGGAGGACGATCGGCCAAAGAAACCTTGCCGGAACGCTTTGCGGCAAGTGCTTTTGCGCCAATGTGGTGACCACATATGCCTCCATGTATCTCTCGCCAACAGCTTTTGTCCGTCTTCCCGGTGAATACACTTCAATTTCACACCGTTGAGTCTTCTTACATGCAAGTGTCTTTGTCGACAAACTGGTACATACTTGACTGCCGGGCTACTCTTTCCGCTTCTTCTTGCTCTTGGGAAGTTCTCCGTCTCAAGGAAATGGACAATCATCGTGCCCCATTTGGAGCTTGCGGCTCGACAACAAGGACTAAAGGCACATCTGCTGCTGTGGGAACATCCGCTTCTACGGCGAGAACCTGCGGCTCAGCCGGAGCTTGATGTTCCCCGGCAAGCTTGCCGGAGCAAAACTTGTCGAGAGCGTCTGCTTCAACGGAGCAAACCCTAGGGCTTGTCGGAGCAGACTGCTCCTCAGCACTCTTGGTGTTGATCTTGGGGACCTTCTTGGCGGCGGCTTCGGGAAGCTCTGCCGGAAAATAGTTACCAGAAATCAACTTTCTCTTCTTGTTCTGTCCAGTTGATGGCGTTACAGTCGGTTGAGTCAGCTTGAGCACAAAAATCCCTGGTTCCACAGCAACTTGAGGCGACGACTTTGACAGCCATCAGCAATATCGTTCGAGCTCTTGGAACATGTTCCATCTGCGCAGCCGCCAAAGTGCTCTTCTAGCTTTCTCACTTCATCAACATAGGCTTCCATCAACGGACTCGATAATCCTTGTTCACTTGGCGGACGACAAGCTGTGAGTCACCCCGACAATGAGCTTCTTGATCCCAAGTTCTATGCGATCTCGAGACCGGCAAGCAAACCTTCATACTGCAGATTGTTTGTTGCTTGCTCCTTGGGAAAGTGCATTTGGACTATGTACTTGAGGTGCTCTCGGTGGGTGCTACAAGCAGACGCCAAGATCGGGCGCCTTGCAGCGAGAAGGCACCTTCAAAGTACATTAGCCACTCTTTGCTTGCTTCCTTGACGGGGATGCTCGTTTCTGGAATTTCTTCGTCTTGTGTTGGCGTCCATTCCTCTATGAACTCTGCATGTGCTCTGCTTTGGATAGTTGAAGTGCTTTCAAACTTGAGGCCAAAGCTTGACAGTTCAAAGGTGCCAAATCGACAATCCCGCTGCTGCTTCGGATTTTGCAAGATCCTCTTCAGCGGAAAGCGAGTGACGACTGTGATCTCATGTGCTTGGAAGTAATGGCGCAGCTTTCTCGAGGCCATGAGAAGGCCGAAAAGCAACTTCTGCACACCAGAGTACCTTGACCTAGCCCCCTGCAGAAGGGAACTGACAAAGTAAACCGGGCGCTGCACCATCCTTTTCTGTATCTTCTCACACGTCTGCGCAGATCCATCCTTGTCGGGACCAGAGCTTGCCGGTGAAGTGCCTTGCTTGTCGCTGGATGCATTTGCGTTGGTTGCTAGCTCATCATCCGCCTCCCTCTCTGCTACTAACGCAGCACTAACCACTTGATTGGTTGCCGCTATATATAGCAGCAACTTCTCTTGTGGCTTAGGTGCGACAAGTGTTGGAGTGGAGGACAGGTATCTCTTTAAGTCCTGCAGCGCAGTCTCCGCTTCGGGAGTCCATTTCATTGGACCTGCCTTTTTCAATATTTTGAAAAATGGCAGGGTGCGCTCAGCAGACCTAGAAATAAACCTGCTGAGAGCAGCTACGCAACCGGCAAGCCTTCGCACATCCTTGACGCGCTTTGGTGCTTCAATCTGCTCAATGGCCTTGATCTTGTCGGGATTGGCTTCAATCCCCCGCTGAGACACGAAGAACCCGAGAAGCTTGCCGGAAGGGACTCCAAACACACACTTCTCGGGGTTGAGCTTGAGGTTGATCTTGCGCAGATTTGCAAAGGTCTCATCTAAATCTTGAATCAGAGTTGCCCTGTCCTTGCTTTTGACCACTATGTCATCCATGTAGGCTTCTACATTTCTGTGCATTTGCGGCTCAAAAGCGTCATGGACTACTCTTGCAAATGTTGAACCAGCATTCTTTAAACCGAAAGGCATCCGTATGAAACAAAGATGTGCCACATGGGGTGATGAATGCGGTTTCTCCTCATCCTCTTCTCGCCATGAAGATCGATGATATCTCGAGTACGCATCAAGAAATGAAAGCAAATCACATCCGCCGTGGAGTCAACAATCTGATCGATGCGCCGCAAGGAAATGGGTCTTTGGGACAAGCTTTATTAACATCGGTAAAGTCGATACAAAGCCTCCATTTTCCGCTTGCCTTTGCGCACGACTACAGGATTGGCCAACCACGAGGATGGAGCACCTCCGACAAGGCCTGCTGCTTCCAATTTCTTGATCTCTTCGCTATGAACTCTTGGCGCACCAACGCTGCTTTTTCGACTTTTCGCTTGACGGCTGCGCATGAGGACGCATAGCAGATGGTGCTCAATTACTTTCCTGGGAACACCGGGGATGTCTGACGGTTGCCATGCAAACACGTCGACATTCGCCCGCAGGAAAGCAATGAGCGCGCTTTCCTATTTAGGGTCGAGAGTGGCACTGATGGTGAAGGTACCACCAGTGCCGTCCTCCTTGGCGGACACCTTCTTGGTCTTTGGTGGAGCTGCCATCGTCTTCTTACACTTGCCGGTGGAGCTCGATGGTGCGTCCTCAACGGTAGCGCAGCACTCCGAGGAGGTGCGCTTGCCGGAGTGGGCATCAGAGCTCTTGCCGGACCTTGTCTTCTTCTTCCCCCCGGGAGCTTCAGCGGCAAGTGACTTGCTATCTGTTGTAGCTGCTGCTTCCCGGTAGATCTTGTCAGCGTAGATAAGAGCATCCTTCTTGTCGCCAGGGACAGAAATGATACTTATCGGGCCTGGCATCTTGAGCATGTTGTATGCATAATGAGAGGCCGCCATGAACTTGGCGAGTGCTGGACGGCCAAGTATCCCATTATAAGGCAATGGGAAGTCAGCAATGTCAAAGGTGACCTTCTCAGTCCTGAAGTTTAACTCGCTGCCAAATGTTACTGGCAACGTGATCTTTCCCTTCGGCTTGCTCCTTCCCGGATTGATTACTTGGAATGTGCCGGTCTCTTCGAGCTCGCTGTCAGTGATCTGGAGTTTCTGGAGTAACGCTGAGGAGATCAGGTTCAAGCCGGCCCCGCCGTCAACTAGCATCTTAGTGACTTTGAGGTTGCGGATAGTTGGTGAAACCAACATCGGCAAGCACCCGACCGCAGTGATGCGATCAGGGTGGTCCTCAATATCAAAGATGATAGGCGTGCTGGACCATTTCAGAGGCTTGCGTGACTCGATGGATGGTTCTGCCGCATTGACTTCCGCATCCACTGCTTGAGTTGGCGGTGTGAAGTATGCAGAGAAGCACCACCGTCAACGCACAGGACCTCTGTGGCTTTCTGGAACTCCTGCTCGTCGGTCTCATCATCTTCCATGTCTTCATCGTCGTCGTCATCTTCATCCTTGTCGCGCCGCTGGGAGGTCTGTCTCTCTTGCCGCTGCTTGGCCTTGCCAGCTGGCGCACTCCCGCCGGGCGTTTCTTGCTGGCTCCTGCAGCACCTTCTTGAGCCTTCTCCTTGTCACGCCGCTCGTATTCAGCCTTCTGCTGCTCAACAAGCTGCTCGACCTTCTTGCAGCTCTGGAGGTCATGGCCCTTGGTGCGGTGGATCTTGCAGTATTGCTTGTTGGAGCCGTCCTGCTTGTCAGCGACCGCCACAGCCTGGCAGTTGGTGCCAGCGGCAACCTCCTTGCCGGAGCTACCAACCTTGGCTTTCTTGGCGCCACCTCAGTTGCCGGACTGCTCGACAGCTAGCACATCTTTGCCTTTCTTTTTCCTGTTATTCCGCCGCCGGCTTTTCTTTGCTGGAGCGGACCCCTCACAATCAGATCCTGCCGCTTATGTATTCTCTCCGGGGAGTCTTCTCCCTTCCTCAGCACGTGCACACTTGTCGGCCAGGGCATATAGCTCACTGACATCTCTGATCTTGCACATCGCCATCTCCTCCCGCATTTTGCGGTTTCACACGTTCTGATGGAACGCGCTGATCACCATGGCAGGGTGGACATCTGGGATATTGTGCTGTACACGGCTGAATCTCTGAATGTACTTGCGCAGGGGTTCTCCTTCCTTCTGGGCTAGCAGATGAAGGTCGCTCTCTTGGCCATGGGGCTTGTGGTCACCGTGAAGGCGCCGACAAACCGATGGCATAGATCCGCCAAGAGGATATGGAGTTGTCCGGCAAGTGCATGAGCCAAGATCGACATTGGGCTTGAGTACCGCCGGAAGTAGTTGGCCAGAATCTTGTCGTCTCGCCCCGCAGCTTGCACCGCAATGGTGTATATGCTTGAGGAACTCCGACGGATGCGTCTTGCCGTCGTATTTTCTCGCACGTCCGCTTGAAATTCTTCTTGCTGGGCCACTGGACTTGCCGCAGCTCACGAGTGAACGCAGGGCAACCTACCGCGTACGGCAAGTCGCCTGGTTCTCCTGGCGCATGCATGTCGACAGAGGGCCCAGTGCGCTGGTCGGATTGACGCCACGCTTCTCTTCGGCGCTCGATGCGAGTTCGAGCGTCTTCTTGCTGTCGTTCGTGAAGAACTTGGCGCTAATCGCGACGAGCTCGTGGGTCCGATGACGCGGTGGAGTCGCTGTCGAGGTGGATCCGACGAGTTGGCGATCTTGGCCTTCGGGGTGGAGAGTGCATGGTGGTTGCACCCCCACAGGTTTCGCCGCCACCGGCTCGTGCTTAGCGGTCTGCCGCGCAGCGGCGTAGTCGATTGCAAGGAGTGTCGCCGTTGGCAAAGCCGATGAGACTACGGATGGTGGCCCTCCATTCGTCGACCTTTTGTCGGCTATTGGAGGGTAATCTAGGAGCATTGAGCTCTCGCCAAAGCTTCGCTGGAGTGGTGGGCGGCGAGGCGAACGGTGCGAGGAGCGGATATGCTCGGACTCTAACTATGTTAGAAGGAGCAGATATCCCGCCCAGCGATCGTGCCTCGCTTCAGCCAGCGTGTTGGCGGCACGCTGGTCTTGAGGACCCGAGATCCACCAACTCGATCTTGATCCAACGAGCGTATGGTACTGTGAATACCATGACGCTGCCGGTCCCGCGCCTCCGAGATGGACGCGGTGCATGTAAGGACGCCGAGGTGCAGGCGGCCTTGTCCTTGGACTTGGCAGCGCCAGGGCTCCTCGTCGACGCCCGTTCTTCCGCCGGCGACTACCCCGCCACCCATTTGCTCCGGTGGTGGTGGGATCGACGTGGACGGCTCCGCTGCCGCCGAAGCCTTCTTCTTCGGTGGCATGTCGATGAAGATGATGAAGATGTAGCTCGTGTGAACGCCGGATCAGGTTCACACAGCCTCAACACCCCCTACCTGGCGCGCCAAAGATGTCGGGGAAGCTGATCTGACCCACGAACACCTATGGGACCGGCGGACCGAGCCCCTTTCGGTTCGACGGGGGGCGGAGGTTGCACGAAGAGCAGATCGAGGCGAAGCACACGAGCAGTTTACCCAGCTTCGGAGCTCTCCGGAGAGATAATACTCCTACTGCTGCTTGTCTGATTGTCTTGTGTTCTTGCTAGGGAGCGCTGAGAGCTACAAGACCTAGCGTGAGTGTTCTCTAATTTCGAATGAACCGACCCCCCTCTACGTTGCGCATGGGCCTCCTTTTATATGCTCAAGGGGTCTCCGACAGGTGGCAACGTAGACAAGGGTAGAAACGTAAAAGGAGTCGTGGTTGGTACAGCTACTTGTACAGTGTATCCTACCTAACCCTGACGGCAGGGGACAAAGGCATTAAATGCCCGCCTAAGTCGACTAAACAGGCGTAAAGGGACCGTCTGTGGACGCCATCGCCGCCACGATGGCAATCTTGTCAAGACCGCTGCCACCAGGCCCGCTGGCCGCAAGACAGTTTTCTTGCCACGCTGCGCTGGAAAGGTCCCATGGCGACACGTTGGTGGATGAGCTGGAGCGGAGGAAAGAGAGTAGCTGCTGCATGCAAGCGCCTTGCCGTGATCGTTGCCTTGTCGCGTCCAGGAAGCTTGTCGCTCATCAGCCTTCCGGCAAGCTCCTCTTGCTGGGGCCTTGCCTCCTAGGTGCCTTGGTTGGCCTTCCCGGCAAGCTCCTCTTGCCGGGGCCTTGTCTCCTTGACTTAAATACTTTGTTCTTGAATGGCTCCAATGGAGCCACGGAGGACCTTGGCGGTCACCAGGCAAGCCTTGCTGCTGGTGTCTTTGCATTTGCCCGTCTGCGATTTCGGGATACTAGGGTACCCCTACTCTAGTACACCGACACTTGTGCTTCAAAATAGCAACATGTTCTTCATGATAGAGAGTCTACTATTTTGTCACTTTCATATACTAGTGGGAATTTTTGTTATAGAAATTGGCTTGTATATACCAATGATGGGCTTCTTCAAATTGCACTAGGTCTTCATGAGCAAGCAAGTTGGATTCACACCCACTTAGTTTCTTTTTGAGCTTTTATACACTTATAGCTCTAGTGCATCCGTTGCATGGCAATCCCTACTCACTTGCATCGATATCGATTGATGGGCATCTCCATAGCCCATTAATTTTCCTAGTTGATGTGAGACTTTTTCCCATTTTTTGTCTTCTCCACAACCACCATATTCTATTCCACCTATAGTGCTATATCCATGGCTCACACTCATGTATTGCGTGAAATTTAAAAAGTTTAAGAACACAAAAAACGAAACAATTTCTTCGCTTGTCATCGGGGTTGTGCATGAATAAATACTTTGTGTGGTGAAGATGGAGCATTGCCAGAACATATGATTTTGAAGGGATAATTTTCTTTGGCCATGTTATTTTGAGAAGACATGATTGCTTTATTAGTATGCTTGAAGTATTATTTTTTATGTCACTATTAAACTTTTTTTTATATCTTATGGATATGAACATTCATGCCACAATAAATAAAATTGCATCGATAAATATGTTAGGTAGTATTCCACATAAAAAAAATTCTGTTTTTATCATTTACCTACTCAAGGACGAGCAGGAATTAAGCTTGGGGATGCTTGATACGTCTCCATCGTATCTATAATTTTTGATTGTTCCTTGGTATTATATTATTTGTTTTGGGTGTTTTATATGCATTAATATGTTATTTTATATTATTTTTGGGACTAACCTATTAACCTAGATCTCAGTGCCAGTTTCTATTTTTTCGTTGTTTTTGACTTTTAGAGAAAAGGAATATTGAATGGAGTCCAAATGGAATAAAACTTTACGATGATTTTTCTTGGAACAGAATACACCTACGTGACTTGGAGAGAGGGCCAGAAGAGGCTCGAGGAGGCCACAAGCCTCATGGGCGCAACCTAGGGGGGCGCCCGGAGGGCTTGTGGGCCCCTCGAGAGTCCTCCAACCCTAATTCTACTTCTATGTATTCTCAAATATTCCCCCAACATTAGAAGCATCCACCAAAATACGTTTCCGCTACCGCGAGCCTCTGTTCCCATGAGATCCCATCTTTAGTCCTTTTCCGGCACCCTGCCGGAGGGGGATTCAATCACGGAGGGCCTCTACATCAACCTTGCTGCCCTTCCGATGAAGTGTGAGTAGTTTACCACAAACCTACGGGTCCATAGCTAGTTTCTAGACGGCTTATTCTCTCTCTTTGATCTTCAATACAATGTTCTCCTTGATGTTCTTGGAGTTCTATCCGATGTAATACTCTTTTGTGGTGCGTTTTTCGAGATCCGATGAATTGTGGTTTATGATCAGATTATCTATGAATATTAGTTGAGTCTTATCTGAACTCTTTTATGCATGATTAAGATATGTTTGTATTTCTCTTCGAACTATCAGTTTGGTTTGGCCAACTAGATTGGTTTTTCTTGCAATGGGAGAGGTGCTTAGTTTTGGGTTCAATCTTGCGGTGTCCTCACCAAGTGACATAGTAGGGGTAGCGAGGCACATATTGTATTGTTGCCATCAAGGATAAAAAGATGGGGTTTTCATGCACCAAGTGACATAGTAGGGGTAGCGAGGCACATATTGCTTGAGTTTATCCCTCTATATCATGTCATCTTTCTTAAGGTGTTACTCCGTTCTTATGAACTTAATACTCTAGATGCATGCTGGATAGTGGTCGATATGTGGAGTAATAGTAGTAGATGCAGACAGGAGTCGGTCTAATTGTCATGGACGTGATGCCTATATTCATGATCATTGCCTTAGATATCGTCATAACTTTGCACTTTTCTATCATTTTGTCAATAGTAAGTTGTTTACCCACCGTATGTTTTCTTTCAAGAGAGAAGCCTCTAGTGAAACCTATGCCCCCCGGGTCTATTTCAGATCATATATTTTCATATCAATACACCAATAAACCCAAAAATACCTTGCTGCCATTTATTTATATTTAATTTAGTTTTCTCTATTATTTATCTTTTATAACTATCTCTTTTAGATCTCATTCTTGTTCGTCACCATGAAGGGATTGACAACCCCTTTTTCGCTTTGTGTGCTAGTGTTTGTTAGTTTGTGCAGGTGCATATATTGGAGACTTGCTTGTGCCTCCTACCGGATTGATACCTTGGTTCTTAACTAAGGGAAATACTTATCTCTACTTTGTTGCATCACCCTTTCCTCTTCAAGGGAAAAGTCAACGAAAGCTCAAGGAGTAGCAGACATCACCAACGATATAAAGGTGCTCAAGAATACGGGCATCACCTTCCAGAATCTTGTCGACATCCAGGGCCAATACAAGATCTAGGGCAGCAAGAAGCATGAGAAGGACTCATTGATTCACCTCGTCGAGGCCATCATCGAACCCTACAATAGAGACATGAAGGATTCCTACAAAAAGGACAAGCATGCCTGGCACTCAGCCTGGATGGAGAAACTTGAAAAAGCTCACGTCGTGTACGCGACCGAGGAGGCGTACACGAGCTATGAGATGTACAGGTGGATCGTTGACATGAGGAAGTTCCTCCTTCCCCAAAACTGCCAGGGATCCAGCCGGAAGCAGAGAAATGGTAAGCATCATGGCAACAAGAAGTAGATCATTAGATGCTCATTTCTCCTAGTTTATTATGCATGTAATTGCTTACTTCGGTGTGTGGAAATGTTATGTGTGTAGTCACTTATGTAATTGCATACTTAATTTGGTTATGCAATGATGTTCTGATAAGTATATATGTTGATGTTCTCTAGGCAGAGCGTAGATGTTGTGCGGACAGAGCAAATCACATCGCACACGGACTAAACAATGGAACCCGTCGGTGATGATTTCATCAATCACTCACAAATTGTATACCAGCAATCATTTGCTCACAACACACATGACTTGTTAACAGGAATCATCTGTGTTGTTATAGGTCTTCCCACATATTTCTGATTACTGACCTGTTTGCCGGCTATCACAAACATATTGTTAAGTTGAACCGTTTCTATTCTGTTGGCTAATCGCAAACAGTTCATCCAAGTGAACTGTATGCCGTATATCGCACACACCTTGATTTGGCTGACTGTTTCTATTGTGTTGCCTAATCACTAGCAGTTCATCCGAGTGAACTGTATGTTGTATATCGCACACACCTTCATTTGTCTGACAAATTATGATGTTATGCTCATCACAAATAGTTCATTCGGGTGAACTGTATGTCACCCATCACACACACCACTACAATCTGAATCCTGTTTGATGTCTCTGCTATCGCAAATGTCTTGTATCTTTTTTTATGGTTTTATTACGTCACCGTTTGCGATTAATGCATCGCACAAAGTTTCGTTGAAAGGTCTCTGATTATAGTGTCGCGTTAGTAGCATCTTGTAGTATTGCTGGAGTCATACTCTGATCCAGCGGTTAAACGCTTTCCCAGGGGGGTCATTCAGGACGAATTGAGGAATGATCTACTTTGGACATGCCAAAAAAGATCAGGATAGATTGGAACCTAACAAGATGATTCAGATCCGTAGTACACCCACCTTCTGATGACCTTAGCACTACAAAAAAACCACTTCTATGATAGTACGGGTTTATCATAGTAGGCCATGTTTTCTGTCATGCACGTACATCCATGACGATTTTATGACATAATTAAGATAGTCATACCTATGATGTCGTTGAAGTGTTCCATGACAATACCAAAATTATCATCATGGAAGTGTCCACTTCCATGAGGATAAATGGCGCGTCATGGAAGTGCTTTCATCAAGGGTAACCGACACATGACATCCACTGTAACGGGTCACCGTTAAGCTATGGGGTTCCGGTTTGGATCCGATAACCCGTTAACAGCTGGGACCAATGGGGATTTTCCACATGTAAAATTATCATTGGCTATAGCAACCATGTGTCAGCATTGCGAAAGGACAGATGGCAACCGCCCAATGGACAGGAGGCGCCTATGATACGTCGACACGTGGCAAGGCCCAACATCGACCATTTAGGTTAAAAAGGATGGCCCAGTCAAAATTAGCAGGCTGGCCCATTAATGGCCTGCTTGCAGACGACCCATTCGCAGTTAAGGCTCGTACGACTTGTGTCAAATCAGCCCGTCAACAGCCCGTTCTAGACTTCTCATCATTGCGGCCCATGGTCACTTCTAGACCGTTAACAGTCCGCTAAGGATTTGGGCTGAATTATGCCCGATGTCTTTCCGGACAGTTAAAGGCCATGCTTCATTTGGGCCCATTTATTGGCCATGAAACTTTCGACCCATAAACGACCGTGAAGGATTGGGTCATATTCAGCCATGTCTGACATTCGGCCTGTTAGAGACCCACTATAGATTTGTCCCACTTCCAGCATGTTGTGTTTTTCGGCCTGTTAACGTCGAACGAAATCCATGGGCCATATGTGGCCCAACGTCACATCGGGCCTATTAACTACCCATATAATTAAAACTGATCCTAATCAAGCCCGGCCGCACCTCCTGTCTGGTAAAGGCCCGTGTAGTAGTTTGGCGCCTTTATGATCCGTCTGAATTTCAGCATGTGAACGATCCGCTTTGTAAATGGGCCACCATGAGCTGAGATACATTTCAGCCTGCTAATGACCAGTGGGTTATTTGGCACAATTAGGGCCCATTCTCACTTTCGACCTATTAAAGGCCCATTTTATTTATGGGCCCGAGATATTTACACATGTTAACGACCTGTTAAAGGCCCACTCTGGGGACAGGCCTAACAAAAATAAGAAAGCCTATCCTGATTTAGGCCCAGATAATTTTAGTGGGATACATGCAAATTACGGCCCATAATCGTTTTTAACCCAATTGGAATTGTGGGCCTGACAAATGTTGGCATGTTGGGCTCCTATGAAGCTTTCAGCCGAAAACATTAGGAAGATAAACCTACACTATACAAAAAATATCGTCGTAATTTCTATAGCCTTTGGTAGCACGATAAATGTTGTATCAGAACAAAATAAATTCCAGCCATACAACAAAAGGCCTGTTGGCATAAAGTTTATAGTCCTTGCCTATAAAAGCACAATCAGATGTGTAGAAGCACATATCATTTGACCCGAGTGCTAATGTTTCAGGATGTAGAATCTAATGGAGCAGAATCATCCTCCCATTTTTTTCCGCCATTGCTCTTGAACGACGAAGGAAATGTCTGATAGTTTCATTTCAAAATCATTCATATATTGACGACATTTGTTAACCACTATTCTTGTTTTCGAAAGGGGCTCCATTAGAGATTGGGCTTGTGTCCGAAGCACAGATATATCACTCTGTCTAGCCAGAAGATTTTGTTCAGTAGGCGTTGGACGAGGTTACCTTGACAACCAACCCAGAATTACGTAGGAAGGTGCTTTTTGCACTGTTAGTGGAGAGATACTGACACACTGCAGCAAGAGTTGACATTGTGCCTGTGGTAGCCTCGTCGTCTTTAGGTGGTGCTGGTTGTTCAATCATTTGTTCGTGCTGAAACTTTGAATTTGTAGATTAGTGTACCAGATAAGTTACTAATGAGATAAAAACAAACAAAATAGGTTTCACGTTTATACATAACTTTTTTGGTGAAATACTGTAATACATTAGCATGTATTGTAGTGCCAACTACATAATAAAATCACTTTCGAAACATATGTCCATGTAGCATGTCTAATGTATTGTCTATTTCCTCACATTCATTGACCTCTAAAGGATAAAGAGGCATGGTTTAAAGTAGGATGAACATGTGTGGAAAGAGTAACCTCGGGATTGCCCACTGGTAAGATGGCGACTCCCCCACCCACCCACCTCAGGCGACTCTCATGGCGATTCTAGGGTCTAACCCTAGGATCTCCTCCCGACGTTCCCAATGGAGGGCCTTCTCCATTGGGATTTCTCCCCCGGCCTCAGGGTTGAGGCACAGGTGCGTGCAAGATTTGGATCCACGGTCCACTTCGTCCCCAACTCCGGCTCCAAGGAATTCTTCCTTGAAGTCTCTTTCTCCTCGGCTTCTTTTTCCCTCTCGGTGGATTCGGTGGGTTTGGCCCTACAATCATGCATTGGTGGTCTTTCTACTGGATTCAATGTTTTGCAATTGGATGATCGGCACTTTCGGTTTTCAGTGGCCTCAAATCGTGTGGGACATTTCATCTTTGGATTACGGGATCGTATTTGGCCGGACTTTATTTGTCACTTTCATCTTCATCGTCCTGGAAATTCACATCCAAGGCTCCCATCTTGGCACGCTGATTCTGAGCTTACTGGTTTGGCATCCTCGCCAGGTCCGGCGATTAAATCTAAATGGCTCTCTAGCAAGGGCAAATTACCTTTGGATCCTGAGTCACTACCAGTATTGCAAAAATTGGGTTTCAATCCGCTGCCGACGGCATTGCATTCCGGCGAGCCCTCTGATCGGATCTCCTTTGGTAGTTTTTCATCTCCGGTTATTTCGGAATCCTTTCGGATTGGCTCGATATCTTTACCTACTAGTCCCGCTATTTCCGGAAGGTTTCCATCCATTCATGGGAAGAAATATCTTTTGGGACTATGGGATTCATTTACGGATGAAAATCTTCTTTCAGTTCTGGATGGCTGGCAGGCCGGTTATGATAATGATAATATTAAGCTTATGGTGCAAATTCCATCAGTTCCCACCAAGGAATACATTTATAAACGACTATTGCATTGTTCTCTCTGTGATCGTTTTGGCCATGTTGATGATGATTGCACGGGTGTTTTCTGTCAACGATGTGGAGATGACTCTGGAGTCTGCGCTTGTTTGGATACACACACTGCTACTCACATGCATGTGCCATGCAAAGTGGGCCTGCACCGTTGGGCTTTCCGTGCATGGCTTGTTCTGCGGTGGATCATATGACTAGGTTTTGTCCAGGCTTGGCGTTGTTCTCTTTGTTACGGCTGGGCCATAATTCACGAAGCGCATCGCCTTGTGCTTATCGCCTCGTTGGACTTGGAAAAGGAAAAATCTAACTCAATCGAGAGGATCTTGCCTCGGCTGCTGCGGATGATCTTGAGAATGGTAACTTTGTGGTTGTTGGTATGGCCCGTGATGATGTGGATCCGCTGGGTGGTTGCACATGGCAACAGAAACAAACAATCCCGTGCCAAGCGGCCGTGGCTAACCCCCACTGCTTGACGATACGTCTCCCTGGTCAGGGTGTAGTCAATTCTGCCTGCCAAAAACCCCAATCGGGTGAGGTGACGCTCCCCTCGAGTTCTACACCCACGCCTCCTGCCCCTCGATCTTTCTCCGCTCCGGCAGTCTGCAAGCCCCCACTACCTCCTTCTCCGGACGCATCTCTCAAGCCATCACAGCACCGGGCTTCATCGACCATGGCGAACTTCCCTGTGCGCCCGTTCGACTTTGCTCCGGTTGGATCCACCTTTGATCGCGGGCCTGCTCATCGGGTCCAGCGGCACGTTATGGTGGTGGATGATCCACCTCTCAACCATGATAGGTATGCCATCGTCTCCGTTAATCCCCCAGTCCCTGATCATCAGAAGGAATTTTGGTTAGCTGAGGTCTGCCGCATTATCATTGGAGATTTAGAGTATGAACTGCTAGATGATTTTATTTACCCGCTGGGAATCGGGTGTGTTGTGTTTGCGGATATGGAGAGTAGAGATGCTGCCATTCGAGAAGGACCGCATGCTTTGACGGAAGACTCCACTTTCTCTCTAGTCCCGCATGATGAGGGTATCAACATGCGTATGCCAGCCTTTGAATATGAAGCTTGGGTCATGTTTCTTGCTTTTCCTATGGACTATCAAACTGAACATTATGTCCATAAGGCTGTCTCCCAATTTGGTAAGTTGCTTGTCTGGCCCCGTCCGGGGCAGAACAAGGCTAGAATCCTTGTCAAATGTCACATCAAGGATGTTGCTGAAGTTCCGCATAGTCTTGTGATTACCAGGGTGGGTATGCTGCCGGGTCTTGCTCGTTCGTGGTCAGTCCCAGTTTATGTTCTGAATGGCCGAAATACAGTTCCAAATTTGGTTGGTAATGAGGATGCTCCCCCTCTTTTGAATGCATCTCCACATCCATATCAGTTACCTTATTACACCCTCATGCAACAAGCAAGGATTGATGAGATGTTGGCTCAGGATGCTTTGAATGAGGCTGCCTGGAATGCTTCGGATGCTACACAGGGTGTTCAGGAAAATGGGTGGGGCGAGTGGCCTGTGATCCCGCCACCTTATAATTGGATTCAGCTTCAGGACCTTTTTTCAAGATGATGGTCCATCCTCATGGATGGGTGGACCCGAGCATAATGTGCAGGATGACCTCTCGATATCTGGTCATCCGATTCAGAATTCTGGCAGTCAAGCTCGCTGATGGTTTTGTCAATGGACACCCCGCACCAAAGTTGGAGTTCGTCTGTGGCTGGGGACGCTCTGCTTTTCTTCAGGTTCCAATTGATCATGAGTTCTTATTGTGGATTGGGGGAATGCTCAAGCGCATATATACACCAGCTATCACCCTTCAGCATACCTCTCCTGTCATGATGCCTTTAAATCCCTTTCAGATTATTCAGAACCATCTCAATGCTGCTGCTGCATTTTGGATTGAGGAGATAATGCCTGAACCTGATATTCTTTCAAGGATCTTTGCCTCTGTCTGTCAGTGGGGGACGCTTGTTGTTCCATCGTCTGTCTTATTACCTGAAGTGGCAGTCTGGGATATGCCAGTACACTCTCCTGGATTCAAGGCGATAACGCAGCTCGTCCCGGATACACTGGATTCAGTGCCTCCAACTCATCAGGCTTCTGCGCTTCAGGTGCTTGCATCCTCCTCTGCGTTCAATGCTACCCAACATCGCAATGTGCTAGTGCCTTTGGACACCACTGCTGTTCGACGGAGCAATCGATCCAACAAATATGATGGATTCAAAGTCAATCATGCTCCTGACACCAAGCGCTACAAGTCCAGAGTGAAACCACGTGAGATTCCCTTTGTCAATGTTGTTTCTTTGGCTGCTGCTCCTGTGCAGGTGTCCGATGCTGTCTGCCCCCCACCAACCACAATCGAGGATCTTCAGTCTATGGGTAGTAAGTGTGGCATTGCTCCGGAAGCCATCTCCGCGAGAAGTCTTTGGATGACCAGCGCGTCGTGTAGGCGGTGAAGACCGAGGCCTCTTTCCGATGAATAAATCGTGGAATGTGCTCTCTTGGAACATCAGAGGCATAAACTCTGATGCAAAACTTTTGGCTGTTAGGAATGCGATCGATATTAGTGGTTGTTCTGTGTTATGTATCCAGGAAACCAAACGTGAATCTTTTGATCTTGCCTTTATTAAGACTTTCTGCCCTAAACGATTCGATAAATTTGTCTTTGCGCCGTCGATGGGCTCTTCGGGAGGCATCATTATCATTTGAATAGTGCTGTGTTTACGGGCACATCTTGGTTCGTCGATTCTTTTGCCATTGGTATTTCTTTTATGCTACGCAATCGAATGATGTGGACTCGATCAATGTATATGGCCCTTGTTCGTCAGCGCAGATGGACTTTACTAATTGGCTTTTGATTTAAACATCCCGATGATGAAAACTGGCTAATTCTTGGAGACTTCAATTTTATCCGATCCACGAGCAATGTAAACAAACCAGGGGTGACGCTGCGACATGCTTTTGTTTAATGAGCTCATCCGCACAGATCTCTCATGGAATTGCTCGTGAAAGGCCGGCGTTTACTCGAGTAATATGCAGGATGACCCCCGCTTGAACAGTTGGATTGGTTCTTCACGCCCTCTTGTTGGACCACCTCTTATCCAAATACAATGGTCCTGCCTACGGGAAGCCTGTGTCGATCACATTCCATGCATGGTCACAATTGAGTCAAGTATCCCCCGGTCCAAACTCTTTAGATTTGAGAATTTCTGGTGCAATCATGATGGGTTCATGGAGGTGGTTGCCAGTTCTTGGGCTAAAACATGCCACGCTCCCAATGCATGGTCCGAGTATGTAAAAACTAAAGTGCTTGAGATACGATCTCAAGAGATGGAGCAAGGTGTATCTAAACTTAAAACTCTCATTCAGTACAGCAATGAGACTCTAGCCATCATGGACACCCTTGAGGACAAAAGACCTTTATATGGTCCGGAGTCAAACTTTAGGAAGATTTTGAAAACCCACCTTCAGACCCTTCTCAAATATCGTAACGACATGGCGTAAAAGATGTCTTGTCAGTACTTTCGTTTGGTTGTGAAAATACTAAGCTATTTCAGTCGTTGGCCACTGAGAGGTTCAGGCACAATGCTATTGCCACATTAAGAGTTGGAGGGATTGAAATTCATGATCATGTTGGCAAGGAAGGGGTACTCTTTAATACATACAAAGATCGTTTGGGTTCTTCTAAAACCACCAGCATGAAATTTGATCTGTCTAGAATCATCCGCAGGATCGAAGGATTGGACCAACTGAGTACACCCTTCTCAACTGATGAAATCGATGCGGTTGTCAAGGAAATGCCAAATGACAGAGCCCCCGGCCCGGATGGTTTTAACGGCTGTTTTCTTAAGTATTGTTGGCAGATCATCAAATCAGATTTTATGACCTCATCACGCTGCTCCATGCTGGTGGTCTTGATATCACTAGCATTAGTGAGGGTTTATCACCCCGATCCCTAAAATTTCCTCTCCGAACGGCCAATGATTTCCGACCCATTACCCTACCGAAACTGCTGCCTCAAAATCATTACTAAGATCTTGGCGAACCGCTTCAGAGAGTCATTCTAAAATCATACACAAGAACCAAGATGGATTTATCAAGGGTCGGACTATCCAAGATTGCCTCGCATGGTCATATGAATATATCCATCAATGCCACTCGTCTGGGCGGGAGATTATATTGCTCAAGCTTGACTTCGCAAAGGCATTTGACACGATTGAACATGTCCCCATGTTGGAAATTATGAGACACATGGGTTTTGATGACAGGTGGCTAGGTTGGATGGATACAATCTTTAGTTCGGGAGTTTCATCGGTCCTTTTAAATGGTGTTCCTGGTCGGAAATTCAAATGCAAATGTGGCGTACGTCAAGGTGATCCTCTCTCGCCTTTAATCTTTGTCCTCGCGGCCGATTTGCTCCAGGCAGCGATCAATGACGCCTACGCTCAAGGTCTGCTGGAGCTCCCCCTCCCTCGTGAGAATGCAGGTGATTTCCCAGTGGTGCAGTACGCTGACGACACAATCCTGCTTATGCAAGCGTGTCCTACTCAGGCCGCCCGCATGAAACTTATCTTGGAGGATTATGCGGCCTCGGTAGGACTAAAGATCAATTTTCATAAATCCACCCTCATACCCATTAATGTCGACCAACTGCATGCTGGCGGGTTGGCAGGGATTTTCGGCTGCTCCGTTGGCACCCTGCCGTTCACTTACCTTGGTCTTCCCATGGGGACGACGAGACCAACCGTTCTCGATCTCATGCCTTTAGTGCATTCTGCTGAAAGGAAAACCTCCACCGCTCTAGCACTTATGTCATCGGGGCCAAAGCGACGCTGGTGAATTCGGTGATCACCTCAATGCTAATTTATGCAATGTGTACGATCAAACTGCACCCTAAAGTGATTGAGCATCTTGACAAACTTCGACATCGCCTCGGGCCAAAAACTCGATGACGGTGTCAAAGCCAATTCTCTTGCAGCCAGGAGCTTGTCTGTCGGCCAAACGGTCTTGGCGGTCTTGGGGTTATCGATATCAAACTGCAAAATGCCGCGCCTCCTAAAGTACTTGTTCAAATTCTATAACCGTGAGGATGTGCCTGGTCAAGCTAGTTTGGGAGGCATACTACTGAACAAGGTACAGACGCCGCTGAACCTGTGGGTTCGATTCGTGGAAGGATGTGATGCAGCTCAATGGAACCTTCCGAGGGGTCACCGAGTCATCCCAGGAGATGGTTGCAGCTCTCTGCTTTGGAAAGACGCCCTGGTCTCTGATTCTGGTTCCGCTCGATGGACACGCACCATGAGCCTTCTCTTTGCTTTGAACGAGGATGCCTCCATTGCCAAGGTCCTCGGGACCACCGATCCGACCACGATCTTCACTCTACCCCTTTCGGTCCGTGCTAGGGAGGAGGTCGAGAAATCCAACAAAGGTCCTCGCAAGTCGGTCTTGACCCTGATTAAATCGACGCTTGGGTCTGTGACCTTGGACGATATTCATCAAAGAAATACTACGACTACTGCTTCGGGCAAGTGAAAGCTGATGAGGCCTTTGGATGGCTATGGAAATCCAAGTGTCCGATCAAGTTTAAGATGTTTGGATGGCTGCTTCGGTTGATCGCTTGAATACCGTGAACATGTCAAGAGACGACACTTTGTCTGTGACCGGGGCAACCACGCTTGCATGCTATGCCAAAACCCACCCGAAGAGACTGTAGAACATCTCTTCTTTGAGTGTCCTTTTGCCAAACAATGTTGGAGCAAGATTGGCCTAACCTGGCCAGAAGGAACCAATCGGTTAGCCATCTTACATGGCGGGAACGAGGAATGGCGTCAGCCGCTCTTTATGGACATTTTTCTTCTTGCAGCTTGGAGCCTGTGGATGGAAAGAAACAATCAACATTTCAGGGGGATACCACACTCGTTAAATGGCGTGGCTGGCCAGGTTCAAACATTTGTTAGGTCTAGTGATTCACAACTGTCCGGAGAAGGTTCATCCTTTTCTTTCTGAATTTATTGTAAATTTGGATCGCTAGTCCTACTTTTGATTCCCATATGGCCGGGGGGGCCTAAAACCCATTATAACACTCTTGTAATTATTATGTGGTGAGTAATACAAAGTCAGTGGGAGCCTCTCCCACTGTCACTGATTCTTCAAAAAAAAAGTAGGATGAACATAGTATGACATCATTCCTATCATGGGAAACTGATATAAAAAAATAGGCTATTCTATCATTCTGTGGTCACGTGAACATCACAACTAGATTATAGATCAAAACTAAAAGAGTATCCTTCCTCTCTTTTAAACTGTGTAAGGTGAAATGATATGTTAAGACAACTGTGTATAAAAGTGAATAGAGTAACTGACATTGGCTGCAAACCAAGCAGTTAAATGAACACGTCACAGTAACAAGCAGTTCAAAGGCAAGAGGAGTAAGGACTTACAACAGCGGCTTGAATCGGTGTGCTCATGAAATTCATCTTGCTGGTGTGGCAATCCTTGCAGAGTTGCACTGCATTCGGTTCAGGTTCTTTTCGGTCCGCACGGGCTTTCCTCTGTATTTGGAACAAGTCAATATAGATACGATAATATGGCACAGAAAAAAGAAGGAACTAGCAGCTATTTACAAGAGCCTCGAAGTGTGCAATATAGCTTCGAGATCCTGTTGTCTGTTGGAATTTCACTTTAGAACGGTTGTTCTTGTTCTTCCAACATTTAGCCTAGAAGAAGATACAATTCTAAGGCACATACGTAAATATGAGTTCAATATGTGATCTGATCAAATACATAAACCCTACCTGATACTTCGGATCAGACCAGTGTTTAACAAGGGCTGTTGTCGGTGCAACAAACCCTAGGTCTGTTGCCCAGACTGTGCACGGGCACGAGAACAAGATCACAACACCAAGATCAGGTTGAAGCACAAAGTATCAGTTCTTCGAAGGACAAACGTCCAGGACAAGAGGACAAAGACTAGCCGGAGAAGCAAGATATCGCTAAGGGAAAAACCTCCCTTATCGGGTAGGCAAGCTTGGCAAGGATAGGGATACCCCCGGAAGCAAGCCTTCGAGTCGTCCCGACAGGCCTGCCGGGGCTTACGGAGGCAAATCCACTTCACTGCACCACCTCATCACGACGCACGTCGCCGATCAGTGCGGTGTCAAGCTCCAAAGTGACTAAGTGGCTGCTGTTCGCCACATGGCAGCCACTTCCAACAGAAAATAACACCAAGCGACACTCATACTGGGATGTGTCAAGCAAGCAGGTGAGAAGCTGACAAAACAGCCCGGCAGGGCCTGCCGGGCGAGCTGTGATGTGATCTTCAGCAGCGCATTTAATGCACTCTGTCAGCCTGCAGAGTTAGGTATGATAGCACTGTCTGCTATCTAATCAGTGTGTAATGACTGATTTGCCACTATGGTGACCCCTTGATCTATAAAAGGAGGCCCAAGGCAACGATAGAAATGGTTGGCTGATTCGGACCCTCACACACATATACGCGCGTAGCCGTTCTCGCCCCGAGGCAACCATGCCGGGACAACGTGCTATGCTCACCACCATCTTTTCCATCATCAATCCACCCAAGCAGGAGTAGGATTTTACGCCTCACTGCGGCCCAAACCTGGGTAAAAACTACCCGCGTGATCTCTGCCGTGTTGTTCCATGCTTCTCCGATCTTTGTGCAACGTGCCATCCCCCCGCCGAACCAGAAATGGGCTCCTGGTCCCATAGGTGGTCGTGCTTTCCCACGACATCTTTGGCGCGCCAGGTAGGGGGATCACTTGCACGAAACCGAGAGTGTGAGCAGTGCATCATCTTCATTGCCATTTTCATCATCGACGGCTCCATCGACTATGGCGCCAAAGAAGAAGTGGTGCACCCGGTCTGGGGCGAATCGCCACCCTCCTGCAGCCCCTACCACGGGCGCGATCCAAGGGTGCGTGCCTCCCCTAGAGCAGGTTGACACAGCCGCTGTGCCCAATGGAGCCACTGGCCCTCAAGCGCCTTCACCGCGTCACCATGCCATCCAAGCGGCTGATTCGCAATAGCGAGGGTGCGTTGTAGTCGCTGCCGGGATCATCTGAAGCCGGGCGATGATGCGGTCTACATCATCATCACCAATGCCAAGCACCGCTATGGAGGCCATGGTGCGGGCCCAGCTACTGTTGAGGTTCCCGCCGGCAGCCGATCAGATGGATGAGTGGAGAGCCACCATTCAGACTCTGATTGGCTTCACCGAAGCTGGGGGCTCACAGCGAGCTGGCCTGTCGCGGCCTCCCAGGCGACGATAGCGGCTCGCGCTGCTGGCCATACGGAAGGGGTCACCCCCACTATGCAGTCCCCACCATGGAAATCAGCGCGGGAGCCGCGAAATCAAGAACCCGACGACGTCTCGATGGCGTCTTCCGACCCTCGAGCACGTCAAGGCCAACAATGAGCCCCGGAGGATAGGAGGAGGGGAGGCGCGCGCGTCATCATCGAGCGACGTCGCAATGACCACTGCCGGACCAATGGGTGCGATGGCCCCGACGTCGATGAGCCTGCGCTCGAGGGTGGCGGGTGCCTTCCTTTCGAGGTTGGGTGCCCTGCCTTCACTCGTGAGTTGTGGCAATTTTGTTGGCCATCCGCTCGCACGTTCAAGCCAGAGATACCCGAGAAGTACGATGGGAGGCTGAACCTGGCAGAGTTCCTGAGCATCTATAACATCACTGTTCAAGTTGTCAGGGGAAGAGATGAGAAGGTGTTCGCAAACTACTTCCCTTTGGCACTCAAGTCTAATGCGAGGTCTTGGCTGATGCACCTGCCGGAGAACTCCTGGGATGACCTGTGCCATGAGTTCATTGGCGCCTTCACAAGCGGCCATCAAGAACCAGGGTGGCCCAGCGACTTGCGGCTTCTCCAACAGAAAGAAGGAGAGACTCTACAGAATTATTTGCAGAGATTCTGCAGAGTCCACAGAAATATCCTAGATATCCACCCGGCGGCTGTGATAGCTGCTTTCCAATCCAATGTGCGCAACCACATGATACGTTCCAAGATGAATGTTTGGTTTCCCAAGACTGTGAATGAGCTTTACACCTTGGTGGACAAATGCGCTTGGGTGGAGGAGGGAACGAAACTCCCTGGAGAGGAAGATTGCGTTGACATCGACTCAGAGGATGACGACGGATCCACCAGTCAGAAGAAGAAGAACAAGAAGCACAACAAGAGGCGCAAGCATAAGGCAGTGATGACCGTCGAAGGATCGGACACGCCTAGTACTATCAAGAAGGCTAGGATGAAGCCCCCGGCAAGGAGGCTCCCGCGTGAGCTCATTATCGGGAAGCTGCGGCTGCATAAAAGGCTGGGAAGGCCATGGGCCGTATTGCAAGATTCATCAGAACAAAGGCCACAATCTCCAAGAGTGTCATCGGGTTGAGCAGCTCGTCAATAGGCAGAGGGCTGAATATGAGAAGCTTGATAAGGATAAAGGTCAGAATGGCACTGGCAGGAAGGGCCGAGGCGATGAAGCAAATCGCCTCGGCAAGGCTCTTTAGAACCAAGGAAAACCCTCCAAGGGTCGAGAGAAGGAAGGTTGCAATCACTACAAGGAAAATACACTCCCGTGATGATATGTTTTTGTCACAGTAGGTCACGTTTTCTGTCATGCATGTACATCCATGACAATTTTATGTTAGAATCAAGATAGTCATACATATGTTGTCGTAGAAGTGTTCCATGACATTAAAAAAATAATCATCATGGAAGTGTCCACTTCCATGATGATAAATGGCGCATCATGGAAGTGCTTTCGTCAAGGGTAACCGACATGTGGCATCCACCGTAACAGGTCGTCGTTGATATATTGGGTCCGGTTTTGGATCTGATAACCTGTTAACAGCTCGGACCAACGTGTAAAATTCTCAATGGCCAAAGGAACTATGTGTCAGCTCACCGTTGGGACAGATGTCATCCACTCATTGGACATGAGGTGCCTATGATACGTTGACAAGTGGCACGGCCCAACAGAGGGCCATTTCGGTGAAAAGGCCGGCCCGTTTGACTTGGTAAAAAGGTAGCGGGCCGGCCCATGGAAAGGTTCTTAACAGGCTATTCGTATATAGCCAATTTACGACCCGCTAACTCGCAGCCCGTTACGGCCTATCCGAATTAAGCCCAGTAACTTCATCTAGGCCGTCCAATATAATTCCAGCCCGTTGTAACTTCTGACCCATGTATGGCCCATGATGTCTTTCCGCCCATATGAGGCCCTTTGTAACTCTTGGCCCATTAAGGACCCTTGGTGAATCTAGCCCGTAATGAACAGTGTACAGCTTTATACCCACTAACGGTCCGTTATTCCATTGGGTCGTTTCCAACCCATGTTATCTTTCGGTCTTCTCAGGGCCTATTTATTCCTGGGCTCATTTCCAGCATCCGGTTACTTATGGCCCGTTACTGGCCTTTTCTGCTTGTGGGCCAAATTCAGCCTGTGATTATAGTCGGCCCATTTGTGGCCCGTTAATCCGTTGGGCCGTTTTCATAGCGTCATCAAATATGACTGATTAGCTAGGGCCCATTATGGTCGGCCTATGAACAGACAATTCCAACTCTAGCCTGTTTACGGCCCATAATCTGGTCTGTTATTGGCCCATGTTTGGCCAATCGATCATATGACCCGTAGAAGGCCCATTGATGCTACAGCCCGTATAAGGCCCATTGTTTCTACGGCCCATAGAAGGCACATTGTTTCTACGGCCCATAGGAGGCCCATGGTCAATACAGTAAATATGTAACCCATGGTTATTGTGGCCTAGTTTTAAAAAATAGGTTATTTCGGCCACTGGCAAACCGCGAAAAAAGAACTGCGCTTACTACAAGCAAACAAATAAACAGGACAACAAGGAAATAAATAAGCAAACAACTTACGCTAGGCTATCATGGCTATTACACATATTACATCCACTGGGTATCCAAGTTCGCTACCAGTGCAAATATAGGGAACAAAGCAGCATATCACATACACTAGTTGTCAAAGTTGGCGACCAGTGCAAATAAATGTTGCAGCAAAACAGGTCCAGAACTGAAACCACTTCAGAAGAGCTCAAGAAACAATATCCTGGGTACCCATAATGGTGGCAAGAGGGTTAGCAAGCTTATTAACTTTCTCTTGTTTGGCACTTAAATCCTCCAGCACTTGTTGTTGCACCAAAAAGTATGCATCTGGATTCTGCAGGGACTTCCTCAGTCCTTCGGCTTCTTGTTGCAGCACATCTGATCGATGTCTTTCAACTTGAAGTTGTGACTCAAGAAGACGAACTGATTCAGGCAGCGAGTTCGAAGAGCTTGAAGTTGTGACTCAAGAGTAGTGGCCAGTAACTCGAACACTACATCAAGACATGACTTTTGGGTTGTCTCACTGTCGTCAAGATAGTTTTTATCAGCTTTCTTGGAGACCAACAAGGATGTCTCACTATCTTGAACCTTATCTGCATTACTTCCTTTACCATTGCATAACGGGGTAGTCTTCTCCAATATTTTGTCCGCACTCTAAAAGAGAAACAAGTAGACACATCACAGGTTTACCATGTTGTATATGAAACTCAGTTTGGTAAAGCAGTTCAGTAGTAAAGTGCACATGGTAACAGCATGAAACAAACATATATCTATGTACCATGGTCACTCTATGGTCTATATAATTCTAGTTTTTGTTGCCAAGTCAAGATAGAGACACAGTTCAAATAATATATGTTTAAGGCAAAGCAGAATAGACAGAATATAAGTGTGGGAAACAACAGAGCAATAGCAACACTTGTAATGTGCATGACATGAGAACATAAATGTTTATTCAATTGAAACTGAAATCAACATAGAGCAAGTTACAACTGCAAACCAGTTAAAGAAACAGGTTTAAAACATACCCGTTGCACCATTAGAGTTTCAATTCCATCGTTCAAAATTCAAAATAGTTGGTATGAGTAAACACAGTGATGCAAGAGCAAAGGAGTATGAACCATAGCTACAGAACCTGACCTGAGCAAAATTCTTCTTCTGCTTTAAGCATTGAACTGCTCGTGTTTGGGTGCTCTGTGGTGGAGACAGTGCTGTGTCAACTGGAACTCGGTTACTATCTGTTGGGGTTAGGGTTAGAAGGGTTGTAGCTGGTTCTCTATCCAACTGGGTAGGGATACAATCTGCAAGAGTCTGGGTTATGTGTGGTGGGGCTGGTTCTTGGGCAATTACAACCGTGGTTCTATCTGCATCGACTGGTAGCACTATCTTTTCTGAAGACCGTGTTGTTACTCCGTTAGATACTACCATCACCCTCTCCAATTCAAATGGCTGATAAACAAGAAAAGTAATTGAATGTACAGACATTGTAAGATAGACAGGTGCAATGGATAGTGGGGAATCAAAGAGGGCATGAAATAATTCACATTTATGTTGTCTAACCAAACATGGTAGCATGACACAATTTCACATATATGATGGCTAACTAAACATGATAGCATGACACAATTTCACATATATGATGGCTAACTAAAAATGATGGAAAGAAATAGTTCAATATATGATGACTATGTACACAAGATGATATGCCATAACTATATAATGTATTTATTAAATAGTTTGGCATGCCATAATTCACATACATGCCGCCTATGGAAACATGATAGCATGATATAATTCACGGATAGAATGACATAATTCAAAATATGATGACTGTAAACACTAAACGGGATGAGATGATATACCTATATGATGTCTTTATTAAATGGGTTGGCATGCCATAATTCAGACAGATGTTGTCTATGTAAACATGATGTCATGATATAATGCAAATATATGATTTACATACTAAGCAAGTAAGCAGATGGCAATCGAATATATGATGTAAAAACTAAGAAATGCATGACATGAGTAATATATCCCTGCCAAGTTTGAGCATAGACCTTAGGAGGGAAATTAGACTGGTCATCTATCTCTGAATCCTCCTCCGAGGAGCTATCTGTAACCAGCAAGATGTCTGGTTCAGCAGGTAGCATTGTCTGCTCTGAATACGTTGTTTTCACTCCAGATACTTCCATCACTTCTTCAAATGGCTGATGCACAGGAAGAGTAGTTTAATATACAAATGTTGTTGACAAATGGAACACGTAATACAAAAAAAGGATAGCATGATATAATTCACATATACGAGGATTGGCTAAACAACATGACATTGCATAATTCACATATATAATGCCTTGCAACAAGATAGCATTGCATAGTTCACATATATAATGTCTTCTAACAAGATGGCATTACATAATTCACATATGTCACTACTGCAGGATGGTCCAAACGCAACACTACGATCAGAGACCCTTCGATGAAACTGGGTGCGATGCCATAATTGCAAACGGTGGTGTAAAAAAACCGTCAAAAAAGGTGCAAAATGTTTGCGATGACAGATGCATCAAACACGGTTCAAAATTTAGTTGCGTGTGCAATGCAGGGCATACGGTTCAGCTCAATTAACTGTTTGGGATGAGGAGGCACAAAAGAAACGGGCAGCCAGATGAAGGCGTGTGTGATATACAACATACGGTTCACTGGGATGAACCGTGTGTGATTAGGCTACACAATGGAAACGGTTCAACTGAACAAGATGTGTGCGATACACAACAAATAGGTCCGTAATCTGAAATGTGTGTGAAGACTAATAATAACACAGACGATTGCTGCTAATAAGCCATGTGAATTGTTCTGTCTATAGTAGAATAACATGTATATATATAACTGAAATAAACATCCAATTACATAAGTGACTATACAGATCATTCGCACACACCTCAATAAACGATTGTCTAGTCATCTACTTCTTGTGACGCTCCCGCCACTGCTATGTGGCTCGATCCCTCGTATGGGTCAGGAAGAAGACAGTTCCTCATGTCAACGATCCGCCTATACATCTCGAAGCTTGTGCACGCGTCCATGGCCACGTATTCGACATGTTGTTCATCCAGTCTCTTATGCCACACACTGTGCGAGGCGTTCTTGTCCTTATTACTCTCTTGCTTCATCTTCGTGTAGTAGGGGTCGATGATGGCCGAGGCGAGGTCAACCAGGGAGTTCATTTTGCTTTTGTCACTACCCCAGACCTTGTAGTGGTGCTAGATGTTGACAAGATTCGGGCATTTCAAGTGCGAAACCTTGAGCACTCTTAGATCGTTAGTGGTGTCCACCGTAGCGAAACTGTAGTCGGAGTTGTTGATAAACCTGGAGAAACACTCGCAAGGCCTTGTGCCAAGGTGGAAGTGGTAGACGAGGACGTCATGTCACACGCACAACTGGGCAACAACAACCTTCTGATCGTGCCCGGCACGACCGATGGTGTACTCGAGGTCGAAGCCGACCACTCGGTACTTGTCCTCGACAAGGAACTGCTCCATAGTTTGGATGGAGCTCTCCACCGAGACCGGATCGTTCGTGTACACCACCGAGAGGGCCTTCCTCGTCACGTGGGTGCCCACTACGTGATGTGTGGTGAACTGCCCGCCGTTGTTGTCGTCGGCCGCTGGGAGCGCCATTGGAACCGCTGGATGTCCTCTCTGTATGTGTCCTCGTGGGTATGCTTATTGAGTCGTGTGAGATGAGAGATGAAGGTAAATGGACGCAGGAATAAAAGGGGGCTGGGTGACGTGGATTCTCGGCGCGTCCGCATGGCATTTTTTGCAGCGGGTAACTGCATCGTCGCGCCGCGCCTGGCACAACCGTGTAACATCCCAAAATTCTAAATTTTGGAATGTTAATATAATTAATTGAATTGTTTGTTTGTTTGCTTGAGTGAATTAAACTTGAGTGAAATTTGAACCTTTTCAAAAAAATTTGAATGAGAGGGAATAAAATGACTTTCCCCTTCTCCGGTAAATTCAAATTCATCCTATTAAAATCAATGAGAGAAGATGACATGACTTCTTCAACTATAAAGAATTTGAACGGAGTTTTGCAATTTAATTCTTTCAAATATTTGCACTTGCTTCTCTATTTTCTTCCCGAGAAATACCCGAAAAATAAATTCTTGCAAGCAAGAAAGAGCGGAGGAAAATGACCTCCAAAATCAGGGCATTTTGAAAATATTTGAGCCAAGAAAACCAAAGTTTTTATTTAAAATTATTTGCAAAAGGAATAAAGCCTTTAGGGATTTTCTGAAAACATTTTTTTAAGTTTTATTTTGGCCGTGGAATAATGCTCATCATCTACATTTTATTTTTCTGATAATTTTAGTATATAAAACTCTTTATTCGAATTGATTTGATTTCCTTTTTATTGTTTTAGTTTCCTAATTTTAAAATAGGAATGGAATCGTTTTATTAGGAAAACCTGCTGGCCCATTAAGCACTTTCCTATTCTAGCCCAACAAGAGATCATCTCCTTCCTCTGTTTCCTCTCACGTTACTGAAGCTTTCCATGTCCATGGAGACAGAAATCTCCACCTTCCCGATCTCCCTCGTCTTTCCATCCCAGCGCCTCCCGAGACCGCCTATAAAACCCCTCCTCTCCTCGCTCCATTTTTCCCATCACCACGCCTCCCTGCCCGTAGCCTTCTCGCCACCGTCCTCCTTTTCCTGCCTAGAACGCTCACCAGGAGCTCTCCTGGAACCTCCCATCGCCCAGCGCCACCTCCCCAGCGCCGACCCCTCCTCCGCCACCCCACCTCGGCGACCTCGCCCCTCGCCGAGCAGCCTCCACATCGCCGTCTCCTTCCTGCCATCTCTGCCTCACGTACAGGTAACTCCGTTTTCGTTTTTCAGATTTATTTCCGTAACAGATTTAGTTCCGTTCTTGTTTAGCTTATAACTTTTGATCTAGAAGTCCAATGATGCTGATTCTTTTTGCGTTAGATCACAATTTTCTTGTAGTTTCCAAAATATATAATTTGTCTATGTTTGGATTTATAAAAATTGAGTTAGATCAGATTTGAATTAAAGCTTGTTTTGCTTATTCCTGGAGTTTAAAAATAGATTTTTATTTGATTCTTTTTTCTACTGATCACTAGTGATCATATTTACCAGTGGTAAAAACTTCAAAATTGTTTGAGTATTTTAGCTTATTGTTTCATGTAAAACAAATTCTGTTTTAGTTCTATTGAATTATAGCTACTTCTTTTCTATAGTTGTTTTTAAATTATTTTATTTTATATTTCAGAAAGTTTATGTTTGGTTTCTATTAGTTAAACAGTAGGTGTTCAACAAGTTTTTTATATTTATTTTTATTTTGTTATCGTGAAATCAATTCAAGTTCGCTAATAACTTGCAATGGATTTCTACTGTTTTAACTCCCAATTGAAAATACTTTCAAAATAGCTTTATGAAAAAATACTTTATTTTTTTTCTTTGTCTTAACTAAATTTAAATTTTATTCTCTGTTATTTTAGTGTTTTATTTTCCGTTAGACAAAACTATTTTTGTGAATGTTGTAGAAGAAGACTCCCTAGTTTTATTTGAAGTTCCTTCGGATTCTTATTCGCTCTCTCTTTTGTTTTGATTGTTAGTGTGAGTGCTTATGTGAATGATATGTTTGTTATATAGATTTCATCAGAGAGTGACGAGTAGTCTATCAAGTTATTTCTTGAGAACGATAATTCTTCTTCGTCAACATCACCAGGCAAGTTCACTTTGACCATGCTTTCATACCTATGTTTTATTGCATTTTAATGACACCTTTGCAACCACCCCTCAGTAGTGTTATTGAATCCTTGTAGTTGAGTAGTATGCATGAGGTAGGAACCCATCACCCTGTTACCAAGCCCGGGACGTTATTTATTTCAATGCTACGCTATAGTAGACGGGGTTTGGTATGAGTACTCGGGAGTGGTGTGAGAATGGAGGATTCTACGTCAATGACGACAACTCCATGATGGAATCTGGAAGGACTGCATCTTCAAGGCCTCAAGACTTCAAGACTCAAGACAAGAATTCAATACACACTCTTTGGGTGAAGGCGGTTGACGGGCACCCTGGAGAAACCAGTGGTTGGCCGGGATGCATGGAGAAGCGCCATGACATCTTGCGGAAAGCTTCACCCAGACTCAAAGAGACGGAAGAATACTTCACGCCCGGAAGCTTACCTGTGCAACCGCAAGTCATTATGGGCTCTGGCTTGGTTGACCTTAGTTGTGACTCGGCTGGGGACGGTACCAGCAGATGTAGAACTACGGTAGGATGGGTTGGGTACGGACGGTGGTCGAGGAACTCTTTGGAAGACCATGTTTGGTCATCTTGTTCTCAAACACTCTGAAGTGCGAGAACGTAAAGAGAGGGATCGAATCTTGCGGGTAAAGTGTACAAACCTCTGCAGAGGGTTTAAACCTAATCGATTAGCCTTGTCCCCGGTTACGGACAATTTGAGCCTCTGGACTTGGATCTATCTCGGAACTCTCAACACCGGATTGATAACTTAATTGTGGGCAACATATGATGATTTTGGACTATGAGACATCGGTTGGCGGAACCATGTTATGATAGAAAACTCCATAGTACAGACTTCATTTATGCCTTTGATGTAGGTAAAATAAAATCAGCTTTTATGCAAACAAAACTCAGATACAGAGCCATAAAGCCATACTGCATATAGTATAGTTTATCATCTGTTTTCTCATATTGTGATCTTGCCGGTACATTCAATGTACTGACCTACACGGCTGCAACGTATCATGTTGCGATATTTCCTCGACGAGTAAGAGTTACGATCTGTGGTTACGGTCTACACTCAACCTGCCGATGGCGTTGATGGGACTCCATACCCGACTATTTGTTTCCGCTGTGACTTATGAGGTATATATCAGTTTTACGTTAATTATACATGTGATTGCACTTTGATATATACATTGATGTACTGTGTGTGCCAGCATACTGATCCAGGGATGGCACAGCAACACAGAGGCTTGACCGTCTGAGGTCGGGTCGCTACAAACCGCTTGCACAAAAACGTGTGTGATCGTGCGCCGGCCCAAAACACTGGCAGCACACAAGGAGGGACGAGGGCAGAGCACCCGGAGGGACGCGAGAGCAGAGTGCGCGCGGCGGGACGCGAGCAGAGCGCGCTGCGGCCGCCTGAACCACAAGGAACCACACGCATAGAGCAGTTGAACACGCAGGAAATGGTCGCCTACAAGCCGACCGACAGTTGCGTCGCTGCGTAGAGAGCGGCCGTGTGGTACCACCTCCGTCTAGTCTATAGTCTCCTTTATATTCCGTGCCATACTTTTCCCTCAAATTTAACCAACAAAATGTTAATGCCCATTTTAAAAATTATATAATCGGAAACTATGTTCAAATACAAATCCAACTTTATAATCTTTGGCTGGACATGGAGGCGGCGGCGGACATCAACGAGCACCAGCCGTAATAGTACTCTTTGTTTTGTTTAATTAAGAGCGTCGGTCTTTAATTTGTTAAAGTAATGTTTAGGTCAGTTAGCTCTGTTTAATTGCTGAACTTGCTCGATTAAGAAGTGTGGGTGTGCTGTAGTCTCCTTTGTGTACCCAAATTATGCAATGACGTGGATGACCACTTTAACCATGGAAATTCGAACCAAAACTTTTGACGTTCAAACTCATCACACACGGGTTAGGCTATCTGAATCGTTTGTGATGTCCACATATCGTACACAGTTCTGAATAAAGGACTGTGTCTGATGACACTTTGCGTGCCAATTTTTGGCTGAAGCAATTCCAAAGTTTAGGCTTCAGCGGAAATATCTACCTCCCGCCCCCTCCCCCTTACCAAAAGCCACATTTCCCCTCTTTCCGCCTTCCATCCAAGTTGAAACCTTCACTCCTTGCTTGCAGCGCCGCCGCCTCCTCGCCGGCGACCCTCGTTCACACTGCTCGGCCTCGCCTATCCAGGCAGGTAATCCACACCCGACCCCCATCCTCCTCCTCCTTCCAATCCCACATGCCCCGACCGCCCGCGCGAACGCAACACCTTCCACCCAAATCACCCCTCCACCAAAAAAGCGCCAGCCTAAGCCATGGTGCATGCAGTATAGCCAGCACTTCAAGGAGCACTTGGCAGTGGAGAAGCAAATCACGGTTGCACGCATGGATGAGGTAGCGATGGCTGCCATTCATGCTGACCCCAGATCTGGAAGGAGCAACTTGTGAATTGCTAGCTACGCCGGTTAAGAATGCTCGGTTTACCCGTTGCGTGTGCTGGTCCTGCCTTTCCTGCACAAATTCTAGTGAATTGTGCTATCTAATTTCACCATGCAATCTGTTTCTCTAGTGTATATGTTCTATATGTCGTGCAGTGTGGTGCTCACTTATTAACTATTTTGTTAATTAGTTGTCGTCTTCAGTTAACTATTTGGTTCAATTCTGCAAATGTGATGTTCAATTCTTTAGGCTGCAATTTTGTATTGTCTTCCATGTGAGAACTAAATCAAATTTATCTTTACAAAATTGTGGGTGCATTCTGTTATTGTACACCATGTGAGGAATAAATTTAATTTGGCTGTAGTAAATACATGAGAAACAAATACAATTGCTACAATTGGCTGTAGTTACACTAGTACAATGAGCTCCTAAACAAACGGTTTAAAACCCCTTTCTGTGACGACATCTAGAACCGTCGCCAAGTGAGTGTGGGCGATAAGGGGGTCCTTCCCACACGATCCAGAAACCGTTGGGAATATGCCCTCCTGGCACACACGTTCGGCAAAATGAGGTTGTGTGTGACCGGCGAGCGCTCAAATACAGAAATACGTGAAGTAGAGCTAAAAAATACAATTATACGGCGAAATTGTTTCTGGTCGCAAGTACATCCCACACAGTCAGTCCCCGCTAAACGTTTCCGATCGTATGTACATCCCACACAGTCGCTCAAAGGAAAACGTTTCCGTTCACAAGTACATCACACACAATTTTTCCCGTTAAATCGCTTGCGTTATTGAATATATCACACACGATCCATAGAAGAAACTGTGTGGCAAAGGTTGTCCATGACACACAGTTTTCATGTGGTAAACGTTTGCGCAAGGTGGCCTAATGCAAACAGTTTTCAAGAGAAAGTCATGTGTGATTGTTCATTGATCCAACACGGTTTATTCCTAGAAACTGTGTGCGTTGCCTGAGGTCATCACCCACGGTATTTTTTTAACAACTGTTTGCAATAGCAAAACCAAATTAGCGGGGTAATTCGCCACTAGCAGGCTAATTATCTGATTATTCATAATCCATTTATTAATCTAATCGACAGTTCATATTAAGCACACAATATATTTCATTTTCATAATTGAAATACATCAAAGTACAACATCATATAGCTTCAGCACTCAGCTACCCCATTACTCAACTACACCTGGACCAAGTTTCACATGCAACATCCATAACCTTTCGAAATTAGCATCATAGACGGTACATAGACAGATGTATCTCATCTGGAAAACTGCTAAAGCAGAAGGCGAATATTGAGCCTTCATTGATGTTGAAGGTCTTTGTAACTTTAGGCCAGTGCCTATGGATGATTGACTGTCCATCCTTCGTCCTCTTCAGGAACACTTCAATATTGAACCGTGGGTGTTGTATGAATACCTTCCTCACCTCCTGACCATACAGGTCGTTTGAGAGGTAATCATCAGTGAACTGCTTTGGAAAGGCCTGAAAACAAGGATGTGCATAAATATCTTCTCTATATTGGAAATGGGGAAAAGGAATAAAAAAAGGCAAGGTATAATAGTTAGTACCATCCCGTAGTGAACTCATGTCTTCTTCATTGTGCAGACAAAGATCTTGTTGTTTTTTGTCGCTAATTTCTTTATCCTAACAATCTTTCTGAGTTTCTTGACTTGACTGATATTCATGGACAACTCATTTCCCCATATGCAAAAAGGGTCGAATAGTGGGTCAAAACCTCTGACAGCAGGACCTACATGTGCAAGACCAAATTGTTAAAAACCTAAATATTAGAATGGTTCCTGCAATTGCACAATAATGTGGTATTAGAAAATGGACCATGCACATGCCAACCTCGATTGTAAACCTCAGTGCTTCCCATTGTTTCCCTTCAACACATATAGGGTAGTTAGTCATCTGGTTAAGTAAGGGTTCTGATGCTATCAGTAAAATATGTTGATGAAAAATAATGACATTGCAGATTCATCAGATTAATTCAAGCCATAGGGAAAACCAATTTATCCAAACCAAGCATTATTAAGAACTAGGAAATATAGCACTTGTATATGTTTCTCATGTATTAAGCGCAGCCAAATTCGATTTATTCCTCAATGCACAACAATACAAAATTCAACCCATGACAATTGGGCATCGCATTACAGAATTAAACCAAGCAGTTAACTAAACACCACAACAAATGAACGAAACATTAACTGAGCACCACACTGCACAATATAACATTGAACCAAGTAGTTAACTAAACACCACAATAAATGAAACAAACATTAACTGAGCACCACATTGCACAATATAACATACTCGTAATAGAAGATCAGACAGTTAACCAAACAGTTAACTACAGCCAATTGTAGCAATTGTATTTGTTTCTCATGTATTTACTACAACCAAATTCAATTTATTCCTCACATGGTATACAATAATAGAATGCACCCACAATTTTGTAAAGATAAATTCGATTTATTTCTCACATGGAAGACAATACAAAATTGCAGCCTGAAGAATTGAACATCACATTTGCAGAATTGAACCAAACAGTTAACTAAAGACGACAACTAATTAACAAAGCAGTTAATAAGTGGGCACCACACTGCACGACATATAGAACATATACACTAGAGAAATAGATTGCATGGTAAAATTAGATAGCACATTCACTAGAATTTGTGAAGTAAAGGCAGGAGGAGCACACGCAACCGGCAAACCAAGCATGTATAACCAGTGTAGCTAGCAAATGGCAAGGTGCTCCTTCAAGATCTGGGGGTCGGCACGAATGGCAGCCATCGCGACCTCATCCGTGTGTGCGGCCGTGATTTGCTTCTCCTCTACCAAATGCTCCTTGAGGTCCTGGCTATACTACGTGCACCATGGCTTAGGCCGGCGCTTATTTGGTGGAGGGGTCGGTGATTTGGGTGGAAGGTGTCGCGCTCGCGCCAGCGGTAGGGGCATGTGGGATGTGGAAGGAGGAGGAGGATGGGGGTCGGGTGTGGATTACCTGCCTGGATAGGCGAGGCCGAGGAGCATGAAGGAGGGTCGCCGGCGAGGATGCGGCGGAGCTGCAAGCAAGCAGTGAAGGTTTCAACTTGGAAAGGAAGGTGGAAAGAGGGGAAATGTGGCTTTTGGTAAGGGGGAGGGGGCGGGGAGGTAGATATTTCCGTGGAAGCCGAAAATTTGGAATCGCTTCAGCCAAAAAACTGGCGCGCAAAGTGTCATCGGACGCGGTCCCTTATTCAGAACTGTGTACGATATGTGAACATCACAAATGATTCAGATAGCTAAACCCGTGTGTGTTGATTTCGAATGTCTAAAATTTTGGTTTGAATTTCCCTGGTTATAGTGGTCATCCACGTTATTGCATAATTTGGGTACACAAAGGAGACTAACTTCTTAATCGAGCAAGTTCAGCAATTAACAGAGCTAGCTGACCTAAACATTACTCTAACAAATTAAAGACTGGTGCTCTTAATTAAACAAAACAAAGAGTACTACTACGGCTGGTGCTCGTCGATCTCCGCCGCTGCCTGTTGGGGAACGTAGTAATTTCAAAAAATTCCTAAGCACACGCAAGATCATGGTGAAGCATAGCAACGAGAGGGGAGAGTGTTGTCCACGTACCCTCGTAGACCGAAAGCAGAAGCGTTATGACAATGCGGTTGATGTTGTCGTACGTCTTCACGATCTGACCGATCCAAGTACCGAACGCACGGCACCTCCGAGTTCTGCACACGTTCAGCTCGATGACTTCCCTTGAACTCCGATCCAGCCGAGCTTTGAGGGAGAGTTTCGTCAGCACAACGGTGTGGTGACGATGATGATGTTCTACCGACGCAGGGGCTTCACCTAATCACTGCTACGATATTATCGAGGTGGATTATGGTGGAGGGGGGCACCGCACACGACTAAAAGATCAATGATCAATTGTTGTGTCTCCAAGGGGTGCCCCCCTCCCCGTATATAAATGAGTGGAGGAGGGGGAGGGCCGGCCCTCTCTATGGCGCGCCCTAGGAGGAGTCCTACTCCCACTGGGAGTAGGATTCCCCCCTTTCCAAGTTGTAGGAGTAGGAGTCAAGGAAAGGGGAGAGAGAAGAGAAGGAAGGAGGGGGCGCAGCCCCTCCCCCTAGTGCAATTCGGACTAGGCCTTGGGGGGGCGCCCAGCCACTACTCTCTCTTTCCCCCAAAGCCCAATAAGGCCCATATACTCGCCGGCGAATTCCCGTAACTCTCCGGTACTCCGAAAATACCCGAATCACTTGGAACCTTTCCGACGTCCGAATATAGTCGTCCTATATATCGATCTTTACGTCTCGACCATTTCGAGACTCCTCGTCATGTCCCGATCTCATCCGGGGCTCCGAACTACCTTCGGTACATCAAAACACATAAACTCATAATATAACCGTCATCGAACTTTAAGCGTGCGGACCCTACGGGTTCGAGAACAATGTAGACAAGACCGAGACACGTCTCAGGTCAATAACCAATAGCGGAACCTGGATGCTTATATTGGCTCCCACATATTCTACGAAGATCTTTATCGGTCAAACCGCATAACAACATACGTTGTTCCCTTTGTTATTGGTATGTTACTTGCCCGAGATTCGATCGTCGGTATCTCAATACCTAGTTCAATCTCGTTACCGGCAAGTCTCTTTACTCGTTCCGTAATACATCATCCCGCAACTAACTCATTATTTACAATGCTTGCAAGGCTTATAGTGATGTCATTACTGAGTGGGCCTAGAGATACCTCTTCGACAATCGGAGTGACAAATCATAATCTCGAGATACGCCAAACCAACAAGTACCTTCGGAGACACCTGTAGAGCACCTTTCTAATCACCCATTAACGTTGTGACGTTTGGTAGCACACAAAGTGTTCCTCCGGTAAACGGGAGTTGCGTAATCTCATAGTCATAGGAACATGTATAAGTCATGAAGAAAGCAATAGCAGAATACTAAACGATCAAGTGCTGAGCTAACAGAATGGGTCAAGTCAATGATATCATTCTCCTAATGATGTGATCCCGTTAATCAAATGACAACTCATGTCTATGGCTAGGAAACATAACCATCTTTGATCAACGAGCTAGTCAAGTAGAGGCATACTAGTGACACTCTATTTGTCTATGTATTCACACAAGTATTATGTTTCCGGTTAATACAATTCTAGCATGAATAATAAACATTTATCATGAAATAAGTAAATAAATAATAGCTTTATTATTTCCTCTAGGGCATATTTCAGCATCACGAAGAGCTTGGGAATCATTTCCGTTATCCCTTGCATATTATAGTTCATCACGAAGTTCTAGTAACTTGGTGATAGTGACTAGAGAACTCTGTCAGTCACTATCTTATCTGGAAGATTAACTCCCACTTGATTCAAGTGATTGTAGTACTCAGACATTCTGAGCACATGCTCACTAGCTGAGCAATTCTCCCCCATCTTGTAGGCAAAGTACTGTCAGAGGTCTCATACCTCTCGATACGGGCATGAGTATGAAATACCAATTTCAACTCTTAGAACATCTTATATGCTCTGTGGCGTTCAAAATATTTTTGAAGTCCCGATTCTAAGCCGTAAAGCATGGTGCACTAAACTATCAAGTAGTCATGATACCGAGCTTTTGTCAAACGTTCATAACGTCTACATCTGCTCCTGCAATAGGTCTGTCACCTAGCGGTGCATCAAGGACATAATACTTCTGTGCAGCAATGAGGTTAATCCTCAGATCACGGACCAAGTCCGCATCATTGCTACTAACATCATTCAACTTAGTTTGCTTTAGGAACATATCAAAATAAAACAGGGGAGCAAAACGCGAGCTATTGATCTACAACATAGATATGCTAATACTACCAGGACTAAGTTCATGATAAATTTAAGTTCAATTAATCGTATTACTTAAGAACTCCCACTTAGATAGACATCCCTCTAATCCTCTAAGTGATCACGTGATCCAAATCAACTAAACCATGTCCGATCATCACGTGAGATGGAGTAGTTTCAATGGTGAACATCACTATGTTGATCATATCTACTATATGATTCATGCTCGACCTTTCGGTCTCAGTGTTCCGAGGCCATATTTGTTATATGCTAGGCTCATCAAGTTTAACCTGAGTATTCGCGTGTGCAACTCTTTTGCACCCATTGTACTTGAACGTAGAGCCTATCACACCCGATCATCACGTGGTGTCTCATCACGAAGAACTTTCACAACGGTGCATACTCAGGGAGAACACTTATACCTTGATAATTTAGTGAGAGATCATCTTATAATGCTACTGTCAATCAAAGCAAGATAAGATGCATAAAAGATAAACATCACATGCAATCAATATAAGTGATATGATATGGCCATCATCATCTTGTGCTTGTGATCTCCATCTTCGAAGCACCGTCATGATCACCATCGTCACCGGCGCAACACCTTGATCTCCATCGTACCATCATTGTCGTCTCTCCAACTATTGCATCTACGACTATCGCTACCGCTTAGTGATAAAGTAAAGAAATTACAGGGCGATGGCATTGCATACAATAAAGCGACAACAATATGGCTCCTGCAAGTTGCCGATAACTCGGTTACAAAACATGTTCATCTCATACAATAAAATTTAGCATCATGCCTTGACCATATCACATCACAACATGCCCTGCAAAAACAAGTTAGGCGTCCTCTACTTTGTTGTTGCAAGTTTTACGTGGCTGCTACGGGCTGAGCAAGAACCATTCTTACCTACGCATCAAAACCACAACGATAGTTCGTCAAGTTAGTGTTGTTTTAACCTTCTCAAGGACCGGGTGTAGCCACTCTCGGTTCAACTAAAGTTGGAGAAACTGACACCCGCTAGTCACCTTTGTGCATAGCACAGCGGTAAAACCAGTCTCGCGTAAGCGTACGCGTATTGTCGGTCTGGGCCGCTTCATCCAACAATACCGCCGAACCAAAGTGTGACATGCTGGTAAGCAGTATTGACTTGTATCGCCCACAACTCACTTGTGTCCTACTCGTGCATATAACATCAACGCGTAAAACCAGGCTCGGATGCCACTGTTGGGGAACGTAGTAATTTCAAAAAAATTCCTAAGCACACGCAAGATCATGGTGATGCATAGCAACGAGAGGGGAGAGTGTTGTCCACGTACCCTCGTAGACCGAAAACGGAAGCGTTATGACAAAATGGTTGATGTAGTTGTACGTCTTCACGATTCGACTGATCCAAGTACCGAACGCACGGCACCTCCGAGTTCAGCACACGTTCAGCTCGATGACGTCCCTCGAACTCCAATCCAGCCGAGCTTTAAGGGAGAGTTCCGTCAGCATGACGGCGTGGTGACGATGATGATGTTCTACCGACGCAGGGGCTTCACCTAAGCACCGCTATGATATTATCGAGGTGGATTATGGTGGAGGGGGGCATCGCACATGGCTAAAAGATCAATGATCAATTGTTGTGTCTCCAAGGGGTGCCCCCCTCCCCGTATATAAACGAGTGGAGGAGGGGGAGGGCGGGCCCTCACTATGGCGCGCCCTAGGAGGAGTCCTACTCCCACTGGGAGTAGGATTCCCCCCTTTCCAAGTAGTAGGAGTAGGAGTCAAGGAAAGGGAGAGAGAAGAGAAGGAAGGAGGGGCAGCCCTCCCCTAGTCCAATTAGTACTAGGCCTTGGGGCGCCCAACCTCTCTCTCTCTTTCCCTAAAGCCCAATAAGGCCCATATACTCCCCGGCGAATTCCCGTAACTCTCCGGTACTCCAAAAAATACCCGAATCACTCGGAACCTTTCCGATGTCCGAATATAGTCGTCCAATATATCGATATTTACGTCTCGACCATTTCGAGACTCCTCGTCAAGTCCCCGATCTCATCCGGGGCTCCGAACTAGCTTCGGCACAACAAAACACATAAACTCATAATATAACCGTCATCGAACTTTAACCGTGCGGACCCTACGGGTTCGAGAACAATGTAGACATGACCGAGACACGTCTCCGGTCAATAACCAATAGAGGAACCTGGATGCTCATATTGGCTCCCACATATTCTACGAAGATCTTTATATGTCAAACCGCATAACAACATATGTTGTTCCCTTTGTCATCGGTATGTTACTTGCCCGAGATTCGATCATCGGTATCTCAATACCTAGTTCAATCTCGTTACCGGAAAGTCTCTTTACTCATTCTGTAATACATCATCCCGCAACTAACTCATTAGTTACAATGCTTGCAAGGCTTATAGTGATGTGCATTACTGAGTGGGCCCAGAGATACCTCTTCGACAATCGGAGTGACAAATCCTAATCTCGAAATACGCCAACCCAACAAGTACCTTCGGAGACACCTGTAGAGCACCTTTATAGTCACCCAGTTACATTGTGACATTTGGTAGCACACAAAGTGTTACTCCGGTAAACGGGAGTTGCATAATCTCATAGTCATAGGAACATGTATAAGTCATGAAGAAAGCAATAGCAGAATACTAAACGATCAAGTGCTAAGCTAACGGAATGGGTCAAGTCAATCACATCATTCTCCTAATGATGTGATCCCGTTAATCAAATGACAACTCATGTCTATGGCTAGGAAACATAACCATCTTTGATCAACGAGCTAGTCAAGTAGAGGCATACTAGTGACACTCTATTTGTCTATGTATTCACACAAGTATTATGTTTCCGGTTAATACTATTCTAGCATGAATAATAAACATTTATCATGAAATAAGGAAATAAATAATAACTTTATTATTGCCTCTAGGGCATATTTCTTTCACCGCCTCCATGTCCAGCTCGCGCCCGACGGTCTCTTGGGGAAGGGGCTCAATGGCATCCATCGCACCATACTCGGCAAGCATCTCGCCATCCGCGTCCGCCATCTCTTTGGAAAAGACCGCCACGAGCTGGGCATAGGCGGACGCCATTTGGGCTCTGGAGGGCTCCGTCGTGGCAAGGTATGCCACGCAGGAACGGACGGCTGCTCACTCTCTCGGCAATTGCCAGCTCATTGGCCATGGGTTGTCGACCGTTGTCGGAGAAGCTTCGTTCGATTTGTGCGGTGACTGCCACGAGCTGGGCATGGACGGCCTTGACATGGTAGTGGGCGGCCTCCAGCAGGGCTAAGCCCGCCGCTTCAGAACAGACAGCTGCTGTGCCGCTCTCGCCAGTTGCTATCCCCGAGGCAGATGCTGCTGCCGCCACCTGAGAAGCAATAGCGGCCGTTTGGGCTACCTTGGCCGCCCGGACGCAGACTACGGTCGCCCTCACAAAGCTTGTTAGCACGCGCCTGGCAGCTACGGCCGCGCTCTCGCCGGAGTGGGCTGCCGAAGTTGCTCTCATGACATGGGCCCACGTCCCCATCTTTTATCGGCGATGAATGAACAGTGAAATGATATTTGGGGAGTGAGCTAGTGTGTTTGACACGCCGGCTGTGGACTGTAGCCGACGCACCTTCTCTCGTAAGCCATGGGCGTACTATACACCGACGGTGCTCCAAGATATTTTGTGTTGCATCTCACACGGTTGGTGATAATAAAATGTGTGCTATCTACTTGATTTATCGTCTAGATCATTTGAATTATGTAATGGGGTAACAACTACAAAGGATGGTGTTTGAATTGTTAGAACTTATATCTGTAGTGAACATGCAACTATAGGTGTGTCGTCAAAATAAATGGAATGATTCATGGTTCGTTTGTACATTTTTATACATTAACTGGGTTTTCCAGGCATTTTATGCGCATAATTCAAATTTGAACTACATGCACATGCTCCAATGCATATAAACTTATTGAAAAATCAAATATGTGTCCTTGGTTCCATGCTTAGGTCCCATGGAAGAAATGGGAATGAATTTCAAACACCCTGCCACCGTCACTCGGCCGCATACACTGATATGCCTGGTTGTTAAATTCTAGTAAATCCAAAACTCGTCTAAAATTCATGAAACTTGGAATGCTATCATGTAGCGGCATCAACATGTCGTGGTACAAATTTTGTCCCATTTAGGGCAGGTTTGGGTATAAGCTTCTCAAAAACCGGACCATCTCACAACAAGCATGATGGTTTTCGGTAGGGAACGTCCCACCTTTGGGGACGAAATGATATCCATTGCCTCTTATTGCTTTCAATTTTTTTTCTCGTGTCAACATAGAACAACAGGAGTGTTGTGTGAATTTTTGTGATTTTTCGGGGTTCGTTTGGACATTTTTATGCATTAACTGAGTTTTCCATGCATTTTATGTGCATATTTCAAATTTGAAGTACATACACATGCTCCAGTGCATATAAATTGGTTGAAAAATCAAATATGTGTCCTTGGGTGCATGCTTAGGTCCCATGCAAGAAATGGGAATGAATTTCAAACACCGGGGCACCGTTGATTGCCGGCAAAACATTGAGATGCCTGGTTTTTATATTCTACTAAATCCAAAACTCGTCTGAAATTGATGAAACTTGGCATGCTATCATGGAGCGGCATCAACATGTCGTGGTACAAATTTTGTCCCTTTTGGGGCAGGTTTGGGTATATGCTTCTCACAAACTGGAGCTTCTCACAACAAGCATGATGGTTTTCGGTAGGGAACGTCCCACCTTTGGGGACGAAATGATATTCATTGCCTCTTATTGCTTTCAATTTGTTTTCTCGTGTCAACATAAAACAACATGAGTGTTTTGTGAATTTTTGTGATTTTTCGGGGTTCGTTTGTACATTTTTATGCATTAACTGAGTTTTCAATGCATTTTATTTGCATATTTCAAATTTGAGCTACATGCAGATGCTCCAGTGCTTATAAATTGGTTGAAAATTCAAATATGTTTCCTTGGGTGCATGCTTAGGTCCCATGCAAGGAATGGGAATGAATTTCAAACACCGGCGCACCGATGATTGCCGGCAAAACATTGAGACGCCTGGTTTTTAAGTTCTAGATCCAAAACTCGTCTGAAATTAATGGAACTTAGCATGCTATCATGGAGCGGCATCAACAAGCCGTGGTACAAATTTTGTCCCATTTGGGGCAGACTTGGGTATATGCTTCTAACAAACCGGAGCTTCTCACAACAAGCATGATGGTTTTCGGTAGGGAAAATCCCACCTTTGGGATGAAACGGTATCCATTGCCCCTTATTGATTTCAATTTTTTCTCATGTCAACATAGAAAAACAGGAGTGTTGTGTGAATTTTTCTGATTTTTCGGGGTTCATTTTGAAAATTTTATGCATTAATTGAGTTTTGAATGCATTTTATGTGCATAAATCAAATTTAAGCTGCATGCACATGCTGCAGCGCATATAAGTTGGTTCAAAAATCAAATATGTGTCCTTGGGTGCATGCTTAGGTCTCATGCAAGAAATGGGAATGAATTTCAAACACCGGGGCACCGTCGATTGCCGGCAAAACATTGAGATGCATGGTTTTTAAATTCTAGTAAATCCAAAACTCATCTGAAATTCATGAAATTTGGCATCCTATCATGGAGCGACATCAACAAGCCGTGGTATAAATTTTGTCACATTTAGGGCAAGTTTCAGTATATGCTTCTCCGAGACCGGAGCTTCTCACAACCAGCATGATGGTTTTCGGTAGGGAACGTCCTACCTTTGGGGACGAAACGATATCCATTGCCTCTTATTGCTTTGAAATTATTTTCTCGTGTCAACATAGAACAACAGGAGTGTTGTGTTAATTTTTGTGATTTTTCGGGGTTCGATTGTACATTTTTATGCATTACCTGAGTTTTCAATGCATTTTATTTGCATAATTCAAATTTGAACTACATGCACATGCTCCAGTGCATATAAATTGGTTGAAAATTCAAATATGTTTCCTTGGGAGCATGCTTAGGTCCCATGCAAGAAATGGGAATGAATTTCCAACACCGGGGCACCGTTGATTGCCGGCAAAACATTGAGAAGCCTGGTTTTTAAATTCTAGTAAACCCAAAACTCATCTGAAATTCTTGAAACTTGGCACCTATCATGGAGCGGCATCAACAAGCCGTGGTACAAATTTTGTCCCATTTGGGGCAGGTTTCGGTATATGCTTCTCCCAGACCTGAGCTTCTCACAACAAGCATGATGGTTTTCGGTAGGGAAAGTCCCACCTTTGGGGACGAAATGATATCCATTGCCTCATATTGATTTCAATTTTTTTCTCGGGTCAACATAGAACAACTGGAGTGTTGTCTGAATATTTGTGATTTTTCGGGGTTCATTGGCAAATTTTTATGCATTAACCGAGTTTTCAATGCATTTTATGTGCATAATTCAAATTTGAACTACATGCACATGCTCAAGTGCATATAAATTGGTTGATAAATCAAATCTGTGTCCTTGGGTGCATGCTTAGGACCCATGCAAGAAATGGGAATGAATTTCAAACACCGGGGTACCGTTGATTGCCGACAAAACATTGATATGCCTGGTTTTTAAATTCTAGTAAATCCAAAACTCGCCTGAAATTCATGAAACTCGGCATGCTATCATGGAGCAGCATCAACATGTCGTGGTACAAATTTTGTCCCATTTGGGGCAGGTTTTGGTATATGCTTCTCCCAGACCGGAGCTTCTCACAAGAAGCATGATGGTTTTCGGTAGGGAACATCCTACATTTGGGGACGAAACGATATCCATTGCCTCTTATTGCTTTCAAATTTTTTTCTCGTGTCAACATAGAACAAAAGGAGTGTTGTGTGAATTTTTGTGATTTTTCAGGGTTCGTTTGTACATTTTTATGCATTAACTGAGTTTTCAATGCATTTTATTTGCATAATTCAAATTAGAGCTACACGCACATGCTCAAGTGCATATAAATTGGTTGAAAATTCAAATCTATTTCCTTGGGTGCATGCTTAGGTCCCATGCAAGAAATGGGAATGAATTTCAAACACCGAGGCACCGTTGATTGCCGGCAAAACATTGAGATGCCTGGTTTTTAAATTCTAGTAAATCCAAACCTCGTCTGAAATTCATGAAACTTGGCATGCTATCATGGAGCGGCATCAACAAGCCGTGGTAAAATTTTTGTCCCATTTGGTGCATACTTGGGTATATGCTTCTCACAAGTCGGAGCTTCTCACAACAAGCATGATGGTTTTCGGTCGGGAACGTCCCATCTTTGGGGACGAAATGATATCCATTGCCTCTTATTGCTTTCAATTTTTTTTCTCATGTCAACCTAGAACAACAGGAGTATTGTGTGAATTTTTTTGATTTTTCGGGGTTCATTTTGAAATTTTATGCATTAACTGAGTTTTCAATGCATTTTATGTGCATAATTAAAAATTGAACTGCATGCACATGCTCCAGTGCATATAAGTTGGTTTCAAAATCAAATATGTGTCCTTGGGTGCATGCTTAGGTCCCATGCAAGAAATATGAATGAATTTCAAATACCGGGGCACCATTGATTGTCGGCAAAACATTGAGATGACTGGTTTTTAAATTCTAGTAAATCCAAAACTGGTCTGAAATTCATGAAACTTGGCATCCTATCATGGAGCGGCATCAACAAGCCGTTGTACAAAATTTATCCCATTTCGGGCAGGTTTCGGTATATGCTTCTTCCAGACCGGAGCTTCTCACAACAAGCATGATTGTTTTCGGTAGGGAACATCCTACCTTTGGGGATGAAATGATATCCATTGCCTCTTATTGCTTTCAAATTTTTTTTCTCGTGTCAACATAGAACAACGGGAGTGTTGTGTGAATTTTTTGATTTTTCGGGGTTCGTTTGTATATTTTTATACATTAACTGAGTTTTCAATGCATTTTATTTGCATAATTCAAATTTGAACTACATGCACATGCTCCAATGCATATAAATTGGTTGAAAATTCAAATATGTTTCCTTGGGTGCATGCTTAGGTCCCATGCAAGAAATGGAAATGAATTTCAAACATCGGGGCACCATTGATTGCCGGCAAAACATTGAGATGCCTGGTTTTTAAATTCTAGTAAATCCAAAACTCGTCTGAAATTCATGAAACTTGGCATGCTATCATGGAGCAGCATCAACAAGCCGTGGTACAAATTTTGTCCCATTTGGGGCAGGCTTGGGTATATGCTTCTCACAAACCGGAGCTTCTCACAACAAGCGTGATGTTTTTCGGTAGGGAACGTCCCACCTTTGGGGACGAAATGATATCTATTGCCTCTTATTGCTTTCAATTTTTTTCTCATGTCAACATAGAAGAACAGGAGTGTTGTGTGAATTTTTGTGATTTCTCGGGGTTCATTTTGAAATTTTTATGCATTAACTGATATTTCAATGCATTTTATGTGCATAATTCAAATTTGAACTGCATGCACTTGCTCCAGTGCATATAAGTTGGTTGAAAAATCAAATCTGTGTCCTGGGGTGCATACTTAGGTCCCATGCAAGAAATGGGAATGAATTTAATCCACCAGGGCACCGTTGATTTCCCACAAAACATTGAGATGACTGGTTTTTAAATTCTAGTAAATCCAAAACTCATCTGAAATTCATGAAACTTGGCACCTATCATGGAGCGGCAAGAACAAGCCGTGGTACAAATTTTGTCCCATTTGGGGCAGGTTTCGGTATATGCCTCTCCCAGACCGGAGCTTCTCACAACAAGCATGATGGTTTCGATAGGGAACGTCCCACCTTTGGGGACGAAACGATATCCATTGCCTCATATTGCTTTCAAATTTTTTTCTCGGGTCAACATAGAACAACATGAGTGTTGTGTGAATATTTGTGATTTTTCGGGGTTCATTTGCAAATATTTATGCATTATTTGATTTTTCAATGCATTTTATGTGCATAATTCAAATCTGAACTACATGCACATGCTCAAGTGCATATAAATTGATTGATAAATCAAATATGTGTCCTTGGGTGCATGCTTAGGTCCCATGCAAGAAATGGGAATGAATTTCAAACACCGGGGTACCGTTGATAGCCGGCAAAACATTGAGATGCCTGGTTTTTAAATTCTAGTAAGTCCAAAACTCGTCTGAAATTCATGAAACTCGACATGCTATCATCGAGCGGCATCAACATGTCGTGGTACAAATTTTGTCCCATTTTGGGCAGGTTTCGGTATATGCTTCTCCCAGACCGGAGCTTCTCACAACAAGCATGATGGTTTTCAGTAGGGGACGTCCTACCTTTGGGGACGAAACGGTATCCATTGCCTCTTCTTGCTTTCAATTTTTTTTCTCGTGTCAACATAGAACAACAGGAGTGTTGTGTGAATTTTTGTGATTTTTCAGGGTTCGTTTGTACATGTTTATGCATCAGCTGATTTTTCGATGCATTTTATTTGCATAATTCAAATTAGAGCTACAAGCACATGCTCCGGTGCCTATAAATTGGTTGAAAAATCAAATATGTGTCCTTGGGTGCATGCTTAGGTCCCATGCAAGAAATGGGAATGAATTTCAAACACCGGGGCACCGTTGATTGCCGGAAAAACATTGAGATGCCTGGTTTTTAAATTCTAGTAAATCCAAAACTCATCTGAAATTCATGAAACTTGGCATCCTATCATGGAGCGGCATCAACAAGCCGTGGTACAAATTTTGTCCCATTTGGGGCAGGTTTCGGTATATGCTTCTCCCTGACCGGAGCTTCTCACAACAAGCATGATGGTTTTCGGTAGGGAACGTCCCACCTTTGGGGACGAAACGATATCCATTGCCTCCTATTGCTTTCAAATTTTTTTCTCGGGTCAACATAGAACAATAGGAGGGTTGTGTGAATTTTTGTGATTTTTGGGGTTCGTTTGGACATTTTTTTGCATTAACTGAGTTTTCAATGCATTTGTGTGCATAATTCAAATTTGAATTACATGCACATGCTCCAGTGCATATAAATTATATGAAAAATCAAATCTGTGTCCTTGGGTGCATGCTTAGGTCCCATGCAAGAAATGGGCATGAATTTCAAACACCGGGGCACCGTTGATTGCCGGCAAAACATTAAGATGCCTGGTTTTCAGAAACTGGAGCTTCTCACAACAAGCATGATGGTTTTTGGTATGGAACGTCCCACCTTTGGGGACGAAACGATATCCATTGCCTCTTATTGCTTTCAATTTTTTTTCTCGTGTCAACACAGAACAACAGGTGTGTTGTGTGAATTTTTGTGATTTTTCGGGGTTTGTTTCGACATTTTTATGAATTAACTGAGTTTTCAATGCATTTATGTGCATAATTAAAATTTGAACTACATGCACATGCTCCGGTGCATATAAATTGGTTGAAAAATCAAATATGTGTCCTTGGGTCCATGCTTAGGTCCCATGCAAGAAATGGGAATGAATTTCAAACACCGGGGCACCGTTGTTTCCCGGCAAAACATGGAGATGCCTAGTTTTTAAATTCTAGTAAATCCAAAACTCGTCTGAAAATCATGAAACTTGGCATCCTATCATGGAGCGGCATCAACAAGCCATGGTACAAATTTTGTCCCATTTGGGGCAGGTTTCGGTATATGCTTCTCCCAAACCGGAGCTTCTCACAACAAGCATCATGGTTTTTGGTAGGCAACGTCCCACCTTAGGGGACGAAACGATATCCATTGCCTCTTATTGCTTTCAATTTTTTTTCTCGTGTCAACATAGAACAACAGGTGTGTTGTGTGAATTTTTGTGATTTTTTGGGGTTCGTTTCGACATTTTTGTTCATTAACTGAGTTTTCAATGCATTTATGTGCATAATTCAAATTTGAACTACATGCACATGCTCCCGTGCATATAAATTGGTTGAAAAATCAAATATGTGTCCTTGGGTGCATGCTTAGGTCCCATGTAAGAAATGGGAATGAATTTCAAACACCGGGGCACCGTTGAGTGTCTGCAAAACATTGAGATGTCTAGTTATTAAATTCTAGTAAATCCAAAACTCGTCTGAAATTCATGAAACTTGGCATGCTATCGTGGAGCGGCATCAACATGCTGTGGTACAAATTTTATCCCATCTGGGGCAGGTTTGGGTGTATGCTTCGCACAAACCGGAGCTTCTCACTACAAGCATGATAGTTTTTGGTAGGCAACATCCCACCTTTGGGGACGAAACGATATCCATTGCCTCTTATTGCTTTCAAATTTTTTTCTTGTGTCAACATAGAACAACAAGAGTGTTGTTTGAATATTTGTGATTTGTCGGGGTTCGTTTGGAAATTTTTATGCATTAACTGAGTTTTCAATGCAATTTATGTGCATAATTTTAATTTGAACTACATGCACGTGCTCTAGTACATATAAATTGGTTGATAAATCAAATTTGTGTCCTTGGGTGCATGCTTAGGTCCCATGCAAGAAATGGGAATGAATTTCAAACACCAGGGCACCGTTGATTGCCGGCAAAACATTGAGATGCCTGGTTTTTAAATTCTAGTAAATTCAAAACTCGTCTGAAATTCATGAAACTCGGCATGATATCACGGAGCGGCATCAACATGTTGTGGTACAAATTTTGTCCCATTTGGGGCAGGTTTGGGTATATGCTTCTCACAAACCAGAGCTTCTCACAACAAGCATGATGGTTTTCGGTAGGGAAAGTCCCTCCTTTGGGGACGAAACGATATCCATTGCCTCTTATTGCTTTCAAAAAAAAATTCTCGTGTCAACATAGAACAACTTGTGTGTTGTGTGAATTTTTGTGATTTTTTGGGGTTCGTTTCGACATTTTTATGCATTAACTGAGTTTTCAATGCATTTATGTGCATAATTCAAATTTGAACTACATGCACATGCTCCCGTGCATATAAATTGGTTGAAAAATCAAATATGTGTCCTTGGGTGCATGCTTAGGTCCCATGCAAGAAATGGGTATGAATTTAAAATACCGGGCACCGTTGAGTGCCGGCAAAACATTGAGATGTCTGGTTATTAATTCTAGTAAATCCAAAACTCGTCTGAAATTCATGAAACTTGGCATGCTATCGTGGAGCGGCATCAACATGATGTGGTACAAATTTTGTCCCATCTAGGGCAGGTTTGGGTGTATGCTTCTCACAAACCGGAGCTTCTCACTACAAGCATGATAGTTTTCGGTAGGGAACATCCCACCTTTGGGGACGAAACGATATCCATTGCATCTTATTGCTTTCAAATTTTTTTCTCGTGTCAACATAGAACAACAGGTGTGTGGTGTGAATTTTTGTGATTTTTCGGGGTTCGTTTCGACATTTTTATGCATTAACTGAGTTTTCAATGCATTTATGTGCATAATTCAAATTTGAACTACATGCACATGCTCCGGTGCATATAAATTGGTTGAAAAATCAAATATGTGTCCTTGGGTGCATGGTTAGATCCCATGCAAGAAATGGGAATGAATTTCAAACACCGGGGCACCGTTGATTGCCGGCAAAACATTGAGATGCCTGGTTTTTAAATTCTAGTAGATCCAAAACTCGTCTTAAATTCATGAAACTCGGCATGATATCACGGAGCGGCATCAACAAGCTGTGGTACAATTTTTTCCCATTTGGGGCAGGTTTGGGTATATGCTTCTCACAAACCGGAGCTTCTCACAACAAGCATGATGGTTTTCCGTAGGGAACATCCCACCTTTGGGGACGAAACGATATCCATTGCCTCTTATTGCTTTCAATTTTTTTTCTCGTGTTAACATAGAACAACAGGAGTGTTGTGTGATTTTTTGTGATTTTTTGGGGTTCGTTTGGACATTTTTAGGCATTAACTGAGTTTTCAATGCATTTTATGTGCATAATTCAAATTTGAACTACATACACATGCTCCAGTTGTTGGAAATAGGCCCTAGAGGCAATAATAAAAGCTTTATTATTATATTTCCTTGTTCATGATAATTTTCTTTTATTCATGCTATAATTGTATTATCCAGAAATCGTAATACACATGTGAATACATAGACCACAATACGTCCCTAGTGAGCCTCTAGTTGACTAGCTCGTTGGTCAACAGATAGTCATGGTTTCCTAACTATGGACATCAGATGTCATTGACAACGGGATCACGTCATTAGGAGAATGACGTGATGGACAAGACCCAATCCTAAGCATATCACAAAATCGTGTAGTTCGTTTTGCTAGAGCTTTTCCAATGTCAAGTATCTCTTCCTTAGACCATGAGATCGTGTAACTCCCGGATACCGTAGGAGTGCTTTGGGTGTACCAAACGTCACAACGTAAATGGGTGACTATAAAGGTGCACTACAGGTATCTTCGAAAGTGTCTGTTGGGTTGACACGGATCGAGACTGGGATTTGTCACTCCGTATGACGGAGAGGTATCTCTGGGCCCACTCGGTAATGCATCATCATAATGAGCTCAAAGTGACCAAGTGTTTGGTCACGGGATCATGCATTACGGTATTAGTAAAGTGACTTGCCGGTAACGAGACTGAACGAGGTATTGGGATACCGACGATCGAGTCTCGGGCATGTAACGTACCGATTGACAAAGGGAATAGTATACGGGGTTGCTTGAATCCTCGACATCGTGGTTCATCCGATGACATCATCGAGGAGCATGTGGGAGCCAACATGGGTATCCAGATCCCGCTGTTGGTTATTGATCTGAGAGCCGTCTCGATCATGTCTGCGTGTCTCCCAACCCGTAGGGTCTACACTTAAGGTTCGGTGGCGCTAGGGTTATTAGGAAGACTTGTATGTGATTACGAATGTTGTTCGAGTCCGGATGAGATCCGGACGTCACGAGGAGTTCGGAATAGTCCGGAGGTAAAGATTTATATATGGGAAGTTGTCAAGCGGACACCGGAAAGTTTCGGGGCATATCGGTATTGTACTGGGGCCACCGGAAGGGTTCGGGGTCCACCGGAGGGGCCACCTCTCGGGGGCACATGGGCTGCGTGGGGAAGGAGCCAGCCCTGGTGGGCTGGGCGCACCCCTTGGGCCCTTGCGCCTAGGGTTTGGGGATCCCTAGAGGGGGCGCCTTGCTTGGGGGGCAAGCCACCCCTCCCTGGCCGCCGCCCCCCTCTAGATTCCCATCTAGAGGGCCCGGCCCCCTTGCCCCTTCCCCCTATAAGTAGAGGGGCGAGGGGAGGGCTGCAACACACAATTGAAGGCGCAGCCCCTCCCCTCCCCAACACCTCTCCTCCTCCGCGTGTGCTTGGCGAAGCCCTGCCGGAGAACTGTCACTCCACCATCATCACGCCGTCGTGCTGCTGCTGGAGCCATCTTCCTCAACCTCTCCTTCCTCCTTGCTGGATCAAGACGGAGGAGACGTCGTCCGTACCGTACGTGTGTTGAACGCGGAGGTGCTGTCTGTTCAGCACTTGGTCATCGGTGATCCGAATCACAGCGAGTACGACTCCATCATCACCATCCCCTTGAATGCTTCCGCACTCGATCTACAAGTGGTATGTAGATGCAAAATCAATCCCTTGACTCGTTGCTTAGATGAACTCATAGATGGATCTTGGTGAAACCGTAGGAAAATTTTAATTTTCTGCAACGTTCTCCAACAGTGGCATCATGAGCTAGGTCTATGCGTAGTTCTCTATTGCATGAGTAGAACACAATTTGGTTGTGGGCGTAGATCTTGTCAACTTGCTTGCCGCTACTAGTCTTATCTTGCTTCCGCGGTATTGTGGGATGAAGCGGCCTGGACCAACCTTACACGTACGCTTACGTGAGACCGGTTCCACCGACTAACATGCACTAGTTGCACAAGGTGGCTGGCGGGTGTCTGTCTCTCCCACTTTAGTTGGAGCGGATTCGATGAAAAGGGTCCTTATGAAGGGTAAATAGAAGTTGACAAAATCACGTTGTGGTTATTCGTAGGTAAGAAAACGTTCTTGCTAGAACCCAATTGCAGCCACGTAAAAGATGCAACAACAATTAGAGGACGTCTAACTTGTTTTTGCAGCAATTATCATGTGATGTGATATGGCCAAGTTGTGATGAATGATGAATGACATATTGTGATGTATGAGATCATGTTCTTGTAATAGGAATCACGACTTGCATGTCGATGAGTATGACAACCGGCAGGAGCCATAGGAGTTGTCTTTATTTTTGTATGACATGCGTGTCATTGAAGAACGCCATGTAAATTACTTTACTTTATTGCTAAACGCGTTAGCCATAGAAGTAGAAGTAGTCGTTGGCTCGACAACTTCATGAAGACACGATGATGGAGATCATGGTGTCATGCGGTGACAAGATGATCATGGAGCCCGAAGATGGAGATCAATGGAGCTTTATGATATTGGCCATATCATGTCACTACTATATAATTGCATGTGATGTTTATTATGTTTATGCATCTTGTTTACTTAGAACGACGGTAGTAAATAAGATGATCCTTACAACAATTTCAAGAAGTGTTCTCCCTAAGCGTGCACCGTTGCTAAAATTAAATCGTTTCAAGCACCACGTGATGATCGGGTGTGATAGATCCTTACGTTCACATACAACGGGTGTAAGACAGTTTTACACATGCAAAACACTTAGGGTTAACTTGACGAGCCTAGCATGTACAGACATGGCCTCGGAACACGGAGACCGAAAGGTCGAACACGAGTCGTATGGAAGATACGATCAACATGAGAATGTTCACCGACGATGACTAGTCCGTCTCACGTGATGATCGGACACGGCCTAGTCGACTCGGATCGTGTAACACTTAGATGACTAGAGTCTAATCTGAGTGGGAGTTCATTAAAATAATTTGATTAGATGAACTTAATTATCATGAACTTAGTCTAAAACTTATGCATAATATGTCTTGTAGATCAAATGGCCAACGCTCATGTCAACTTGAACTTCAACGCGTTCCTAGAGAAAACCAAGCTGAAAGATGACGGCAGCAACTATACGGACTGGGTCCGGAACCTGAGGATCATCCTCATAGCTGCCAGGAAACAATATGTCCTAGAAGGACCGCTAGGTGACGCACCCGTCCCCGAGAACCAAGACATTATGAATGCTTGGCAGTCTCGTGTTGATGATTACTCCCTCGTTCAGTGCGGCATGCTTTACAGCTTAGAACCGGGGCTCCAAAAGCGTTTTGAGCAACACGGAGCATATGAGATGTTCGAGGAGCTGAAACTAGTTTTCCAAGCTCATGCCCGGGTCGAGAGATATGAAGTCTCCGACAAGTTCTATAGTTGTAGGATGGAGGAAAACAGTTCTGTCAGTGAGCACATACTCAAAATGTCAGGTTGCACAACCTTTGTCCCACTGGACATAAACCTCCCGGACGAGGCGGTCATTGACATAATCCTTGATCGCTCCCACCAAGCTACAAGAGCTTTGTGATGAACTACAATATGCAGGGGATGGTGAAGACCATTCTGAAGTATTCTCAATCTTTGAAGTCGCAGAGGTTGAAATCAAGAAAGAACATCAAGTGTTGATGGTCAATAAAACCACTAAATTCAAGAAGGGCAAGGAAAGAAGAACTTCAAGAAGGACGGCAAGGAGGTTGCCGCGCCCGATAAGCAAGTTGCCGGAAGAAGTCAAAGAATGGACCCAAGCACGAGACAGAGTGCTTTTATTGCAAGGGAAGGGTCTTCGAAGCGGAACTGCCCCAAATACTTAGTGGATAAGAAGGCCGGCAACACCAAAGGTATATTTGATATACATGTAATTGATGTGTATCTTACCAGTACTCGTAGTAACTCCTGGGTATTTGATACCGGTGTCGTTGCTCATATTTGTAACTCACAGCAGGAGCTGCGGAATAAGCGGAGGCTGGCGAAGGGCGACGAGGTGATGATGCGCGTCGGGAATGGTTCCAGTCGATGTGATCGCCGTCGGCACGCTACCTCTTCATTTACCTACGGGATTAGTTTTGAACCTTAATAATTGTTATTTGGTGCCAAGTTTGAGCATGAACATTGTATCTGGATCTCGTTTGATACGAGATGGCTACTCATTTAAATCCGAGAATAATGGTTGTTCCATTTATATGAGAGATATGTTTTATGGTCATGCTCCGATGGTCAATGGTTTATTCTTAATGAATCTCGAGCGTAATATTACACATATTCATAGCGTGAATACCAAAAGATGTAAAGTTGATAACGATAGTCCTACATACTTGTGGCATCGCCGCCTTGGTCACATTGGTGTCAAGCGCATGAAGAAGCTCCATGCTGATGGACTTTAGAGTCTCTCGATTATGAATCATTTGACACATGCGAACCATGCCTCATGGGCAAAATGACCAAGACTCCGTTCTCGGAACAATGGAGCGAGCAACCAACTTGTTGGAAATCATACATACCGATGTGTGCGGTCCAATGAGTGTTGAGGCTCATGGAGGATATCGTTATGTTCTCACTCTCACAGATGACTTGAGTAGATATGGGTATGTCTACTTGATGAAACACAAGTCCGAGGCCTTTGAAAAGTTCAAGGAATTTCAGAATGAAGTAGAGAATCAACGTGACCGAAAGATAAAATTCTTACGATCGGATCGTGGAGGAGAATATTTAAGTCACGAATTTGGTACACACTTAAGAAAATGTGGAATCGTTTCACAACTCACGCCGCTGGAACACCTCAGCAGAACGGTGTGTCCGAACGTCGAATCGCACTCTATTGGATATGGTGCGGTCTATGATGTCTCTTACCGATTTACCGCTATCATTTTGGGGATACGCCTAGAGACAGCTACATTCACTTTAAATAGGGCACCGTCTAAATCTGTTGAGACGACCTTTGTATGAATTATGGTTTGGGAAGAAACCTAAGCTGTCGTTTCTAAAAGTTTGGGGATGCGATGCTTATGTCAAGAAACTTCAACCTGAAAAGCTCGAACCCAAGTCGGAAAATGCGTCTTCATAGGATACCCTAAAGAAACCATTGGGTATACCTTCTACTTAAGATCGAGGGCAAGATCTTTGTTGCCAAGAACGGATCCTTTTCGAAAAGAGTTTCTCTCGAAAGAAGTAAGTGGGAGGAAAGTAGAACTCGATGAAGTACTACCTCTTGAACGGGAAAGTAGTGCAGTTCAGGAAAATGTTCCTCTGATGCCTACACCAACTGAAGAGGAAAATGATGATGATAATCAAGGTACTTCGGATCAAGTTGCTACTGAACTTCGTAGGTCCACAAGGACACGTTCCGCACCAGAGTGGTACGGCAACCCTGTCCTGGAAATCATGTTGTTAGACAACGGTGAACCTTCGAACTATGAAGAAGCGATGGCGGGCCTAGATTCCAACAAATGGCTAGAGGCCATGAAATCCGAGATAGAATCCATGTATGAAAACAAAGTATGGACTTTGACTGACTTGCCCGATGATCGGCGAGCGATAGAAAACAAATGGATCTTTAAGAAGAAGACGGACGCGGATGGTAATGTCACCATCTATAAAGCTCGATTGTCGCTAAGGGTTATCGGCAAGTTCAAGGGATTGACTACGATGAGACTTTCTCTCCCGTAGCGAAGCTTAAGTCTGTCCGAATCATGTTAGCAATTGCCGCATACTATGATTATGAGATATGGCAGATGGACGTCAAAACAGCGTTCCTTAACGGTTATCTTAAGGAAGAGCTGTATATGATGCAGCCAGAAGGTTTTATCGATCCTAAGAATGCTAACAAAGTATGCAAGCTCCAGCGATCCATTTATGGGCTGGTGCAAGCATCCCGGAGTTGGAACATTCGCTTTGATGAGATGATCAAAGCGTTTGGGTTTATCTTGAGACTTATGGAGAAGCCTGCGTTTACAAGAAAGTGAGTGGGAGCTCAGAGCATTTCTCATATTATATGTAGATGACATACTTTTGATGGGAAATGATATAGAATTCTTGGACAGCATTAAGGCCTACTTGAATAAGTGTTTTTCAATGAAGGACCTTGGAGAAGCTGCTTATATATTAGGCATCAAGATCTATAGAGATAGATCGAGACGCCTCATAGGTCCTTCACAAAGCACATACCTTGATAAGATTTTGAAGAAGTTCAAAATGGATCAGTCCAAGAAGGGGTTCTTGCCTATATTGCAAGGTGTGAGATTGAGCTCGGCTCAATGCCCGACCACGGCAAAAGATAAAGAAGAGATGAGTGTCATCCCCTATGCTTCTACCATAGGATCTATTATGTATGCCATCTTGTGTACGGACCTGATGTAAACCTTGCCGTAAGTTTGGTAGGAAGGTACCAAAGTAATCCCGGCAAGGAACACTGGACAGCGGTCAAGAATATCCTGAAGTACCTGAAAAGGACAAAGGACATGTTTCTCGTTTATGGAGGTGACGAAGAGCTGGTCGTAAAGGGTTACGTCGATGCTAGCTTCGACACAGATCTGGATGACTCTAAGTCACAAACCGGATACGTGTATATGTTGAATGGTGGAGAAGTAAGCTGGTGCAGCTGCAAGAAGAGCGTCGTGGCGGGATCTACATGTGAAGCGGAGTACATGGCAGCCTCGGAGGCAGCGCATGAAGCAATTTGGGTGAAGGAGTTCATCACCGACCTAGGAGTCATACCCAATGCGTCGGGGCCGATCAAACTCTTCTGTGACAACACTGGAGCTATTGCACTTGCCAAGGAGCCCAGGTTTCACAAGAAGACCAGGCACATCAAGCGTCGCTTCAACTCCATCCGTGAAAATGTTCAAGATGGAGACATAGAAATTTGCAAAGTGCATACAGATCTGAATGTCGCAGGTCCATTGACTAAACCTCTTCCGCGGGCAAAACATGATCAACACCAGAACTCTATGGGTGTTCGATTCATCACAATGTAACTAGATTATTGACTCTAGTGCAAGTGGGAGACTGTTGGAAATATGCCCTAGAGGCAATAATAAAAGCTTTATTATTATATTTCCTTGTTCATGATAATTGTCTTTTATTCATGCTATAATTGTATTATCCGGAAATCGTAATACACGTGTGAATACATAGACCACAATACGTCCCTAGTGAGCCTCTAGTTGACTAGCTCGTTGGTCAACAGATAGTCATGGTTTCCTGACTATGGACGTCAGATGTCATTGACAACGGGATCACGTCATTAGGAGAATGACGTGATGGACAAGACCCAATCCTAAGCATAGCACAAGATCGTGTAGTTCGTTTTGCTAGAGCTTTTCCAATGTCAAGTATCTCTTCCTTAGACCATGAGATCGTGTAACTCCCGGATACCGTAGGAGTGCTTTGGGTGTACCAAAGCGTCCTGGCGAATCGGGTGACTATAAAGGTGCACTACGGTACCTCCGAAAGTGTCATTGGGTTGACACGGATCGAGGCTGGATTTGTCACTCCGTATGACGGAGAGGTATCTCTGGGCCCACTCGGTAATGCATCATCATAATGAGCTCAAAGTGACCAAGTGTTTGGTCACGGGATCATGCATTCTGATGCGAGTAAAGTGACTTGCGTAACGAGACTGAGCGAGGTATTGGGATACCGACGATCGAGTCTCGGGCATGTAACGTACCGATTGACAAAGGGAATAGTATACGGGGTTGCTTGAATCCTCGACATCATGGTTCATCCGATGACATCATCGAGGAGCATGTGGGAGCCAACATGGGTATCCAGATCCAGCTGTTGGTTATTGATCTGAGAGCCGTCTCGGTCATGTCTGCGTGTCTCCCGAACCCGTAGGGTCTACACACTTAAGGTTCGGTGACGCTAGGGTTATTAGGAAGACTTGTATGTGATTACCGAATGTTGTTCGGAGTCCCGGATGAGATCCCGGACGTCACGAGGAGTTCCGGAATAGTCCGGAGGTAAAGATTTATATATGGGAAGTTGTCAAACGGACACCGGAAAGTTTCGGGGCATATCGGTATTGTACTGGGGCCACCGGAAGGGTTCCGGGGGTCAACCGGGAGGGGACACCCCTCCCGGGGGGCCACATGGGCTGCGTGGGGGAAGGAGCCAGCCCCTGGTGGGCTGGGCGCACCGCCCCTTGGGCCCTTGCGCCTAGGGTTTGGGGGGAACCCTAGAGGGGGGCGCCCCCCTTGCTTGGGGGGCAAGCCACCCCTCCCTGGCCGCCGCCCCCCCCTCTAGATTCCCATCTAGAGGGGCCGGCCCCTTGCCCCTGCCCCCTATAAATAGAGGGGCGAGGGGAGGGCTGCAACACACAATTGAAGGCGCAGCCCCTCCCCTCCCCAACACCTCTCCTCCTCCGCGTGTGCTTGGCGAAGCCTGCCGAGGCTGTCACTCCACCATCATCACGCCGTCGTGCTGCTGCTGGAGCCATCTTCCTCAACCTCTCCTTCCTCCTTGCTGGATCAAGACGGAGGAGACGTCGTCCGTACCGTACGTGTGTTGAACGCGGAGGTGCTGTCCGTTCAGCACTTGGTCATCGGTGATCCGAATCACGGCGAGTACGACACCATCATCACCATCCCCTTGAACGCTTCTGCACTCGATCTACAAGTGGTATGTAGATGCAAACTCACTCCCTTGACTCGTTGCTTAGATGAACTCATAGATGGACCTTGGTGAAACCGTAGGAAAATTTTAATTTTCTGCAACGTTCTCCAACACCAGTGCATATAAATTGGTTGAAAAATCAAAATTGTGTCCTTGGGTGCATGCTTAGGTCCCATGCAAGAAATGGGAATGAATTTCAAACACCGGGGCACCGTTGAGTGCCGGCAAAACATTGAGATGCCTGGTTTTTAAATTCTAGTAAATCCAAAACTCGTTTGAAATTCATGAAACATGGCATGTTATCATGGAGCGGCATCAACATGCCGTGGTACAAATTTTGTCCCATTGGGGGGGTTTGGATGTATGCTTCTCACAAACCGGAGCTTCTCACAACAAGCATGATGGTTTTCGGTAGGGAACGTCCCACCTTTGGGGACAAAACGATATCCATTGCCTCTTATTGCTTTCAAATTTTTTCTCGTGTCAACATAGAACAACAGGAGTGTTGTGTGAATTTTTTTGATTTTTCGGGGTTCGTTTGGACATTTTTATGCATTAACTGAGTTTTCAATGCATTTTATGTGCATAATTCAAATTTGAACTACATGCACTTGCTCCAGTGCATATAAGTTGGTTGAAAAATCAAATATGTGTCCTTGGGTGCATGCTTAGGTCCCATGCAAGAAATGGGAATGAATTTCAAACACCGGGGCACCGTCGAGTCCCGGCAAAACATTGAGATGCCTGGTTTTTAAATTCTAGTAAATCCAAAACTAATCTGAAATTCGTGAAACTTGGCATGCTATCATGGAGCGGCATCAACATGTCGTGGTCCAAGTTTTGTCCCATTTGGGGCAGGTTTGGGTGTATGCTTCTCACAAACTGGAGGTTCTCACAACAAGCATGCTTGTTTTCTGTAGGGAACATCCCACCTTTGGGGACAAAACGATATCCATTGCCTCTTATTGCTTTCAATTTTTTTTTCTCGTGTCAACATAGAACAACAGGAGTGTTGTGTGAATTTTTGTGATTTTTTGGGGTTCGTTTGGACATTTTTATGCATTAACTGATTTTTCAATGCATTTATGTGCATAGTTCAAATTTGAACTACATGCACATGCTCCAGTCCATATAAATTATTTGAAAATTGTGTCCTTGGGTGCATGCTTAGGTCCCATGCAAGAAATGGGAATGAATTTCAAACACCGGAGCACTGTTGAGTGCCGGCAAAACATTGTGATGCCTGGTTTTAAATTCTAGTAAATCCAAAACTCGTCCGAAATTCATGAAACTTGGTATGCTATCATGGAGAGGCATCAACATGCCATGGTAAAAAATTTGTCCGATTTGGGGCAGCATTGGGTATATGCTTCTCACAAGCTGGAGCTTCTCACAACAACCATGATGGTTTTCGGTAGGGAACATCCCACCTTTGGGGACTTAACGCTATCCATTGCCTCTTATTGCTTTCCAGTTTTTTTCTCGTGTCAACATAGAACAACAGGAGTGTTCTGTAAATATTTGTGATTTTTGGGGGTTCGTCTCGACATATTTATGCATTAACTGAGTTTTCAATGCATTTATGTGCATAATTCAAATTTGAACTACATGCACATGCTCCAGTGCATATAAATTATTTGAAAAATCAAATATGTGTCCTTGGGTGCATTCTTAGGTCCCATGCAAGAAATGGGCATGAATTTCAAACACCGGGGCACCGTTGATTGCCGACAAAACATTGAGATGCATGTTTTTCGAATTCTAGTAAATCCAAAACTTGTCTGAAATTCATGAAAGTTCGCATGCTATCATGGAGCGGCATCAACATGTCTTGGTACAAATTTTGTCCCATTTGGGGCAGGTTTGGGTATATACTTCTCACAACAAGCATGATGGTTTTCGGTAGGGAACGTCCCACCTTTGGGGACGAAACGATATTCATTGCCTCTTATTGCTTTCAATTTTTTTTCTCATGCCAACATGGAACAACATGAGTGTTGTGTGAATTTTTGTGAATTTTTGGGGTTCGCTGGACATTTTTATGCATTAACTGAGTTTTTAATGCATTTTATGTGCATAATTCAAATTTGAACTACATGCACATGCTCCAGTGCATACACATTGTTTGAAAAATCAAATATGTGTCCTTGGGTGCATGCTTAGGTCCCATGCAAGAAATGGGAATCAATTTCAAACACCGGGGCAACGTTGATTGCCGGCAAAACATTGAGATGCATGGTTTTTAAATTCTAGTAAATCCAAAATTCTGTTAACCATTCAGGTGACGCCACGTGTCTTGCTTTAATGGCTATAGGAGGTGCCCTGCGGACAGCTGCTTGACCTTGACAGAACGGGAGGCGTGCGAGCGCCGTCCATTGTGCAGGCTGACCAAGAGGCGTGCAAGTTGTATTCGAGTGCGCAGGCTCACCGGTAAGCGTGTGAGCTGTACGTTGTGCAGGCTCAGTTGGAAGCGAGCCCATTGATTTCCATGGCCACCCTCCTCTCTCGCGTCCTCTCCATCAATGGCACCCAAGCCGCAGTTTAATTTGATTTTTAAATATAAAACACTCATCGCAAACGTTTTAGTTAGAACACCCGTATGCAAACCGACAGCTTCCCCAGGAAGCCAAGAGAAAATGTGCCGAGCAGGATTTCTGCAGCTCTTGATCGCAAATGATTTAGATAGAACACCCGTATGCAAAGTGAGAGCAGCGCAGGATTTGTGCATCCCTTCAACGCAAACGGTTGTTCTGGATGACCCGTGTGCAACCATGTACGAATAATTTGGTAAGATTTGCATCTGTCATATTGGGTATGTTGCCATTTGCCAAACTGGAAAGATTTACATTTGTTGATCTAGTAACATTGCCATTTGTCTATCCTTGTAACACTGTGATTTGTCAAAATATGCAGCTAGAAATCATTAGAACTATGTAATTTTTGCAACTAAAATTCAGTAATTAAGCATAGATTTCATTCATAGATTAAGCAGTCGTTCTAAATTTATACAAACAGTTCAACTCGACAGCTGAACCGACCAAACTTCTCCCAAATTGTTGCCAACCACGTACTGAAATAGCTAGTTCAATTGCATATACTATAAAATTTTAAGTATGTTGTACAGTTCGACCACACATCTATAGTCAGATGAACTGAACAAAATAGCCCCTAAATACTACTAATACAACGGAGGGGCTTTGTGCTACTTCCGGCAGCCTCTCCTCTGCAAAGCGTGCTCAGTAAGAGGCAGAGGAGGAGGAGGAGCCTACCGACGAGCTTGACAAATGCAATACGGTGCCTGCCGCTACTGCATGTTCAGCAACGCTCGCCAGCTCGAACGCCCGCTGCCGCTCCAGATGATCCCTCTCGAAGCGGCCGGACTGCTTGTAGATCTCCTGATTCCTCGCCTCTGCATCGGCGTGTGCTGTGACCACAGCTGCGGTAAGGCTCTTTGCATGCTCGACGAGGCGCTCCTCCTCTTCCTGCAGGAACTCGATGTCACGCACAAGATCACTAACGCACGTGCGGGCCTCCACCTCCGCCCCCCTCCTTCGGGCGGCGGTAGCGGAGCGGACGATGATCCCGGCGGTTGACGGTGGGCTGGCGGCCACGGCGGCCGATGATGGGGTGGCGGCCATGACCACCACCTCCTGCCTTCGGGCCGCCGTGGCGGAGCGGGTGATGGCCATGATTGCCGGCAGTGGGGTGGCGGCCACGACGGCCACCCCCCGCCTTCAGGCCACGGCAGCGGAGTGGGAGATGGCCCTGGCTTTCGACGGCGGTGTGGCGGCAACGGCATCCGGCAACATGTCCTTATAAGTTTGTGTGTGTGTATATATATATATGTTGTTGTTCTGTATGCAATCCCATCACACAACACACACGTCTTATTAGCAGCAACCGTCTGTGTTCTTATCGGTGTTCAGACACATTTCTGATTACAGACCTGTTTGCCGCGTATCACACACATCTTGTTAAGTTGAACTGTTTCTGTTCTCATGTCTCAACGCAAACAGTTCATCCGAGTGAACGGCATGCCGTATATCGCACACACCTTTGATCTGGCTGACCGTTTCTTTTGTGTTGCCTAATCACAAACAGTTCATCTGAGTGAACCGTATGTTGTGTATCACAGACGCCTCCATCTGGTTGTCCATTTCTTTTGTTCCTCCTCATCGCAAACAGTTCATTGAACTGAATTGTATGCACTTCACCGCACACGCAACTAAAACCTGAACCGTGTTTGATGCATCCGTCATCGCAAACGTTTTCCACATTTCTGACGGTTTTCATACAGCACCGTTTACGATTATAGCATCACACACAGTTTCTCGAAGGGTCTCTGATCGTAGTGTCGCGTTAACAGCATCCTGCAGTAGTGTTAACTGTTTGGTTAACTCTCTGATCTTCTATTAGGAGTATGTTATATTGTGCAATGTGGTGCTCAGTTAATGTTTAGTTCATTTGTTGTGGTGTTTAGTTAACTGCTTGGTTCAATTCTGCAATGCGATGTCCAATTGTCGTGGGTATAATTTTGTATTGTTGTGCATGTGAGGAATAAATCGAATTTGACTGCACTTAATACATGAGAAACATATACAAGTTATATATTTCCTAGTTCTTAATCATGCTTGGTTTGGGTAAATGGGTTTTCCATGTGGCTTCAATTAATCGGATGAATCTGTAATGTGCTTATTTTTCATCAACATATTTTATTCATAGCATGCGACCCTTACTTAACCTGATGACTAACTACCTTATATGTTTTGCAGGGAAACAATGGGAAGCACTGAGGTTTATAATCGAGGTTAGCATTGGCATGGTCCATTGTCTAATAGCACATTATTGTGCAATTACAGGAACCATTATAATATTTTGGTTTTTAACAATTTGGTCTTGCACATGTAGGTCTTTCTTTGTCGAGGTTTTAACCTTTGTTAGACCCTTTTTGCATATGGGAAATGAGTTGTCCATGAATATCAATCAAATCAAGAAACTTAGAAAGATTTTTAGGATAAAAAATTAGCGACAAAAACAACAAGATCTTTATGCGCACAATGAAGAAGACATCGATTCGATACAAGATGGTACTAACTATTATACCTTGCCTTTTTTATTCCTTTGCCCCATTTCCAATATAGAGAAGATATTTATGCACATCCTTGTTTTAGGACTTTCCAAAGCAGTTCATCGATGATTACCTCTCAAACCACCTCTATGGTGGGGAGGCGAGGAAGGTTTTCATACAACACCCACGGTTCAATATTGAAGTGTTCCTGAAGAGGACGAAGGACGGACGGTCAATCATCCACAGGCACTGGCCTAAAGTTGCAAAGACCTTTGACATGAATGAAGGCTCAATATTCGCCTTCCGCTTCAGCAGTGATGAGATGCATTTGTCTATATACCATCTATGATGCTAATTTTGGAAGGTTCTACATGTTGCATGTGGAACTTGCTGTTGGTGCAGTTGTGTAATGGGGTAGCTGAGTGCTGAAGCTAAATCATGTTGTACTCTAATGTATTTCAGTTATGAAATTCTGCTTCCTTAATATGGAAATGAAATATATGTGTGCTTAATATGAAATGTCAATTAGATTAATAAATGGATTATGAATAATCGGATAATTAGCCTGCTAATGGTCAATTAGCCTGCTAATTGTGTTTTGCTATTGCAAACGGTTGTTGAAAAAATACCGTGTGTGATGACTTCAGGCAACGCACACAGTTTCTAGGAATAAACCGTGTTGGATCAATGAACAATCACACAAGACTTTCTCTTTAAAATTGTTTGCGTTAGGCCACCTTGCGCAAATGTTTACCACGTAAAAACTATGTTCGATGGACAGCCCACACAGTTTCTCCTACGGACCGTGTTGTCACAGGCCTAGATCATTGCTTGCAATTAGTTGCATCTGCATCCATGTCATCATGTTTAATTTTCTCAGAAACTTGAAATGGGGATGGCAGAAACCCCCAGCACCCCTTAATCCAACTAGGGTTACTAAAATACTTTTTCAATGAACCTGAATTGCCCTTCAAAAATATTCATCATCTTTGCCCTAGTCTAGAACCTCTGAAAAAATGGTGCACGCTTTTCAAGGACATCATAAGGTCACTCGATTAAATCATATGTTATTTGCATTTGGACATTTAAATGCTATAAAATATTTTAAATGTCCAAATAATCATCAACTTAAAAGTTTAGTGTTGGATATATTCCAAACAGTGGGCTTGAGCAAGTTTCATGATTTTTGAGTGTGCCTAAGTACTTTTAATAAAGCCCTGAAACTACAGAAGAAATAGAAAAACAGAAAATAATTAGAAAAAGAGAGAGAGAGAGAAAACCCACCTGGGCTTACCTCCTGTACAGCCCACCTGGCTAGTCCACTTGGTGGCCCAGTCCACCGCAGCCGCCACCGTCTCCAACCTCCTGCCAGTAGGCAGGAGAGCATGTGCCTGACGCGCGCGCGCAGACGCCAGCCACCTCCTGCTTGCCTGCTCGCCGTTGGAAGCACCCGGGGGCGCCACGCACTCCGCTCGACCCTCTGCACCTCCCCCTCCCGCAGCTCTCTCCCCTCCCCTCTCTTCTCTCTTCCCAAGCGGAGCCCGTCGCCGCCGTTCGCCATAGCCGCAGCCACTGCCTTCCCCACGCCCCTCGACATGTCCCCGAGCTCCGCCTCCGTCCGCTTCGCCGAGCTAGCTGAGCCTCGAGCGCTCGCACGCCCCGGAGACGCCTCCTCGACCTCGTCTTCACCGCCCATCACCGGAGATCCACCTCGCCGCCCTGCGCAGCTCCGACCACCCCCGACCTCGTCGTCTGCTCCGCTGAGATCCCCGTGAGCCCTGCTCCGTCCTCCCACTCTCCGTTCTTGCTCTCGTGCACCATAGCGACCGCATGAAGTTTGCCTGCATGCGCTGCCGCCTCTGCACGTCGCCGTCGTGGACACAACCATGCGGGATCAAAACCGAGCACGTCACCGCACTCGCTGTGTCCCCTGGAGCCCGCAGCACTGCTCCGCACCTCCTGCCATGCCTCTTAGCGACAACCCCGAGCTCGCCCGAGCTCCAGCAGCCGCCAACGTCATCGACGGCGTCTTTCCCGACCACCCCGAGCCCAAACACCACCACCACTCGACGCGGCAGCTCCCCAGCTTCATGTAGATGCTCCCCACGCGCCAAATAGGGCCCTGCAGCGAAATCCCAACTCCCTCCGCCGCGGATTTGGTCGCCGGCGGCTAAACGCCGGCAGCTGACGTGGCACATCATTAGCAGCTAAACACCGCTAATTAACCCCACTCTCTAGACACTGACATTGGGCCCTGCTGCCTATTTAAGCCGCTATTTAGTTTTAAGTTAGAATTAATTAACAAAACCAGCAGACCCACGCGTCAGGGTTGACTGGCTGACATGGCAGTTGACCAGGCCCACCTGTCAGCGACACTAACCAGCCCTGAGTCACTGACAAGTGGGCCCCACTGGTCAGGTTTGACCAGGGGCAGCCCAGTTGACCTGCTGACGCCAGGCTTATGTCATGCTGACCTCATAATCATTTTCTAGCCATTTTATATTTCAGAAATGAATTATAAAATCCAAAAAATTGTTTGAATTTCTAAAAATCATAGAAAATTAACCGTAGCTCAGAATGAAAAGATTTATATATGAAAAATTATCGAAAAAATACAATCTATCCATTTATGCTATTTTCATGCATGTTAGAAGAATTTAGGGCTGCTGTTTAGGCCAAATCATATAAATGGCATTTGAATTTCACATATGGAGTTTGAATTTGGATCTTGGATTCAAACCAACTTCATTTAAATTGTTGCTAGTTGCATTAGCTCAAATTACAGCATTTTTCCATGTCACATTCATGCATCATAATATGGCATTGCATTGATTGTGTTCCTCCTTGTTGCTGGTATTTGCCCCCTCTTAGTAGACGTGGTTCCGACGATGAGATCGATGACATCGGCGAAGAACTATACTATCTTCAGAAGTGCCAGGCAAGCAAAACCCCCTTGTTCATTCCGATACAATCCCACTCTCTCGCTCCTGCTCTCTTTTACTGCATTACGACAACAACGATTCAACTGTTACATGCTGTGGTAGTTGAACCCCTTTTCCTCTGCATGACCTGTCATTGCCACAGTAAATAGATGAAACCCACTAGCATGAGTAGGAGTTGTTTGAGCCCTGATGTGCCTACTCATTCATGCTTGTTATCATGCCTGCTACTGCTTAGAGTTGAGTGCAGTGCGATTCATCGGGATGAATTGGAATGTGGTGAACATGTCCTCTTGTTGAGATCTAAGTGTGTGAACACGATTTGGTAAAGGTAGCGGTGAGAGGCCATGTAGGAGTACATGGTGGGTTGTCTCATTGCAGTCGTCCTCAGGAGCTGAGTTCTGTGTTTGTGATCCATGAATAGCTACTACCACGCATTGGAATGCTTAAGTGCCCCTCTCAACTTATTAATCGCCTAGATCTCATTCCAGGAGTTGCAACTAGTTTCTGGTGTTTGTAGGATATGTGTTGGGGGTCGGCCGTGCATAGCGCTGACCCTAGGGGTGTGTTATGTTGCGGTAGAGACACGAGGCACCGTGTACCAGACGCTCGTTTGGTGCCCCGGGAACCCTGCTCTCATCGTTTGGGGCCGTGAGCGACACCCCGGCCGGATCTCCTTGCGGGTGGAACCCGAATAGGCGATAAACCTGGACTAGAGACTTGTGTGGTTAGTCGGGTCGTGGCCGACTCCCTCGCCAGGCTTCCGCTTCAAGGTTGCCGAGATACATGATGTGTACATGGTGGTAAGTGGTGAGAGCGTGTGTGAAGAAGTACACCCCTGCAGGGTTAACATCATCTATTCAAATAGCCGCGTCCGCGGTAAAGGACTTATGGGTTGCCTATAATAGTTCATAGACAAGTGAAAGTGGATACTCTAAAATGTGCAAGAGAAGAGTGAGTGTTATGGATGGCGTCCTCGTAGGGAGACGGGAGCGGAGCCATAGTGGTGTATTGATATGGTGAATATGTGGACCCGTGTGCGCCACCTCAAAAGAGTTACTTGCAGTCATTGTTTAGGATAGCCACTGAGTCAAAGCTGGCTTGCTGCAGTCAAACTCCACCACCCCCTTTGTTGATACTGATTCATATGTAGCTAGTTCTGATGTAAGTCTTGCTGGGTACATTTGTACTCACGTTTGCCTATTTTATGTTTTGCAGAGAGACGTCAGTCTCGCTAGTAGTTCTGCATGGACTTCGACGTTTAGCTTGTTACCTCAGCTACGATCTTGTACCCTTGGGAGGGTCTTGTAGATAGTCAGACTTCTTAGACTTTTTCATTTGTAGTTGTCTGTACCCAGACATGTTTATGCTTCCGCTCGATGCTTGTATGCTCTGTATGTTGGGTCATGAGACCATGATTTTAATACTTGGCTCCTCGAGCCTAATGAATAAATACTTGAGTCGTAGAGTTATGCTTTGATGCCATGTTGTATTTACACATATCGAGCATATTGTGTGTATGATTGAAATGCTTGGTATGTGTGGGATCCGACAACCTAGTTGTTTATCCTTGGTAGCCTTTCTTATGGGGAAATGTAGTGCGGTGCTTCCATGAGCCATAGTAGTCACTTCTGCCCGGTTCACGAGTCCTGCTAGCCCAGATTACCGCTTCCGGCACACTTGATGGCGAATATGATTCACTTGCGTTCTGTATACATCCCTTGGTGAAATGTCAGCGGTGACATCCGGAGTCCTTCCTAGCCTACTACAGCCGGTTCACCAGAGTTCTATTAGCCCGTGCTACAGCCCGGATTCGCACGCTGCTGACCGACATGCTCGATGTTGATTCATGTATGCCTGTCCCCGCAAGTAAGTGCCACTTTGGGTTTACGACTAGTCATGTTGGTCCGGGTTCTCTGTCATATGGATGCTAGCAACACTATCATATACGTGAGCCAAAAGGCGCAAACGGTCCCGGGCCATGGTAAGGCGACACCCGTGGGAATACCGTGCGTGAGGCCGCAAAGTGATATGAGGTGTTACCGGCTAGATCGATGTGACTTGGAATCGGGGTCCTGACACGTGTGTGATACACTCAATAATGCAAACGATTTAACGGGAAAAATTGTGTGTGATGTACCTATGAATAGAAACATTTTCCTTGGAGCGACTGTGTGGGATGTGCATAAGAACGGAAACGTTTAGCGAGGACTGACTGTGTGGGATGTACTTGCGACCTGAAACAATTTCACCGTATAGTTGTATTTTTTTAGCTCTACTGTATGTATTTCTTTATTTGAGTGCTCTCCGGTCGCCCACGACCTCATTTTGCCAAACTTCTGTGCGAGGAGGGCATATCCCCGACGGTTTTTGGGTCGTGTGGGAAGGACCCCCCTATCGCCCACACTCACTTGGTGACGGTTCAAATGCCGTCGCGGAAAGGGGTTAAAAACCGTTTGTTTAGGACCGACGTGCACCAGTATATGGTAATTAGACACTAAACAGGTGGCATTCGCACAAAGCATGTCTAAACTAAGCAAATGGCATAGAAGTGCAACACACCATACGCATGATATGCACAACATAACCCTGCCAAGTTAGAGCATACACCTCGGGGATCGATGGTCATTTGTCTCTGAATACTCCTCTGAGGAGCTATCCATAACAAGCGAAATATGTGCTTTTTCAAATAGCATAGTCTTCTCTGAAGACTTTGTTTTCACTCCAGAATTTTTCATCACCGTGTCAAATGGATGATGCACATGAAGAGTAGTTGAATGTACTAACATTGTTGACAAATGTAATACGTAATGAAAAAAAAGGATGGCATGATATAATTCACATATAAGATGACTTGCTATGCACGATGGCATTGCAAAATTCACATATATGATTCCTGGCTAAACAAGATGGTGTTGCACAATTCACATACACGATAAAGAAACTAAACATATGGCATTAACACAAAGCATGTCTAAACTAAGACGATGACATATTTGATGTATAAAGTAAGCAATGCAAGGCACCATATGCATGATATTACCAACATCAACATGCCAAGTTAGAGCGAAGACCTCAGGGGGTAAATAGGAGTGGTCTTCTCCTTCTGAATCCCCCTCAGAACAGTTATCTTCATCTTGATTACAATCCGAAATGGGTGGGGGGGGCTGCCTTTGCACCCACCATGGAGCAACGTCTCCGTGAAATTTTATTGCCACGCACAGCTCGTCTCTTTTGCTCTACATGTTCAGTTCCATTGTGTACAATAACTGGCATGCATAGGAATAAAACACAGTGAGATTATGTAAGGAGTGCATGCAGAAATCCAGAGTGATGGTAGCAACCTGTGGATAGACCCAAAACCAATGATAGCAGGCAGATAATGGCTTCAGTTAAAAAATACAAATAATGGCTTCTTTACTGTTTGTTTCCCACCCAACATGAAACTCATAGTACACACCAATTAACCAGATACTATTGATTGCGGCCCCGATATGTACCCCACAACCATTTAAAAAGTCAAGTTTGAGAATTAGTTTGGAGTTGACTCAGAGTCTAATTGGTGAACAGGACGATAAAGTAGCATGTAATATTAAGCGATGCATAACGTAAGCAGAAAAGAAAGAGTGCGACCTCTCTTGCGGACCCGTGTTGTCCTCGAGGTCATCTGCTCGGTTGATGATGGTAATGCAGTTGTCGTGGCTGCTGGCGGCGGGGAAGAAGATCTAAGGCGGCAAAAGACGGTCTGGAGGCCGGCTCCCTGCTATGGTGGACCCTTCTACCGCTGGAGCAGCTGAGCTGGGGTGGACGATGGCGCAGAAGGAGCGGGACAAACTACACAAGGTTTTCTTTGACAACTATCTGTAAGAGAAGCAATTATGTAAGGGCTCATTTGAATTGGAGGATTCTAACAACGCAGGCATAGGAAATACACATGAATAGGATAGGAATGCACGTGCAAAATAGAGAATTTAAAAACACAGGATTTCTGCCAATCTGGGTGCTTGGTTCACAAGAATTGGAAGATCGTAGGATGCAAAGAAGCATGGTGAGGTTAAGTCAAACCACAAGAAAATGTACGGTTATAATGGTATTATGCCACTATATCTCTTAGTATTGTGCTTCATGAATAGGAATTTGAAAAGGAGGACAAGTGGATATTAAAATTCCTACGGTTTTTATTTCAAGGAGACACTAAAGGAACATATCCTACATGTTTCCTTTGCTCCATTCCTTTGAAGCAAATGCATGAATAGTAGTACCATAGGAAACTTTCCAATTCGTATGTTTTTCCTTCACTTTTCCTTTCAAGCACTGGCGATTCTAGTATGCAGGCTTGAGCAGGGAAAAGCCTACACTCAAAAAATGTTTTTGTGCTACTACTACTTTGGACCCAGGCCACTGCCGTACTAGCTCAGCTCCCAAAACCATCTACAACTGCACAACTCAAATGTGCAGAGGTAAATAATGATGGCATTCAAGAGAGTCCATCACGGATCGCTAAGTTACCTGGTACCTCACTGCTTATCATATAGTTGGAGAAACTAATCGTATTTCACGTTACTACGTGTGCTCGGTGGACAATATATATAACATGTAGAGTAAAAAAGAGATGCAACAAGTGTACAACCTCTTTGGCGAAGCCATGTCGATCTCAACGTGATTGGGTTGGTCGGTGAGGATGCTCTGACTGATTTTGCTATCGGAGTAGGGGAAGAAGATCTTAGGCGTCTGGAGATGGAGACCGGGGTACTGCTCTGCTGTGATGGAGGGTTTCATCGTTGGAGTAGCTCCAGTGAGTTGTACGACGGCGAGGCTGAAGCAGGACAAGAGAGACAACGTTAACCTGAGTGGAATTTTAATAGCATCTCCAATAGATGACATAAAATATATAACCACAAAGTGCTACATGTAAAATACATTAGCCGCTCATCTCTGAACTTAACTGTCGAAACTGAATTAAACTGTTCAAACTGAATTTTGCTGTCGAAGCTGAAGTTTGTTGTCGAAACAGAACACACTAGTAGCAGAAAAGTAGTAGCAAAGTCGTCTGAAAGTAAAGCAGCAGCTGGTCGTAGCAAACATCTCGGTAGCAGCTGTAGGGGCTCGAGGGAGAGCAGGATCTGCTGTTCGTACAGCAGCAGCGCATGCAAGAGTAGAGCAGCAGTGCAAGCAAGAGCAAGAGCGGGAGCAGCAGCGCGAGCAAGAACAAGAGCAAGAGCAGACCAGGCAGGGAACCGAGAGCAATAGCAGAGCAGCAGCGCAAGCCAGAGCCAAAGCAGCAGCAACTCCTACTGATGTGGCTGTCGCCGCTGAGGGAGCGACACCATGGAGGAAGTGGCTGCCACCGCCGCCGTGGATGGATCCGCCCCATGTCAGCTCGGGACCGAGCGCGGGCAGCATCGTGAGATCAAATCAAGAACAAAATGCGGCGATTAGTGTAGAACTTCTTTGGTGGCGCCGATTTGGCCACAGCTTCATCTAAGGAATTAGTGATGATGTTGCTCTTCCGATGGTGCAGGTGAAGACGGTGGTGTGGGAATGGAGGTGGCACGAAAGACTAGGGGAACATCGGGGAAGCTCCTTGGTGATGGAGGACGGGGTGGATTAACCAGCAGGATGACGATATCGATAACGTATCCTCATCCGGTACGGTGGATGAGGGACATCATCGAGGAAGAGGCTCCGGCTGGGTGGCGGACGGAGGAGGATGTGGGGCTTCGCGGGTTATCGAGGCCTCGATGTACGAATAGGTGGGCGGATGGGATGGGAGGGGGGAACCATGGCTTAGGGACGCGCTTGTCCGAAATGTGGGGTAAGTTATGAAAGTACCCCCACCAATTTGAGCTAGGCGGTTCTTTCGACTCAGGGGTATCATGGGCATTTTGCGTGTCGGGATTTCGCAGGAGGTGGGAGTTTTCATGCACGTTATAAATTTTGGATGGTAAGGCGTGTGTTCGGATGGAGGGAGTTTTCCGAGCACAACGAGACAAAGATATATCTTAAATATTTTCGGGTAACAAGGCGCAGGTTGAAATTTCCAGACAAGCCTAACGTGTACTGTACAAAATCAATTTGCACTTCCCTCAACGATAAAACAAAAAGAAATCAATTCACACCACACAAGAGAGTCTAGTCCCGTTTACTGTACCAAATCAATTCACACTACAAATGCCATTCAAAAATTTGAATTCATGTTATGTTCAATTCAAATATTTTACTACATGTATAATGCATGCAACCTACTACTCAAATGAACGTTTTAGTGCATTCCAAATGTATATACTACCACTTCAATATGAACTAAATTTGAATTATTTTCTCTATTTGAATAAGATCTACAATCATGATTGTTTTCAAGTTAAACCATTTGAATTCGTTTCTCTATTTTAATAAGATCTACAATCAACATTATTCTCAAGTTAAACCATCGTTTGTATATAATCAAAGGTTGGAAAAAGCGGTAGGCGTAAGCGAGGCGGTTGGACTTCGCCTAGTGCCTAGGCGGTGCCTAGGCGCCCTAGGCGCGGCCTAGGCGGTAATGTAGTTTTTACTTGTAGTGTATTTGTGATTATTATATGGGTGTTGAAATTAGTTTAGGGCATATAAATAAGTTAATTACCGTCTACTACCATTGGAATATAACCCGTTTGGCATATCAGTGCAGTATGTGGCATGATTTCTTGTTTCGGTAGGCAATTCCTTGCTTGCCCTGCCTAGACCTCCATTTATGCCCTAGGCGAGGCGTTTGGCCATTGCCTAGCGCCTAGGCGTGCCTAAGCGCCTCCTAGGCACTGCCTTTTCAAACAGAGATATTATCTTGACAGCACACCACATGATTACTGTCGAGTTAGATATGAACTTTGTGTACTATATGAACTCGAACTCGATTTTTTGAATCCACTTCATGTTGATTTCAAATCATAGTACATTTCAAGATCTAGCTAGATCTACATAATCTAAACCATGTCTCATATTATCGGTGCAACAAAACCTGGGTCTGTTGCCCGGACTGTGCACAAGCACGGGGAAAAGATTGATGCACCAATCCAAGTCAGAGTAGAAGGGACTAAGATATTCGAAGGACCAACATGCAGATCAGAGGGACCAAGATCAAGCCAGAGAAGCAAGATACCATCAGGAGAAGGGCCTCCTTTGCCGGGCAGGCAAGCTCGACAAGGGGCGAGGCCACCCCCGGAAGAAGACGTCCAAGACACCCCGGCAGGGCCTGCCGGGACACACTTAGGCAAAACCACCTCACCAACTACTCCGCCACCACCCACGTCGTTAATCAGTGCGGTGTCGAGCCGCAAATTGACTAAGTGGCAGCCATTTACCACATGGCAGCCTCTCCCTACAGGAAATACCTACAGATGACGCTCGTCCTGCAACGTGTCAAGCTAGCAGGCATTGAGCTGGCGAGATAGCCCAGCAAGGCTTGCCGGGCAACCAACAAGGTGACGTTGAGAGGTGCATTTAATGCGCCCTGTCAGCCCACAGAGTTAGGTATGATAGCACTGTTTGCTATCTTATAAGTGGATAATGACCACTTTGCCATTGTGGTGACCCCTTGATCTATAAAAGGAGGCCCACGACAACCGTTGAAAGGGTTAGAAGGTTGGATAACTCACATCCCCATACGTGCGTAGCCATGTTCACCCTAAGGCAACCCCTGTCGTGTAGCGTGCTATGACTCACCACCAGTTTTTCTACCATCAATCCACCAAAGCAGGAGTTGGCTTTTACGCCTCACGGTGGCCTGAACCTGGGTAAAAATTCCTGCGTGATCTCTGCCATGCTGCCCCACGCTCATCTCCTCTTTGTGCAACGCGATGCCCCCCTGCCGAACCAGCAAGGGGCCTTCTAGTCCCATAGGTGGCCATGGTTTCCTGCGACATCTTTGGCATGCCAGGTAGGGGGATCGCTTTGCGTGAACCTGAAGGTGTGTGCAGCGCAGCATCTTCATCACCATCTTCATCTTCGATGGCGCCATCGACCATGGCGCCCAAGAAGAAACCCGGTTCTTCGGCTCATCCATCCACCTCAAAGGCTCCGCCGCCCGCGGCCTCTAATGCTGTGGTGGGTGTGGAGACACGCGAGGACGCGGATGCTATTGGGGATGTGGTCGGAGCAGGCGGCACCGTCACCACTTCCCCCGCGGCCGACGCAGGAGCATTAGACATTGGAGGAGAGCAGCATCAGCAACACCCCGACGACCATGCTCCACAAGGTCCGGGTGAAGGGGTTACTCCATCTGTGCCCCTTTCTCCCGCCGATGGGCACATCCGCAGCAATGGCGCTCGGACCGAGACGAATCGCCGCCCTCCGGCCGCCCCCACCACGGGTGCGGCCGCAACACGTGCACCTCCCCCAGGATGGGTGAACCAAGCCGCTGCACCCGACGGAGCCGCTGGCCCTCGATCCCCTTCGCCGCACAACCCTACCATCCAGGTGGTCGCCCCACAGCAGTGGGGGCGTAGTGCTGCCGCTGCTGGAACCGTCAGGACCCGAGCGATGGTGCGATCAACTTCATCATCACCAATGCCAAGTACAACCTCGGAGACCATGGCGCGGGCTCAGCTGCTGTTGAGGTTTCCGCCAGAGCCGAGCAGATGGACGAATGGCGTGCCACTATCCAAAGTTTGCTCGGTTTCGGCAAAGATGGGGACTCATGGCAAGCTGGCCCGCCACGGCCTCCCCAAGCGACAGCAACGGCTCACGCTGCTGACCGTATAGAAGGGGCCATCCCCATGATGCAGTCCCCGCCACGACAGCCAGCATGAGTGCAACAGAATCAAGACCCAGACGACATCCTCGATGGCCTCTTCTGACCCTCGAGCACGTCCAGGCTAACGACGAGCCCCAGAGGATAGGCGGAGGGGAGACACGCGCGTCGTTGTTGAGCAACACCGTGATGACCTCCGTTGGACCGATGGGTGCGATGGCCCCGACGTCGACAAGCCCGCGCTCGGTATTGGCGGGTGCCTACCTTTCGATGTTGGCTGCCCTGCCTTTACTCGTGAGCTGCGGCAAGTCCGTTGGCCGTCCGTTTGCACTTTCAAGCCAGAGATACCCGAGAAGTACGATGGGAGGCTGAACCCGGCAGAGTTCCTGAGCATCTATGCTACCTCTTGAGCACTGCGTTGGTTTTCCCTTGAAGTGGAAAGGGTGATGCAGCAAAGTAGCGTAAGTATTTCCCTCAGTTTTTGAGAACCAAGGTATCAATCTAGTAGGAGGCTACGCGCGAGTCCCTCACACCTACACAAAACAAATAAATCCTCGCAACCAACGCGATAAGGGGTTGTCAATCCCTTCATGGTCACTTACGAGAGTGTGATCTAATAGATATGATAGGATAATATTTTTGGTATTTTTATGATAAAGATGCAAAGTAAAATAAAAAGCAAAGGAAATAACTAAGTGTTGGAAGATTAATATGATGAAGATAGACCCGGGGGCCATAGGTTTCACTAGTGGCTTCTCTCAAGAGCATAAGTATTTTATGGTGGGTGAACAAATTACTGTTGAGAAATTGACACAATTGAGCATAGATATGAGAATATCTAGGTATGATCATGTATATAGGCTTCACGCCAAGACAAGTAGACCGATTCCTGGCTGCATCTACTACTACTACTCCACACATCGACCGCTATCCAGCATGCATCTAGAGTATTAAGTTCATAAGAATAGAGTAACGCCTTAAGCAAGATGACATGATGTAGAGGGATAAATTGATGCAATATGATAAAAACCCCATCTTGTTATCCTCGATGGCAACAATACAATACGTGCCTTGCTGCCCCTACTGTCACTAGGAAAGGACACCACAAGATTGAACCCAAAGCTAAGCACTTCTCCCGTTGCAAGAAAGATCAATCTAGTTCGAAGAGACTTGCAAAGATAACCAATCATACATAAAAGAATTCAGAGAAGATTCAAATATTGTTCATAGATAAACTTGATCATAAACCCACAATTCATCGGTCTCAACAAACACACCGCAAAAATAAGATTACATCGAATAGATCTGCACGAGAGAGGGGGAGAACATTGTATTGAGATCCAAAAAGAGAGAAGAAGCCATCTAGCTAATAACTATGGACCCGAAGGTCTAAGGTAAACTACTCACACTTCATCGGAGAGGCTATGGTGTTGATGTAGAAGCCCTCCGTGATGGATGCCCCCTCCGGCGGAGCTCCGGAACAGGCCCCAAGATGGGATCTCGTGGGTACAGAAGGTTGCGGCGGTGGAATTACGTTTTTGGCTCCGTATCTGATCGTTTTGGGGGTATGTAGGAATATATAGGAGGAAGAAGTACGTCGGTGGAGCAACAGGGGGCCCACGAGGGTGGAGGGCGCGCCCTGGGGGTAGGCGCGCCCCCTACCTCGTGGCCTCCTCTTTTGTTTCTTGACGTAGGTTCCAAGTCTCCTGGATCTTGTTCGTTCCAAAAATCACGTTCCCGAAGGTTTCATTCCGTTTGGACTTCGTTTGATATTCTTTTACTGCGAAACTCTGAAATAGGCAAAAAACAGCAATTCTGGGTTGGGCCTCCGGTTAATAGGTTAGTCCCAAAAATAATATAAAAGTGAATAATAAAGCCCAATAATGTCCAAAACAGAAGATAATATAGCATGGAGCAATCCCCAAGCTTAATTCCTGCTCGTTCTCTGGTAGGTAAACGATAAAAACAGAATTTTTGATGCTGAGTGCTACTAGGCATAATTTCAATGTAATTATTCTTAATTGTGGTATGAATATTCAGATCCGAAAGACTCAAGATAAAGTTCATATTGACATAAAAATAATAATACTTCAAGCATACTAACAAAGCAATTATGTCCTCTCTAAATAACATGGCCAAAGAAAGTTCATCCCTACACAATCATATAGTATAGTCATGCTCCATTTCCGTCACACAAGAATGCTCTCATCAGGCACAACCCCGATGACAAGCCAAGCAATTGTTTCATAATTTAGTAATCTCAAACCTATAAACTTTCACGCAATATATGAGCGCGAGCCATGGACATAGCACTATGGGTGGAATAGAATATGATGATGGGGGTTACGTGGAGAAGACAAAAAAAGGAGAAAGTCTCACATCAACGAGGCTAATCAATGAGCTATGAAGATGCCCATCGATTGATGTTAATGCAAGGAGTAGGGATTGCCATGCAACGGATGCACTAGAGCTATAAATGTATGAAAGCTCAACAAAAGAAACTAAGTGGGTGTGCATCCAACTTGCTTGCTCACGAAGACCTACGGCACTTGAGTAAGCTCGTTGTTGGAATATACAAGCCAAGTTCTTATAATGAAAAATTCCCACTAGTATATGAAAGTAACAAAACAAGAGACTCTCTATCACGAAGATTATGGTGCTACTTTGAAGCACAAGTGTGGTAAAGGATAGTAACATTGTCCCTTCTCTCTTTTTCTCTCATTTTTTATTGGGCCTTCTCTTTTTTTATGGCCTTTCTCTTTTTTTCCTCACTTGGGACAATGCTCTAGAAAATGATGATCATCACACTTCTATTTATTTACAACTCAATGATTACAACTCGATACTAGAACAAAGTATGACTCTATATGAATGCCTCCGTGATGTGCGGGATATGCAATGAACCAAGAGTGACATGTATGAAAGAATTATGAGCGGTGGCTTTGCCACAAATACTATGTCAACTGCATGATCATGCTAAGCAATATGACAATGATGAGCGTGTCATGATAAACGGAATGGTGGAAAGTTGCATGGCAATATATCTCAGAATGGCTATGGAAATGCCATAATAGGTAGGTATGGTGGCTATTTTGAGGAAGATATAAGGAGGTTTATGTGTGAAAGAGTGTATCATATCACGGGGTTTGGATGCACCGCCAAGTTTGCACCAACTCTCAATGTCGAGAAAGGGCAATGCAGTGCGAAGAGGCTAGCAATGATGGAAGGGTGAGAGTGCGTATAATCCATGGACTCAACATTAGTCATAAAGAACTCACATAATTATTGCAAAAATCTACAAGTCATCAAAAACCAAGCACTATGCGCATGCTCCTAGGGGGATAGATTGGTAGGAAAAGACCATCGCTCGTCCCCGACCGCCACTCATAAGGAGGACAACCAATGAACACCTCATGTTTCAAATTTGTTACATACGTTTACCATACGTGCATGCTACGGGACATGCAACCTTCAACACAAGCATTTCTCAAATTCACAACTACTCAATTATCACGACTTTGATATTATTACCTCCATATCTGAAAACAATCATCAAGCATCAAACTTCTCTTAGTATTCAAAACACTCATAAGAAAGTTTTTACTAATCATGAATACCTAGCATATTAGCTTTATTTAAGCAAATTACCATGCTATTTAGGACTCTCAAAATAATCTAAGTGAAGCATGAGAGATCAATAGTTTCTATAAAACAAATCCACAACCGTGCTCTAAAAGATATAAGTGAAGTACTAGAGCAAAACTATATAACTCAAAAGATATAAGTGAAGCACAAAGAGTATTCTAATAATTTTTGAATCATATGTGTCTCTCTCAAAAAGTGTGTATAGAAAGGATGATTGTGGCAAACTAAAAAGTAAAGACTCAAATCATACAAGACGCTCCAAGCAAAACACATATCATGTGGTGAATAAAAATATAGCTCCAAGTAAAGTTACCGATGGAAGTAGACGAAACAGGGGATGCCTTCCGGGACATCCACAAGCTTTGGCTTTTTGGTATCCTTAGATTATCTTGGGGGTGCCATGGAAATCCCCAAGCTTAGGCTCTTGCCACTCCTTGTTCCATAATCCATCAAATCTCTCACCCAAAACATGAAAACTTCACAACACAAAACTCAATAGAAAATCTCGTGAGCTCCGTTAGCGAAAGAAAACAAAAGACCACTTCAACGTACTATAATGAACTCATTCTTTATTTATATTGGTGTTAAACCTACTGTATTAAAACTTCTATATGGTTTATAAACTATTTTACTAGCCATAGATTCATCAAAACAAGCAAACAACACACGAAAAACAGAATCTGTCAAAAAAAGAACAGACTGTAGTAATCTGTAACTAACGCAAACTTATGGAACTCCAAAATATCAGCCAAAATAGGACGACCTAGAAATATTTTTTATTGATCAGCATCAATTGGAATCAGTATTTTATCACGTTCTGGTGAGTTTTAACAATTATTTTCGTGATCAGATAGTTTCTGGAAATTTCTGCAAGATCAAATAACTATCATCCAAGAAGATCCTATAGGTTTAACTTGGCACAAACACTAATTAAAATATAAAAACACATCTAACCAGAAGCTAGAACAAATATTTAATCCTAAACAGAAGCAAAAAATCAAAAAACTAAAAATAAAATTGGGTTGCCTCCCAACAAGCGCAATCGTTTAACGCCCCTAGTTAGGCATTACTAATTTTGATGATGCTCACATGAAAGACAAGAATTGAAGCGCAAAGAGAGCATAAAGCATGTGAATAACACATCTAATTCTAACATACTTCCTATGCATAGGTATCTTATAGGCAAACAAATTATCAAAGCAAGCAAACACTAGCATATGAAAGAAACAATAGCAATCTCAACATAATGAGAGGTAATTTAGTAACATGAAAATTTCTCCAACCATATTTTCCTCTCTCATAATAGTTACATGTGGTATCATATTCAAATTCAACAATACAGCTATCACATGAAAAAAATTCTACATGATCCACATGCATGCAAAGTTGACACTCTTCCAAAATAGTGGGAATATCATTAACTAAAGTCATGACCTCTCCAAACCCACTTTTATCAAAAATATCATAAGATTGACATACTCCAAATATGTGGGATCTAAAGTTGACACTCTTCCAAACCCACTTTCAATAATATTGCAAACACTATTATCAATCTCATATTCATCATGGGGCTTAAATAAATTTTCAAGATCATAAGAAGAATCACCCCAATCATGATCATTGCAACAAGTAGTAGACATAGCAAACCTAGCATCCCCAAGCTTAGGGTTTTGTTAGCACAATTGGCATCAAGAGAATTTATAGTAAAATCATTGCAATCATGCTTTTTATTCAGAGATCTATCGTGAATCACTTTATAAAGCACTTCATCACAATTTTTAGATTCACGAATTTCAAATAAAACCTCATAAAGATAATGCAGTGCACTCAATTCACTAGCAATAGGTTCATCATAATTGGATCTCTTAAAGATATTAGCAAGTGGATGAGGATCCATAAACTTTTAGCAAGCGAAGATGCAAGCAAAAAGAAGACACATGGCAACACAAGCAAACGAAAGGAAGAGGGCGAATAAAACGGCAAGGGTGAAGTGGGGGAGAGGAAAACGAGAGGAAAATGGCAAATAATGTAATGTCGGAGATAAGGGTTTGTGATGGGTACTTGGTATGTTGACTTTTGCGTAGACCTCCCCGGCAACGGCGGCAGAAATCCTTCTTGCTACCTCTTGAGCACTGCGTTGGTTTTCCCTTGAAGAGGAAAGGGTGATGCAGCAAAGTAGCGTAAGTATTTCCCTCAGTTTTTGAGAACCAAGCTATCAATCCAAGGAGGCTACGCGCGAGTCCCTCGCACCTACATAAACAAATAAATCCTCACAACCAACGCGATAAGCGGTTATCAATCCCTTCACGGTCACTTACTAGAGTGAGATCTGATAGATATGATAGGATAATATTTTTGGTATTTTTATGATAAAGATGCACAGTAAAATAAAAGCAAAGTAAAAAAGCAAAGGAAATAACTAAGTGTTGGAAGATTAAGAAGATGAAGATAGACCCGGGGGGCATAGGTTACACTAGTGGCTTCTCTCAAGAGCATAAGTATTTTACGGTGGGTGAACAAATTACTATTGAGCAATTGACAGAATTGAGCATAGTTATGAAAATATCTAGGTATGATCATGTATATAGGCATCACGTCCAAGACAAGTAGACCGACTCCTGCCTGCATCTACTACTATTACTCCACACATCGACCGCTATCCAGCATACGTCTAGAGTATTAAGTTCATAAGAACAGAGTAGCGCCTCCCATCTAGTGTTGAGTTCCATATAAAGATCACAAGGCGATGGCGCTCCACCCACCTCCCACGTCGGCGCTGACCTCACCACCGGCGATCTCCACCATCATCCACTAATCTGTGGATCTCTTCCAATCATCTTCTCCGGCGTCTCCTCTTGATCAAGGCAATACCCATATCTTATGGGTTCTTCTGGTGGATCTACGCTTGGCTTGGATTTCTCCAAGGGTAGAGCTTTTTCTGATGAGGTTTTCAGATCCACTGGTCATACGATCCACCCAATGGGACGAAGGGCTTTCACATTGATTGTGTCCTTTAGTCGCCATACATTCCGGTTGTCGGAGGATTCGGTGGCGGCAGCTTTGGAGGCTGCTATTGGTGGATCGGCCATTGACCTACGGGTTCTTCATGTCAAAGACAAGATTTTTTCTTTCCAAGTTTCATGCAAGCAGGTTGGTTTTATTATTATGGATCTGCGATATTTTTCTTGCGATCTGTTCAAATGTTATTTCAATCTCTGGGGCAATGGAGGGCCTAATTGGGTTCGGGAACTTAAGATCTGGCGTAAGGAATGTGATGCAGAGTGGATTCTGATTAGTCCTACTAAACGGAGATCATCTGTGGGTCTTTTGGCGATGCATAGGCCTCCGGTTAGATCTTCCCTTAAGTCAGCTTCCTCAGTTCGAAAGAAATTGACCTTTGCCACTTTTTAGCAGTACTCTGCTTGCAAGGGTTATAGATATCCTGCTACTCAAAATTGCATTGATACTATTATGGATGGGGGTTATTCTCTTTCTTCTCATGAGCGTGTTGTTATTAGACAAGCGCCTCCCCTTGACTTGCATTGGACGGTAGCTCGGCCACTGATCGTGTTTGGTACTGTTCAGCCATTGCCGGAGTTGCACCGGTCGATCGCGCCGCCACCACTTGATTTGGTAACTGTGGATCCGCGACCCTTGTTTTCTGGTAATCTATCTGCACAATTTGCGGAAGCGGGAATCTCTCCAGTTCAAATTGGAAACCAGGATTCTAGCCCATCTTCTTTGGAAGCCCACCTTTCTGGTCCAGTGTCACCTGAATTATCTGTTGGGCCAATTGCTAGGCCTTTGGTTAATGGGCCTGCCTCGGCACAGGATACCCCAGTTTCTATCATTCTAGATGCCTCTGCTAACCCAAGCCCACCAGAGCCTTCACTAGAAATATCGTCTTCGCAAGAAGCAGCGCAACAGTTTGACGCCATGGTCAATGACATGGTGGACCGGGTTTTAACTTGTACTGTCTGTTCCCTCAGGGGCCACCTAGCAGCCTCTTGTGGAATGCGAGCGGTCTACTCGGCTTGCTCGCGAACGGGTCATTTTACCCGGGATTGTAATGATTTCGCGCGCTCCAATGGATTGGCTTGGAGGCCTATTTCTCTGCAACAACACACGAGTATCTCGGGAAATCCTGACGGTCAGGGGAATGGTGCCGGAGTTATTGGGATAGCTTGCCCAGTCACATCATCGCCGCCCACTTTGCACCAATCTCTCCCTATTCCTTTGTGACGCCCGGGTAATTAAACTACAGTAACCCTCTACTAAGGATGCCACGTCACCTCGGTTACTGTTGATAACCTCGAGTTAGTTCAAAAACGATTCAAATTTAAATCCAAGATAAGTCAAATGACAAAAGTTTTCAAATATTAAAATAAAAATGTCCAGGCTATGTCAATTATTGCATCAGTAATTATGGTGAAGTAAACACATTTTTATAAAATGCCTAAATACTTTTAAAAGAAATAAAACAGAAAAGAAAATAAGAAAATGAATCAAAACAAAAACAGAAAAAAAAGAGAAACCCCCCTCCCTCGCTGGGCCTCGGCCCAGCTAGCCATCGGGCCAACCAGGCCGGCCCAGTAGCCTGAGCCACCCCGAAACCCTAAGTCCCTAACCGCACCCACTCCCCCTGAATCCCCCCACTCCTCTCTCTCGATCCCTCACCTCCCCACTCGCGCCGCCGCACATCGAGACCAGAGGCGAGGCGCCTCATACCCGACCCCCCCTCGCAGCCTCTCCTCCCTCCGTTCGATCCTGCTTCACCCCCGCTGGAGCCGCCCCACCACCCGCCGTCGTCGGTGCCGCCTTCCCTTCTTCGTCGCTCGTCCTCGCTGGACGCCGTCAACGCAGGCCGCCGCCGCACACCGTCACCACCTCGCCGCCCTCCCCGCCGGACTCCCTCTGCCTCCTCTCGATCTGGATCGAGGGGATCCGCCCCGTCTCCACCGCCGCACATCGCCATGGCTGCCGTCGACCTCGCCCGCCCGTGCACTCACCCTGCCGCCTGGAATCTTGCTGGGAGGACCGTCGTCGACCCCTGCTTCGTCTACGCCGCTGGATCAAGGCTGGGAGGCCACCACATCGACGTACGCATCATCGCCACCATCTTCCTCAATCCCCTTCGTCGGACGACGCCGCTACCTCACCGTCCACCTCGCGCCCACTGCCTTGTGCCCTGCAACCCCTTGTGAGGACCCCCCCCCCTCTTTCTCCTCTTCCCCGCGCTCCGTGGCCTTTGCCTGCCAGACGCGTCGTCCATGTTGGCGTACAAGCCATCTATGCCTCGCTCGACCCGTCTCTCCACGAGCATGCCGCCGGCCCGCTCTCCCCCACCGTGGTGCCCCCCTGCTCTACCGCTGCGGCTCACCACCGCCCCACTGCTCGCCCGTCTCCGGTCGCCTCCGCTCGGGGCCACGCCCCCGCTCCCTGCACCCGTGGCCGCTGGCGCCCAGCGCCCGTCCCCTACCCTGTCGGCCTGGGTGGGTGCACCACACCCGCTCCAGGCGCCCGTAACCCGCGCGCCCGCTAAGCCCCCCCTTGGCCCAATAACGCACGGGCCCCGCCCAGAACGTTTTTAATAAAAAAAAGAATTAGAAAAATATGAATTAATTAATTAGATAATTAATTAACTTAATTAGATATGTTAATTAACCTGATTAACTCCGATTAGATAACCTAATGATTAATTAACTAATTATAAATAGGTTTAGTTAAACTGTGACTATGACAAGTGGGACCCACGCGTAAGTTTGACTAAGTCAACAGATCGTTGATCGCCGACTGGCCTCTTGTTGTCTTTGTTGACCCAGTCAATGGCCCCGATGGTCGAGTTGACGGTCAATCCTCGTTGACTGCTGACGTCAGCATGACATCATGCTGATGTCATAATTCCATTTTCGAATTAAATTAAATAATTAATTAAATTCTAGAAATTAATAAAATCTTTAGAAAATCATATCTTTTAATCCGTAACTCGGATTAAATTATTTTCAACATGAAAGTTGCTCAGAACGAGGAGACAAATCCGGATATGCAGCCCGTTCATCCGCCACACCTCCCTAACATATCGAACACGCAACTTTCCCCCTCCGGTTCATCTGCCCGATAACGCGAAACACCGGGAATACTTTCCCGGATGTTTCCTCCCTCCACCGGTATCATCACATACCGCGTTAGGGCACGCCTAGCATCACGCTTTGCTTTGTCATGCATCGTCATGCATCTGTTTTCTTAAATATTCATTGTTTCTTCCCCCTCTTCTTCCACTAGACACCGAGACCGACGCTGCTGCTGCCCAGTTCGACTACGGAGTTGACGACCCCTCTCTCTTGCCAGAGCAACCAGGCAAGCCCCCCCCCTTGATCACCAGATATCGCCTATTCTACTCTATACTTCTTGCATTAGAGTAGTGTAGCATGTTACTGCTTTCCGATATACCTATCCTGATGCATAGCCTGTCCTTGCTACTACTGTTGTTACCTTTACCTGCAATCCTACTTGCTTAGTATAGGATTCTAGTATTTCCATCTGTGGCCCTACATTCTTGTCCGTCTGCTGTGCTATACTATCGGGCCGTGATCACTCGGGAGGTGATCACGGGTATATACTATATACTTATACATGATACATGTGGAGACTAAAGTCGGGTCGGCTTGTGGAGCACCCGTGAGTGGATCTTTGTGGCGGAGCGACAGGGCAGGTTGAGACCGCCTAGGAGAGAGGTGGGCCTGGCCCTGTTCGGCGTTCGCGGATACTTAACACGCTTAACGAGATCTTGGTATTTGATCTGAGTCTGGCTACTAGCCTATACGCACTAACCAACTACGTGGGAAAGATATGGGCACTCGGCGTCGTGGTATCAGCCGAAGCATTTCGTGACGTCAGCGACTGAGCGGCGCGCGCCGGATTGGACTGGAACGCCACTAGGCTAGGTCTGCTTTCGGCCGCCCTCGCAACGTGCAGGTGTGCTCAGGGCGATGGGCCCAGACCCCTGGGCGCTTAGGTTTAGACCGGCGTGCTGACCTCTCTGTTATGCCTAGGTGGGGCTGCGACGTGTTGATCTTCCGCGGCCGGGCATGACCCAGAAAAGTGTGTCCGAGCCAAATGGGATCAAACGTGTTGGGTTATGTGGTGCACCCGCAGGAAGTTAATCTATTCGAATAGCCGTGATCTTGATAGCAGGACGACTTGGAGTTGTACCTTGACCTTATGACAACTAGAACCGGATACTTAATAAAACACACCCTTCCAAGTGCGGATACAACCCGGTGGTCGCTCTCTCGGGGTTACGAGGAGGGATCGCGGGTAGGATTATGCTATGCGATGCTGCTTGGAGGACTTGATCTGGTCTCTTCTACGTTGCAAAGGCGGAGGCTGCGAAGCGTAGTCTTGACGGATTAGATATCCCCTCTTATTACGGCATTCTGCAGATTCGGTCCATCGATATGGCCCTTTACACATATATCCATGCATATGTAGTGTAGCTCCTTGCTTGCAGTACTTTGGATGAGTACTCACGGTTGCCTTGTTCCCCTTTTCCCCTTTCTTTACCCGGTTGCTGCGACTGACGATGGAGCCGAGCGACGCCACCGTCGATGACGACTACTACACCGGAGGCGCCTACTACTACGTGCAGCCCGGCGACGGCGACCGTGAGTAGTTAGGAGGATCTGTGCAGGAGGCCTGCGCCTCTTTCGATCTGTACCCCCCCAGTTTGTGCTAGTCATCTTATGTCACCTTGTTTAACTTATGTCTGTACTCAGATATTGTTGCTTCCGCTGACTCGTCTATGATGGAGCACTTGTATTCGAGCCCTCGAGGCCCCTGTCTTGTATTATGATGCTTGTATGACTTATTTTATTTTTAGAGTTGTGTTGTGATATCTTCCCGTGAGTCCCTGATCTTGGTCGTACCCATTTGCGTGCATGATTAGTGTACGATTGAATCGGGGGCGTCACATCCTTCCAACAAAAACCCCGTTCCCTCCTCCAAGCTGCCAACAATGGCGAACTACGAGCTTGATCCGCAGCGCTTCGTCCCGGCGGGCCATCACATCATCGATGGTGGTGACAGGCGGCTTCCCCGCACCTTCATCACGCCTGCGGCTTGCCCACCTCGCCGTGATGAGGAGTACATGGTGGCTGAGGTCATGCTGCTCCGGAGGGTCCAATCGGACCCGTCAGAGAAGAGATTGTGCAGTTCCTACAAGACAGAGGTACTCTGGTTCGCTCCGCTCAGCCCTGGTTTCATGGCGTAGGATTATTTCAAGTGAGGGATCCTTCTGTTAGATACACTTGGATTCAGCACCCACCTTTCCCTCTGGGCAACGATCATTTTGTGAGATTCATGAAGCACGATGAAGGGGAAAATTTTAAGGGGAGTCATGGGTTCCGCAAGGGTTGGATTATGTTTATTGGAATTCCTCTTGATTATCGCAATACAGAGTTCATATCTCAGGCGGTTGGCACCTTTGGGAAATTTCACTCTTGGGACAGTGAAGATCCTTACTTGTTTAGGACTCTAGTGGAGGCAAGTTTTCCTGACACAGCATTAGTGCCACGTGATGTCGTTTTTGGTGACTATGCTGAATGGGGGGGGGGAGCTCAAGTTTCATGGACTGCTGCTTGTTATGTGTTGGGCGCTGATTTTGCTGATCAGATGCCCAATGATGACGATCCAATGCCTCTGGATGGAAATCCTCACCCGTTGCCTGGAAACCTTTTGCAAGATAACTTGATGTTTGTCCTTCCTCCATATCCGATGCTGGGATGGAATGATGCGCCTGTAGCGCCTCCAGTGGCTCAGAACAATGACATTGCTGACGATGGATGGGGGCATGCCAATTGGGGAGACAATGACGAGGAGCTCCAACAGCAGCCCCAACCTGCACTGCCAGAACAGGATCAGATCTCAATTGTCATTGATCAGCCGGAGGGTTCTGTGTCTGTGGAGCAACATGTGGAAATTCTGTTGGAGGAACAAAATGAGTTACAACATGAACAACAGTTACAAGGTATTGTGCTGCAGCCTGTTGAGGATAATCCTTTAGCAATTGTTCCATATCAGCCTCCTGTTATTCAGCAGCATCAGTTAATAATTGGTATGGCAAAGATTGTGGCTGGGCCACCTCTACCTCCAGAGATGATCTGGAAGAGATCTTTGAGAACCTTCTGCCTGATTTTGTTGTCAAGAAGGTGCCGAGACCAATCTTCTTCAAGCCACTTGGGGTAGTGACATATTCCAAGCGCTCATGGATCATTGCCTTTGATGATTCACAGAGAAGCTCTTCTTTGGTTCCGAGCTTGCCTAGCAGCCCTGTTCTGCGGAGGCCATTTGTGGCTAAACGCCCAGTTGCCAGAGCTCTTTTTGGAAGTTCATATGAAGAAGTTTTCATAGATAATGACAATGTAAGAGTGGATATGGATGTGTCTGGTGAATTGCAAGCAGAAGATGTAGTGCCTGCAGGCCTGGAGGAGATCTCTTCTTCTTCTGTGGTTTTTGCTTCTGCGCAGGTCAAGGACAAGAAGCAGACAAGAAGAAAGAAACCTGTGGCCCCTTTGGTGGATACTTCTGTTAGAAGATGTACAAGAAGCGCGGCAAAACTTGATGGGTTTAAACCCGTCAGTTTTGAGAAGATTTCCCTTCAGCCCACCAAGAGGCGTCCAAGGTCGAAGCCCATCCAAGAGATGGCCCAGTCCAAGCCTGACGTTGCTGGTGAGAATGGCAACATCTCTGAAGATGCTCCTCCACCCACGCCTATCAATATTCTGCAAGCATTCGGAGCGGAGCTGGAGATTGACCCTAACCTGCTTTCCAAGGAGAAGCTTATGGCTAATCCCAAGGATGATTCCTCCTCCAGTGGTGTTTAAATGTTGCTGCTTATATCTTTAGCTAGGTGTAGCGAGCCTGTTAAATTCGATGTCGTTATGTTGTTTCTGAACTTTATGCACTGCAGTCTGGTCTGGATGACTTTTGTTTATTATGGTGTGGTTTGTGTGGCATTATATGTTATGCAATGGCTGATTCTTTGTTTATGGTTATATTATGAATCAAAGATCTAGGCATAATTGGAAGGTTCTTTGTTGGAATGTTCGTGGCCTAAATTCTGAACCACGACAACGTTCTGTTAGAGAGAAAATTGCTGAAAGTCAGTGTGCGATTGCCTGCTTGCAAGAAACTAAGTTAACTTCTTGTTCCCGTTCCTTAGTTAAGGCAATATGTCCTATGGGCTTTGATCAGTTTATTGAGTCACCCTAGAGAGGAGCCTCAGGTGGGATTCTGACAGTTTGGTGCTCTGATGTTTTTAAGGGCGTTTTAATTGAAGTAAAGCCCTTTGGAATTATCATCAGTTTTACATCGGTGCATAATAACGAGCAGTGATTCTTAGTAAATGTTTATGGGCCGTGTCAGGGTGAGATGAGGGATGAATTTGTTAACTGGCTGTATAATCTACAAGTGGAACCTGAACAAAAATGGTTGTTAGTGGGAGATTTCAATTTCATCAGATCAATGGAAAATAGAAATCTACCAGGAGGGGATGTTAATGATATTTTTATCTTTAATGAGATCATTGGGCATTTAGGTCTGCTTGAGCTTCCTCTAAAAGGTAGAAGATTCACCTGGTCTAACATGCAGGATATCCCACTTCTGGAACAATTAGACTGATTTTTTACTTCTGCTAGTTGGATAAATCAATATCCCATGACACAAGTGGCTCCTCTTGCAAGAACAGCGTCTGATCATGTTCCTTGTGTCATTTCTATCAGCACCACAATTCCTAAAGCCCATATTTTCAGGTTTGAAAATTATTGGGTGCATTAGCCTGGTTTCATGGACTGTGTGAGGAAGGTCTGGAGCAAACCTTCACATAAGCATCATATCTCTGCAGTTATTATGGAAAAATTGAAATCCTTGAGGTTTGCTTTAAAGAAATGGCAGAAGGGGCTTTCACATATTAAATCATTAATTGAAAAGTGCAATTGGGTAATCTTATGGCTGGATGATTTAGAGGATTGGAGGCCTCTGTCCATACCAGAGAAAAACTTCAGGAAATTATGTAAGATGCATCATGAGCACCTTTTGCATTTGCAGTTTTTATACTAGAGGAAAAGGTGCACTATCAGATATATCAAGGTGGGAGAAGAGAATTCAAAAAAATTCCAGGCCATGGCAATAGAGAGATATAGAAAAAATTCTATTGCTAGTCTGCAACTGTTTGATGGGACAGTTTCTTCAGATCATGGGGAGATAGCTAAGGAATTTTTGGTTACTTTCAAGGGAAGAATGGGAACCCTTAAACCAACTGTTTTGGGTAATGACATCCTCTCTTTAATTCCAAAAGTTCAAGGTCTTGAGGTGCTCACAAAACCTTTTCATCAGAATGAGATAGAAAAGGTCATAAAAGAAATGCCAATTGATAAAGCACCTGGGCCAGATGGTTTTAATGGTCTTTTTATTAAGACATGCTGGCCAATAATTTCAACTGACTTTATTCAGTTGGTCAATGAGTTTCATGCTAGAACTGTGTTTTTGGAAAACCTCAATGAAGCTTTTATTACTTTAATCCCAAAGAAGCAATCACCTGAGGGTGTGGGAGATTTTAGGCCAATCTCTTTGACAAGTGTGGGACTAAAGTTTCTGACAAAACTGGCTGCCAATAGGTTTTAGGAGGAAATCACCAATTGTGTGCATAAGAATCAGTATGGTTTCATTAAATCAAGAACAATTCAGGATTGTATTGCATGGACTTTTGAGTATATTCACCAATGCAATCAGTCCAGGAAGCCAATTCTTTTGCTTAAGCTTGACTTTGAAAAAGCTTTTGACTCAATTCAACATGAGGAAATCTTGAGAATTCTTGTGGCAAAAGGATTTGATAGAAAATGGATCTTATGGATTCAACAACTGTTAACCTCTGCAACATCCTCAATCCTGTTAAATGGTGTGCCTAGAAAACATTTCAAGTGCAAATGTGGTGTTAAGCAAGGAGATCCTATCTCTCCTTTTCTTTTTGTTATTGCTGCTGACGTTTTACAAACCATGATCAATGATCTTCTGCTTAGGGGACAACTTGTCTTGCCATTGCCAACACATGATCCTTTTTATCTAGTGGTTCATTATGCAGATGACTCCTTGTTGTTTGTAAATGCTGATATAGCTCAGTTGGAGGCTCTTAAATCAGTGCTAAATTCCTTTTCTTTGGCAACTGGGTTGCAAATCAACTTTCATAAGTCTTCAATGTACCCCATCAATGTGGAAGCCTCAGTTGCTTCTGCACTTGCTGCTTGCTTTGGCTGTCTGTTAGGCTCTATGCCTTTCACTTATTTGGGGCTTCCTGTTGGAACCACTAGACCAAAAATTATTGATTTGCTTCATTTGGTGGATTGCATGGAAAGGAGGTTAACTGCAAGTTCCTGGTTTTTACCTCAAGGTAGTAGACTACAGTTGGTTAATTCTGTGATATCTTCATTGCCCATATTCTTCCTTTGCAGTCTATCTTTACCTCAGGGAATCCTAAAACAGTTGGAAAGGATTCAAAGGCAGTGCCTCTGGGGGAAATATGGTCAGGAAAAGGGCCATTCTTTGGCTGCTTGGCCCCTTGTCTGCAGGCCCAAAATGAAGGGTGGACTTGGAATTCTGAATTTGGGATTGCAAAATGATGCCATGTTACTTAAGTCCCTGAATAAATTCTATAACAAAGCTGATGTGCCATGGGTCAGTCTGGTGTGGGATTCATACTACTATCAAAGAGTTCCACATGACACTATTCTATGTGGTTCTTTTTGGTGGAGGGACATCTGTAAGTTAGTGGACAAATATCGAGCTGTAACATCTATTTCTGTTGGCAAAGGAGATTCTGTGCTTTTCTGGTTTGATCATTGGGAGATTGGCCAATCTTGTATCCCTCTGCAATATAGGTTTCCCAGACTTTTTTCATTTTGCCTTCAGAAGAGCCTTTCTGTTAAGTTAGTGATACAGGCAGGAAATTTGTAGCAAATGTTTTCTTTGCCTTTGTCTGAACTGGCTTTTAGGGAGTTCAATCAGCTTGCAACCTTGTTATCTGGTAGATATTTGGGCAATGATTGTAATGATATGTGGACTTGGAGACATGGGAAAAAGGATGAGTATTCGGCAAAGAAGTACTATGAGTTTGTACACCAGCCTGTCATTGCCAATCCAATACTCAGATGGGTTTGGAAGAGCTGCTGCACAATGACAATTAAAATGTTTGCATGGTTGGTTATTATGGATAGAGTTAACACCAAGGACATGATACAACGAAGACATTGGAAAATTAATGATGGACCTAGTTGTGTCCTCTGCCCAACTGGAGTACTTGAGGATAGGAACCACCTATTCTTCCAGTGCAACTTCAGTATGAGGATCTGGAATTATCTGCAAGTGTCCTGGTTGAATAACAATGATATGGTGCAAATTGCCTTACATGCAAGAAAGGAATTTGATAAGCCATTTTTTGCAGAGGTGGTTTTTCTTGCTTGGTGGAATATCTGGAAAGTGAGAAATGACAAGGCTTTCAGACATGTCCATCCAACTTTTAGGCACTCGAGAAATGGGTTTATTCATGATATTACTTTGCTCTCACACAGGATTAAGGCCAGATACAAGGATGATCTACTCAAATGGATTGATTTTCTGCCTGCTTGAAGATCCACACCCTTTGTAACTTTTGTCTTTCTTAGTTTGTAGTTTTGTTTCTTTACTGGACTGATGTATAGTTTTTCTCTTTCTTTTGTTCCCCCTCTTGAGGAACTTTGTTACTTTGTTCTTTATTAATAAAATGTTGTGGGGTGTAAGCCCTGCAGTCTTCAAGGTCAAAAACAGAGTAACACCGTAAGCAAGATGACATGATGTAGAGGGATAAATTCATGCAATATGATAAAACCCCATCTTGTTATCCTCGATGGCAACAATACAATACGTGCCTTGCTGCCCCTCATCCTTTGGGAAAGGACACGCAAGATTGAACCCAAAGCTAAGCACTTCTCCCATTGCAAGAAAGATCAATCTAGTAGGCCAAACCAAACTGATAATTCAAAGAGACTTGCAAAGATAACCAATCATACATAAAAGAATTCAGAGAAGATTCAAATATTTCTCATAGATAAACTTGATCATAAACCCACAATTCATCGGTCTCAACAAACACACCGCAAAAAGAAGATTACTTCGAATAGATCTCCACGAGAGAGGGGGAGAACATTGTATTGAGATCCAAAAAGAGAGAAGAAGCCATCTAGCTAATAACTATGGACCCGAAGGTCTGAGGTAAACTACTCACACTTCATCGGAGAGGCTATGGTGTTGATGTAGAAGCCCTCCGTGATGGATGCCCTCTTCGGCGGAGCTCCGAAACAGGCCCCAAGATAGGATATCATGGGTACAGAAGGTTGCGGCGGTGGAATTAGGTTTTTGGCTCCGTATCTGATCGTTTTGGGGGTACGTAGGTATATATAGGAGGAAGAAGTACGTCGGTGGAGCAACATGGGGCCCACGAGGGTGGAGGGCGCGCCCTTGTGTGGTAGGCGCGCCCCCTACCTCGTGGCCTCCTCTTTTGTTTCTTGACATAGGGTCCAAGTCTGCTGGATCTTGTTCGTTCCAAAAATCACGTTCCCGAAGATTTCATTCCGTTTGGACTCCGTTTGATATTGTTTTTCTGCGAAACTCTGAAATAGACAAAAAGTAGCAATTCTCGGCTGGGCCTCCGGTTAATAGGTTAGTCCCAAAAATAATATAAAAGAGTATAATAAAGCCCAATAATGTCCAAAACAGAAGAAAATATAGCATGGAGCAATCAAAAATTATAGATACATTGGAGATGTATCAATCTACACCATCATTGTTCAGGATGCCGGGGGAAGAGATGAGAAGGTGTTTGCCAACTACTTCCCTTTGGCTCTCAAGTCCAATGTGAGGTCTTGGCTGATGCACCTGCCGGAGAACTCCATTTCGTCATGGGCAGACCTGTGCCATGAGTTCATCGGCGCCTTCACCGGTGGCCATCAAGAGCCGGGCCAACCCAGTGACTTGCAGCTTCTCCAGCAGAAGGAAGGAGAAACCCTCTCTAAGTATTTACAGAGATTCAGCAAAGTTCATAGAAACATCCCAAATATACATCCGGCTGCCGTGATAGCCGCCTTTTAGTCCAATGTGCGCAACTGCCGATTCGTTCCAAGATGAACGTGCGGTTGGCCAAGACTATGAAGGAGCTTTACACCTTTGTGGATAAGTGTGCTCTGATGGAGGAAGGAAAGGAAGTTGCTCGGAGAGGAAGATTGTGCCAATGTCGATTCAAAAGATGATGATGAATCAACCAGTCAGAAGAAGAGCAAGAAGCACAGTAAGAAGCGGAAGGATAAGGCAGTGATGACAGTGGAAGGTTCGGGAGCACCCAGTACCGGCAGGAAGGCCAAAGCTGAGGCCCCGGGCAAGGAAGCTGCTGTGTGCGCTGACTGCCAGGAAGCCGCGGCTGCCAGGAAGGCCGAGAAAGGTGATGGGTTGTACTGCAAGATTCATCGGACCAAAGGCTACGATCTTCAAGAGTGTTATCAGGTTGAGCAGCTTGTCAAGAGATAGAGAGCAGAGTATGAGAAGCGTGACAAGGAAAAGGTTCAGAATGTTGCTGTCGGTGTACTAGAGTAGGGGTACCCTAGTATCCCGAACTCGTGCACGGGCAGTTGCAGCACCCCGCGGCAAGGCTTGCCTGGTGACCGCCAAGGTCCTCCGCGGTTCCTTTGGAGCCATTCAAGAACAAAGTATCCAAGGCCCCGACAAGAGGAGCTTGCCGGGAAGGCCACTCAAGGCACGAAGGAAACAAGACCCCGGCAAGAAGAGCTTACCGGGAAGGCTCGGTGAGCGACAAGCTTCCGAGTGCGACAAGGGTTCAGCCGCGGCAAGGCGCTTGCCGCGGCAGGCAACCTCTCTTCATCTACGCTCCAGCTCATCCGCCAACGTGTCGCCATGGGGCTATTCCAGGCACGCGTGTCAAGGGGCTATGCAGCCAGCAGAGAGCAGCGATAAGCGACGCTGACAAGAAGGCCATCGTGGCGAACGGTGGCGCTCCTGACGGTCCCTGTTGCACTGTTTAAGCGACATGGACGGGCATTTAATGCTGTTGTCCCTTGCAGTCAGAGTTCGGTAGAGTACACTGTACAAAGTAGTTGCACCAACCGCAACTCATTTTCCCATTTTTGCCCTCGACTACGTTGCCACCTGTGGTGACCCCTTGAGCCTATGAAAGGAGGCCCATGTGCGACGTATAAAGGGTTCGGTTCGGCTCAGTTAGGATTCGACTCATTCGAGACCAGAGACACTCAAGCTAGGTTTTGTAGCTCTCATTGCTCCCTAGCAAGAACACAATACAATCAACCAAGCAGCGGTAGGAGTATTATCTCTCGGAGAGCTCGAAGCTGGGTAAACTGCTCGTGTGCATCGCCTCGATCGCTCTTCGTGCAATCTCCGCCCCCCATCGAACCACAAGGGACTCGGTCCGCCAGGTCCCATAGGTGTTCGTGGGTCACGATCAGTGTCCCCGACATCTTTGGCGCGCCAGGTAGGGGGCGTCGAGGCTGTGTGAACCTGATCCGGCGTTCACACGAGCATCATATTCATCATCTTCATCAACATGCCACTGAAGAAGAAGGCTTCGGCGGCAGCAGAGCCGTCCGCGTCAAACCCACCACCACCGGAGCTGACGAGTGGCGGGGAAGACGCCGGCGGAAGAACGGGCGTGGACGAAGGAGCTCATGATGCTGCCTGGTCCAAGGACAAGGCCGCGCAGACTTCGGCGTCCGGATACGCACCGCGTCCATCTCAGGAGGCGCGGGACCGACAGCGTCATGGTGCTCGCAGCGCCATACGTTCGTTGGGCCAAGATCGAGCTGGTGGATCCAGGGATGCTCAAGAGCAGCTCGCGCGCCAACAGGCTGGTGCGAGCGGGGCACGGTCGCCTGGACGGGATACTGCTCCTTCTAATGTATTTAGAAGTCCGAGCATGTCCCGCTCCTTGCACCGTTCGCCATTACCGCCCACCACTCAAGCGGAAGCTTTGGCGCGGGCTCAACTGCTCCTGGATTACCCTCCGACGGCAGACAAGGTCGACGAATGGAGGGCCACCATTCAAAGTCTCATCGGCTTTGCCAAAGGCGACGTCCCGCGGAAACCAAGCACATCACTGCCGCGGCGAGACGACAAGGCACGAGAGCGGTGGCGGCGAGACTGTGGGGGTGCAACCACCATGCACTCTCCATCCGAAGGCCAAGATCGCCGACTCGTCGGATCCACCTCGACAGCGACTCCACCGCTTCGCCGGATCCACGAGCTTGCCGTGATCAGCGCCAAGTTCTTCAAGAACGGCAACAAGAAGACGCCGAACTCGATCGAGCGCCAAAGAAAGCGCCGGCGTCGGTCGACAAGCGCTGGGCCCATTGTTGACATGCAAGCGCCGAGGAACAGGTGACTTGCCGTGACGCGTAGGTTGACCTGCGTTCACCCGTGAGCTGCGGCAGGTCGATGGTCCGACAAGAAAAATTTCAAGCCGAGCGTGCGAGAAAAGTATGATGGCAGGGCGCATCCATCGAGTTCCTCGGCATCTACACCATCGCGGTGCAAGCTGCGGGGGCGAGGCGATAAGATCCTCGCCAACTACTTCCGCTGGTACTCAAGCCCAATGTTAGATCTTGGCTCATGCACTTGCGGACAGTTCCATATCCTCTTGGGCAGATCTATGCCATCAGTTTGTCGGCGCCTTCACGGTGACCACAAGCCTCATGGCTAAGAGAGCGGCCTTCATCTGCTTCGCCTGAAGGAAGGAGAGTCCTCGCACAAGTTCATTCAGAGATTCAGCCGTGTGCACTACAACATCCCAGATGTCCACCCCGCCATGGTGATCGCGCGTTTCATCAAAACGTGCGGAACCGCAGGATGAGGGAGGAAATGGCGATGTGCAAAGTCAAAGACGTCAGTGAGCTGTATGCTCTGGCCGACAAGTGTGCACGTGCTGAGGAAGGGAGAAGACTCCTAGGAGAGAATGCAGAAGCAGGATCTGACAGTGAGGAGACCACCCCGGCAAAGAAGAGTCGGCGGCGGAACAACAGAAGGAAGAAGAGCAAAGAGGTACTAGTTGTCGAGCAGTCCGGCAACGGAGGTGGCGCCAAGAAGGCCAAGGTTGGTGGCTCCGGCAAGGAGGTTGCCGCTGGCGCCGACTGCAAGCCTGTGGCGGCCGCCGACAAGCAGGACAGCTCCAACAAGCAGTACTGCAAGATTTACCACACTAAGGGCCACGACCTCCAGAGCTGCAAGAAAGTCGAGCAGCTAGTTGAACAGCAGAAGGCTGAGTATGAGCGGCGAGACAAGGAGAAGGCCTAGGAAGGTGCTGGGGCAGTTAGTAAGAAGCGACCCGGCCGGGGAGGACGCCGCGGCAAGGCCAAGCAGCGGCAAGGAGACAGACCTCCCCGCGGCCGCGACAAGGATGAAGACGACGATGACGATGAAGATATGGAAGACGATGAGGCCGATGAGCAGGAGTTTCAGAAAGCCACAGAGGTCCTCTGCGTTGATGGTGGTGCTTCTCTGCATACCTCACACGGCCAGCTCAAGCAATGGATGCGGGAGGTTAATGCAGCAGAACCATCCGTAGAGTCACGCAAGCCTCTAAAATGGTCCAGCACGCCTATCATATTTGATATTGAGGATCACCCTGATCGCATAACCGCGGTCGGGTGCTTGCCGATGTTGGTCTCACCAACTATCCGCAACCTCAAGGTCACCAAGATGCTAGTAGACGGCGGGGCCGGCTTAAACCTGATCTCATCCGCAGTGCTTCAGAAGCTTCAAATCCCCGACAGCGAGCTCGAAGAGACTGGCACTTTCCAAGGAATAAACCCAGGAAGGAGCAAGCCGAAAGGGAAGATCACGTTGCCGGTAACATTTGGCAGCGAGCTAAACTTCAGGACTGAGAGGGTCACGTTTGACGTCGCTGATTTTCCATTACCTTACAATGGAATACTTGGCCGTCCAGCACTCGCCAAGTTCATGGCAGCCTCTCATTATGCATACAACTTGCTCAAGATGCCCGGCCCGATAAGTGTCATTTCTGTCCATGGCGACAAGAAGGATGCTCTTATCTGCGCCGACAAGATATACCGGGAAGCAGCAGCTGCAACAGATAGCAAATCACTTGCCGCTGAAGCTCCCGGGGGGAAGAAGAAGACCAAGTCCGGCAAGAGCTCTGATGCCCACTCCGGCAATCGCACCTCTTCGGAGTGCTGCACTACCATCGAGGACGCACCATCGAGCTCCAACGGCAAGTGCAAGAAGATGATGGCAGCTCCGCCGAAGACCAAGAAGGTTCCCGCCAAGGAGGACGGCACTGGTGGTACCTTCACCATCAATGCCACTCTCGACCCTAAATAGGAAGGCGCGCTCGTTGCTTTCCTACAGGCGAATGTCGGCGTGTTTGCATGGCAACCGTCGACATCCCCGTGTTCCTGAAAGTAATTGAGCACCACTTAGCTGTCTGTCCTCATGCGCGCCCGTCAAGCAAAAAGTCGGAAGCAGCGGTGGAGGGCCAAGAATTCATAGCAGAAGAGATCAAGAAGTTGGAAGCAGCAGGCCTTGTCAGAGGAGTGCTCCATCCCACGTGGTTGGCCAATCCGGTAGTTGTACGAAAGGCAAATGGGAAATGGAGACTCTGTATCGACTTCACAGATGTCAATAAAGCTTGTCCCAAAGACCCATTTCCCTTCCCGCGCATCGACCAGATTGTTGACTCCACGGCTGGATGTGATTTGCTTTCATTTCTTGATGCATATTCAGGATATCATCAGATCTTCATGGCAGAAGAGGATGAGGAGAAAACCGCATTCATCACCCCATGTGGCACATACTGCTTTGTACGGATGCCTTTCGGGCTGAAGAATGCTGGGTCAACATTTGCAAGAGTAGTCCATGATGCTTTTGAGCCGCAAATGCACAGAAATGTAGAAGCTTACAGGGATGACATAGTGGTCAAGAGCAAGGACAAAGCAACTCTGGTTCAAGATTTAGATGAGACCTTTGCAAATCTGCGCAAGATCAACCTCAAGTTCAACCCCGAGAAGTGCGTGTTCGGAGTCCCTTCCGGCAAGCTTCTCGGGTTCTTCGTGTCTCAGCGGGGAATTGAAGCCAATCCCAACAAGATCAAGGCCATTGAGCAGATTGAAGCACCAAAGCGCGTCAAGGATGTACGAAGACTTGCGGTTGCGTGGCTGCTCTCAAAGAGGTTTATCTCTAGGTTCTGCTGAGCGCTACTGCCATTTTTCAAGATTTTGAAAAGGCAGGTCAATGAAATGGACTCGAAGCGGAGGCTGCGCTGCAGGACTTAAAGAGGTACCTGTCCTCCACTCCAACACTTGTCGCACCTAGGCCACAAGAGAAGTTGCTGCTATATATAGCGGCAACCAATCAAGTGGTTAGTGCTGCGTTAGTAGCGGAAAGGGAGGCAGATGATGAGACGGCAAACAAGGCAGATGCATCCAGCGACAAGCAGGGGGCTTCACCGACGAGTTCTGGTAAGGACAAGGACGGATCTGCGCAGGATTGCGAGAAGATGCAGAAAAGGATGGTGCAGCGCCCAGTCTACTTTGTCAGTTCCCTTCTGCAGGGGGCTAGGTCAAGGTACTCTGGTGTGCAGAAATTGCTTTTCGGCCTCCTCATGGCCTCGAGAAAGCTGCGCCACTACTTCCAAGCACATGAGATAACAATCGTCACTCGCTTTCCGCTGAAGAGGATACTACAAAATCCAGAAGCAACAGGCAGGATTGTCGAGTGGGCGCTGGAACTGTCAAGCTTTGGCCTCAAGTTTGAAAGCACTTCAACTATCCAAAGCAGAGCACTGGCAGAGTTCATAGCAGAGTGGACGCCAACGCAAGATGAAGAAATTCCAGAGATGAGCATCCCCATCAAGGAGGCAAATAAGGAGTGGCTGATGTACTTTGACGGTGCCTTCTCGCTGCAAGGCGCCGGTGCCGGCGTGCTGCTTATCGCACCCACCGGAGAGCACCTCAAGTACATAGTCCAAATGCACTTTCCCAAGGAGCAAGCAACAAATAATACTGCAGAGTATGAAGGTTTGCTTGCCGGTCTCAGAATTGCAGTAGACCTTGGGATCAAGAGGCTCATTGTCAGGGGTGACTCGCAGCTTGTCGTCCGCCAAGTGAACAAAGATTATCAGAGTCCGTTGATGGAAGCCTATGTCGATGAAGTGAGAAAGCTAGAAGAACACTTTGAAGGCCTGCAAATGGAACATGTTCCAAGAGCTCAGAATGATATTGCTGACGGCCTGTCAAAGTGTGCTGCACTCAAGTTACCTGTGGAACCAGGGATTTTTGTGCTCAAGCTGACTCAACCGACAGTAACGCCATCAACTGGACAGAACAAGAAGAGGAAGTTGATTTCTGGCGACTATTTTCCGGCAGAGCTACCCGAAACGGCCGCCGCAAAGGTCCCCAAGATCAACACCAAGAGTGCTGAGGAGCAGCCTGCTCCGACAAGCCCCAGGGTTTGTTTCGTTGAAGCAGACGCCCCTGACAAGTTTTGCTCTGGCAAGCTTGTCGGGGAACATCAAGCTCGGCCGAGCGCGCAGGTTCTTGCCGTCGAAGCTGATGTTCAGCAGCAGCAGTGTGCCTTTAGTCCTTGTTGTCGAGCCGCAAGCTCCAACATGGGCACAGCAGATTGTCCATTTCCTTCAGACAGGAGAACTTCCCGAAGAGCAAGAAGAAGCGGAAAATGTAGCCCGGAAGTCAAGTATGTACCAGTTTGTCGACAGCACGCTGTACAGAAGAAGACTCAACGGAGTGAAATTGAAGTGTATTCCTCGGGAAGAAGGACAGAAGCTGTTGGCAGAGATACACTGAGGCATATGTGGTCACCACATTGGCGCAAGAGCGCTCGCCGGCAAAGGTTTCCGGCAAGGTTTCTTCTGGCCGACGGCCCTCCAGGATGCAACTGCACAAGTAACCAAGTGTGAAGCGTGCGGTTCCATTCCAAGCACATACACCAGCCAGCTCAAGCTCTCGGACGATCCCTTTATCCCGCCATTTTCGGTCTGGGGCTCGACATCCTCAGCCCCTTTCCCGAAGCTGTCGGGGCTTTGAGTACTTATGCGTTGCAATCGACAAGTTCACAAAGTGGCGGAAGTGGAAGCAGTGAGGAAGGTGACAACACGATCGAGAGTCAAGTTCTTCAGTCAATTGTTTGCCGCTTTGGGATTCCTAACGGATCATCACCGACAACGGCACTCAATTCACGAAGTCGCACCTTCATGCAATCGTCCAAGATCTTGGCGCCAAGGTCTCGCTTCGCTCATTGCTCATCCGAGAAGCAGCGGTCAAGCGGAGAGGGCAAATCTGAAGTGCTGCGAGGGCTCAAGACCGAACTTTCGACGTGCTGCACAAGTGCGGAAGAAACTGGATTGAGCAGCTGCGGTGGTTCTTTGGTCGATCGGGGCGACACCAAATCGAGCCATCGGCGGACACCTTCGCTCTAGTCTATGGAGCGCAGGCAGTTCTCCCCACGGAACTCAGATACGGGTCACCTCAGTACTCGCTATGATGAGCTTGAGAAAGAGCAGCTGCGACAAGATGACGCGCTGCTCCTTGAGGAGGACCGTCTTCGAGTCATTGACGAGCTGCTCGTTACCAGCAAGCTTTGCGCCGCTACCATAGCCATAAAGTTAGTGCCGAAGTTTCGAGGAAGGCGACCTTGTTCTTCGGCGCGTTCAATCCGCCAAGAATTCCAACAAGTTGACGCCGAAGTGGGAAGGCCCTTATCGGGTGAAACGAGTCACTAGGCCTGGCGCCGTCCGCCTTGAGACCGAAGATGGCATTCCGGTGAGCAACTCCTGGAACGTTGAGCATCTTCGTAAGTTTTACCCATAGGGCGCGGTTGCCGGAACCTGTTCCAGCAACCACCTTTTGTACAAGTCTTGCCGATGTTGCATGTAATCCTTTGTACAAAGCCGGGCACAGACCCCGTGCATCAGTAAAACTCATGTGTTGCGCACAAATTGTCTATTTCATGCTTTCATAATCAATTTGCATGTGTTATCTGGCATTTTGTGCAGCATCCACACCCGGTAATCAGTAACGAGCCATGAGGCTCCATAACTTTATTTTCTCTTCTTTCTTCTCAAAAGAAAAGAAGGTTCCTTTGCCCACAAGTTAGCCGGGGAGGAGAAGATAATGGTGTGGACCGCCAAGCGTCGCTCGAGGAAGTTTCGCCTAACCGGGAAGCAAACGACAGAAAAGCTAAGTTGCTAAAGTTTGAGCAATCAGTTTTTAAATTTTTAAGTTATCTTCCTCGAGCGATAGTACTTTGTATGGAAAACTCATGGCGCAGAGGAACCAACTCGTAGCTAGTTTGCGCCTTACTTTGTTTCGAGTCCGCTCAACAACTTAAGTGTGCTGCAACTAGTTGCGACAAGGTTGCTTGTCGGAGGCGGCATCGCCAAAGAAGGCTCTTGACGTTCGCGACTCAGCCATTCATGACAAAGGTGCCATACGACAAGTCCCCTAAAAGCGTAGGGCACAAACATACAAAGGAAGGAATCAAGTAAAGGAAATAACATTGCAATCGTTGCCTAAGATGGAGTATATTACAAAAATAACTTTTCGCAGATCTAATAAATTGTTCTCCTAAACATGATCAACAGCGACAAAGGAAAGATAAATCTGGCGGCCTAGTCTACGCGGTCGCCATCGACCCTCTTGACCCCGCTCACCCTGTCCACAATGGGTGCGACAAGGGCCTTGAGCGCTTCAATGTCAGCAGTCGGCGGCAAGGACTTGAGGACGTTAGCAAATCTAACGCCTGGATTGCGGAAGGCCACCTTCATCAGCACCTTCTGAAGAGCCCCTGCACAGATTTGGCGCGACTCATCGGCCAGCTGCTTTGGGATCTCTTCCCGGAGCCGCTGGAGAGCCGCCACCACGCCCTTGAAGAATAGGCTGAGCTTGGCACTGGGTTGGAGATGCTCGTCGGTGGAGTACCCGAGATCCACCATCCCCAGCTCCATCAGCTCCTTGTCGATGGCGGCAGCTGTATCCACAAGACCCTCGGTCCAGTGCATCACATTCTCTTTGAAGGTGTTATGGGCGGTCGTGGCATTCGCCAGCAGCTCCTCGTTGGCCTTGATCTTCTCCAACAGGCCCGCTTCCCGCTCCTTGGCGCCGTCCAGCGTCTCCATCAGGGTGGTCAGCTTCAGCTCAAGATCCGCCTTGGAGTCCTTGGCAGCATCGAACTCTTTGATCCTTTCAGCGAGACGACCTTGCAACTCGCCAAGAGTATAGGCGTCCTTCTCGCGCTCGTGCTTCAATGCGCAAGCTCTTCGCCGCTCTTACGCAGGCTGGCCTCCGGCTGCGTTACTTTGTCTCCAACTCCTTCTTGGCGGCCTCGGCAGCTGCAGCGTCTTTTGCTTCCTTGAGAGCTCCGCCAATTGATTGCTCACGCGCAAGATCTTCCTCATAGCTGTCGAGGTTGATCTTCCGCTGCGCCAGCTCGCCTTCTTGCGCAGATAGCTTCTCGCCGGCAAGCCTTTGCTGCTCCTCGACCTCAGCCTTCTCAAGGATGAAGGCTGCGCGCTTCGGAGAGTTGCTCAGCGCTTCGCTACATTAGGAGAGCTTCTTGATTGGCGCCGGAGCTCTTCCGCGCTTCTCCATATACGCTCCCGCCCTCGCGACAAGTGCTTCCGGGACTCTAGCTTAGCTTGTCGGGCGGTAGAAGCGACAGCTTCTTCAAGAGCTGCTCCTCCTCGAACTTCGTCACTCGCTGCTGCTTGGCGCATCAACCAGCGACAGCCCAGTGGAAGCGAGCAGCTCTTCGTCGAGTCTCTCCTCGACCGGCGCCTCGAGCTCGACGCCTATGGGAGCTTGATGAAGACGCCGTCGCCGGCCTTCGGATAGCCGCCGGGCTGGGGCTCTTCGGAGACTGATGCTGCATCTGTGGCGGAGGGATCGGCGGTCGGTGTAGCGCCTGGCGCTCCTGCGGCCTCGGGGTCGTCGATCACGATCGCGGACCCTCGCCGGCCTTTGTGGCGGCAGCCTTGGCGGCCTCCTGGCGGCAGACCCATCGGCGCCGGCCTCTTCCTCCATGGTGGCGGCGTCGTCGGTGTTGCGCGCGACCTCCTGCGCCGGCGACCTCGGTCTCCATTGGATCTGCAGCAGATGGATCTGACGATCGAGAAAAAGAAAGAACGATCAAGCAAATGTTGAAAAGAAAAGCAGAAGAAAAAAGAACCCAAGGGAAATTTTCAAGCAAGGAGATTACCTGTGATGGGATCTGCAGGCGCGGTCTCCACCACCGGAGGATCGTGGCGCTGCCCTCGTCGGAGAAACATCCCTTGTCCGAGAAGCCTCCCTTGCGGAGAGCGCTCCCTTGCGGAGAGTTCTCCTTGGCGGCGAGTTAGGAAGGCATGAATTTGGGAGCGACTTTCGGGCCCTCCCGATGAGGCTGCTCTGCTCCTACACAAATCAACAAGTCAGATATCAGTGAAGAAGGAGCACCCATGCACACCTAACCGTAAGAAATAAACCAAATACTTACGCTGGGGGCTGTGCTGGGGGCTGCTCTGAAGAAGGATTGCCGGGTTCGGCAAGGGGGTCTCAGACGCGCCTCCTGTCGCCACGGGGGGATCGTCTTCGATGACAACCACCGGGGGTCTTGGCTCTCTTCGACGCCCTCTGAGCCAGCGTCCTGAAAAAGGAAAGAGTTTAGAATGAAGAAAATAAGATACAAGACAAAGCAACAAATTGAAGAATTACAAGTAACAGCGACAAGATCTTACTCTTCTTCCTCCTCGGAGCTGAGAGCGGAGAAATCAAATTCCGCTCCGCCTCCGGTGCGACGAGCTGGAAGAGTAGGCTCCCTCGGACGCTTGGCGGGTGTGGGAGCCGTGGTCCCAGAAGGCCCGCTCCGATTCTTTGTGGCGGCATGAGGTGCTCTGCTGCAACAGAGCTTGTCCGCAGTGGAAGGGCGTCAGCCTTGGCGAGGCGGCTGTTGGCCCGTCTGCGCCCGCCACTTCCGGTCTTGGAGGCGCCTTCTTGGCGGGCCGCGAGCTCCTCCCGCGACAAGCTACGAAGGTGGGGGAGGCGCCCCGCAGGCCTCGTTCGGCTCAGCTTCAAGCTCGGTCTGCTCCTCCGCGCAGCAAGCTCCTCTCGGTCGGCAAGGCTTGCCGCCTCTCTGCCTTGGCCTCCTCCACGGTGAACCCGAATTCACCGGCCAGCAGTAGCTTCCGCCGCCTCCTCTCCACTGGGGTGGCGTCTGCGCTGCAGCTTCGGCGTCGGTGGTGTCTCGGGTGAGCCACTCTACTTCGTCGGCGCGGATCGGCACTTCTTCCAAGCTGTCAAGAACTGCTGCACGACGTCATCGGCGGGCTCTTGCCAAGTTGGAATGATTCCATGGGAATCGCTGGCGGCATCATCGCGCGGATGCGGTCAGTTAAGAGTTGTTGCATTAAAGGCGACCCCCTCGGCAACATGAACCACTCGGGGTGATCTGGTCGTGCTTGAACAGCTCCAAAGCGACATCGCATCCAGCTCCAAGACGATGAAATTCCAGTTGAGGCCCGGCGCAGCCTCATGATGTCCGCCGCATTTTGGAACTCCCAAGCAGGTCTCCTCCTCTCCTGCAAGGGAGCGTCTGCGGCGAAGGAAATCCAGCGCCAACAGCGCCTACAAGTGAGTCCAGCAAGATACAAGGGCGCAGATCCAGTCACGGCAATCTTCAACCTAGCATCCTCCGGCGCCAAGTTGCCCCAATCGTTGCCGCGCACTATGGGATTTTGGCGCTGAGCAGTGAAGGGCTGCGGGTTCTCCTCAATGATCCAACACCAATCGGCTCTCCACTCCTCCCACTTGCTACGGAGCTCTCCTTCTAGATATGCTTCTTTCTTGCCGATCCTGGAGATCCAAGCAATCCCTCCGCAAGCGGCTCTCCTCTCTCAATGCGGCGCATGAAGAAGTGGCGGAAGAGGGCTACGTTTGGGTGGACTCCGACAAAGTTTTCGCAAAGGTGTGCGAAAACTGCCATGGTCAGGACAGTGTTGGGGGTGAAATCAAGGAGGCGGAGACCGTAGGTGTTCATGATGTCGCAAAGAATTCGGAAAAGGGCGGCTGAGCCCTTGAGAGAAGAAGCGCGAAGAAGGGATACCCGACAGAAACCTTCTCGGATGCGGCGGCGGAGATCACCCTCGTGCGCGGGAGCGCCCGCGTCTCCGTCGACTAGAAGAGGTAGTACCCCTCCCTCAGCTCCTTTGCGTTGAGCTGGGGGTCGATGGTGGCCCGCTCCTTTCGCAGCGCCGCGAGCCGCTGCGCCTCGGCCGACTTCACGCCCTTCCCCTTGTCGGCTTTCGGAGCCATGGTGGTGGTGGAGGAGGCCGACGGCGTTGATGTCGTTGGTGGCGATGGGGGGCGGAGCGTCGCTCTCTTCAGACTCGAGAAGGAGGGAGGGAGCGACGGTGGTTTTTGAGATGTGACAGCAATGGCGAGGTGGGCGACCTGCCCCTGTTTCCCCTGCTTATAAGGAGGGAGAGGGGGCGGACGTTCCGCTTTCCCAATTAAAGAAACCCCCACGATCTCTCCCCACGACGTTCGTGGGAGACGTGGTGGGTCCGGAGTGAGTGACTGCGCGATCTAGGCCGCGCGTGCCCGTGCACTATTTTGGGCCTGGCCCAACAGCGCTCGGCACCGTGTGTGGCCCAGGCCCGGGGGCTCCTGTCGGTGTACTAGAGTAGGGGTACCCTAGTATCCCGAACTTCGTGCACGGCAGTTGCAGCACTCGCTGCAAGGCTTGCTGGTGACCGCTAAGGTCCTCCGGTTCCTTTGGAGCCATTCAAGAACAAAGTATCCAAGGCCCCGGCAAGAGGAGCTTGCCGGGAAGGCCACTCAAGGCACGAAGGAAACAAGACCCCGGCAAGAAGAGCTTGCCGGGAAGGCTCGGTGAGCGACAAGCTTCCGAGTGCGACAAGGGTTCAGCCGCGGCAAGGCGCTTGCCGCGGCAGGAATCCTCTCTTCATCTATGCTCCAGCTCATCCGCCAATGTGTCGCCATGGGGCTAATTCCAGGCACGCGTGTCAAGGGGCTGTGCAGCCAGCGGAGAGCAGCGATAAGCGGCGCTGACAAGAAGGCCATCGTGATTTAACGATGGCGCTCCGACGGTCCTGTTGCCTTTGTTTAGCGACATGGACGGGCATTTAATGCTGTTGTCCCTTGCCGTTAGAGTTAGGTAGAGTACACTGTACAAAGTAGTTGCACCAACCGCAACTCATTTTCCCATTTTTTCCCTCGACTACGTTGCCACCTGTGGTGACCCCTTGAGCCTATAAAAGGAGGCCCAAGTGCGATGTAGAAAGGGTTCGGTTCGGCTCAGTTAGGATTCGACTCATTCGAGACCAGAGACACTCAAGCTAGGTTTTGTAGCTCTCATTGCTCCCTAGCAAGAACACAATACAATCAACCAAGTAGCAGTAGGATTATTATCTCTCCGGAGAGCTCCGAAGCTGGGTAAACTGCTCGTGTGCATCGCCTCGATCTGCTCTTCGTGCAATCTCCGCCCCCCATCGAACCACAAGGGACTCGGTCCGCCAGGTCCCATAGGTGTTCGTGGGTCACGATCAGCGTCCCCGACAGTTGCTGGCGGTAAGGGCCGAGGTGGTGAAGTAAATCGCCCTAGCAAACCCTTTCATAACCAAGGAAAGCCCGCTAGAGGTCAAGAGAAGAAGCCTGTGATTATGAGAGTGATGGAGGGGGTGAAGAGGAAAGTAGTGAGCAAGAGTTTCAGAAGGCCACTGACGCCCTATGCATTGACAGGGGTGCACCTTTGCACACCTCTCACCGCTAGCTCAAGCAGTGGGCGTGGGAAGTCAATGTTGTCGAACCAGCGCCAGAGGCCCGGAAGCTACTCAAGTGGTCACGCACGCCCATCATCTTTGACGTGGAGGATCATCCTAGCCGTACCACTACGGTAGGGTGTTTTCCATTGTTGATCTCTCCAACAATTCGCAACCTCAAGGTCAAAAAGATGTTGGTGGACGGCGGGGCTGGGTTGAATCTGATCCCCAACATTTATTAGCAAGCTTCACATAGCAGAGGAAGATCTAGAAGTTACTAGCACGTTTGAAGGAGTTAAGCCCGGCAGGAGCCATCCTAAGGGAAAGATCACGTTGCCGGTAACGTTTCGGGGAGAAGTGAACTACCTGACTGAGAGGATTGTGTTTGATGTGGTCAATCTCCCCCTGCCATACAATGGGATTTTTGGATGCCCGACCCTGGCTAAATTCATGGCGGCATCCCACTATGCCTACAACACATGGAAGATGCCTGGGCTACTGGGAGTCATCACCATTCCATAATATGAGAATGGTGCAAGCATTTGTGTGGACAAGATGTACCGGGATCCAGTCGCGGCAGAGGCAGCAGTAGTTCCCGCCAAGGAATCAAGGAAAAGAAGAAGGGTTGTAGGCACTCCGGCAAAGAGTCCGGAAGCATACCCCCCGAAAGTGCACGGCACCCGTTGGTGATGTGCCGGAGTGTTCCAACAACAAGAGATCCAAGGTCGCTGCACCCCAAGTGAAGAAGGTCCCAGCAGGGCTGGCTGGCGTTGATGGTACCTTTACTATCAGCACCGCCCTCAATCACAAATAGGAAAGCGCGCTCGTTGCTTTCCTGCGAGCGAATATCAATGTGTTTGCCTGGCAACCATTTGATATCCCTGGTGTTCCCAGGGAGGTAATCAAGCACCACCTTGCTGTCTGGCCACATGCCCGACCTGTCAAGCATAAAGTCTGGAAGCAGGCCTTGGAGAGGCAGCAGTTCATTGCAGAAGAGATCAAGAAACTTGAGGCAACTCGTTTGGTCAAAGGAGTGCTGCATTCCACGTGGTTGGCAAATCCAATGGTAGTCCGGAAGGCTAATGGGAAGTGGAGGCTTTGCATAGATTTCACAGATCTCAGCATGTCTTGCCCGAAGGACCCATTTACCTTTCCGCGTATCGATCAGATTGTGGATTCCAGTTCAGGTTATGATTTGCTCTCCTTTCTGGATGCATATTCTAGATATCACCTAATCTTCATGTCCAAGGAAGATGAAGAGAAGACGTTGTTCATTACTCCATGTGGTACATACTGTTTTGTCCACATGCCATTCGGATTAAAGAGTGTGGGGTCCACTTTTGCAAGGGCAGTCCAGATTGGTTTTGAGCCACAACTGCATAGAAACATATAAGTTTATATGGATGACATTGTGACCAAGACCAAGGATAGAGCCACCCTTATTCAGGATTTGAAGGAGACGTTTGCTAATCTGCGCAAGATCAATTTGAAGCTCGACTGGGAGAAGTGTGTATTTGGTGTTCCCTCCGGCATGTTGCTTGGGTTCATTGTGTCCCATCGCGGGATCGAAGCCGACCCCGACAAGATCAAAGCTATTGAGCAGATCCAAGCACCAAGGACAGTTGAGTTTGTGAGGCATCTGACAGGATGCGTTGCCACGCTAAGCAGATTCATCTCGAAGTCTGCCAAGCGCGCCTTGCCGTTCTTCAAAAATTTGAAGAAGGCAGGTTCCATGAAGTGGTCCCCGAAAGTAGATGCAGCTTTGCAAGAGATGAAGGCCTACTTGTCCTCCGTGCCTACCCTGGTTGCTCCCAAACCCTAGGAGTCGTTGCTGCTGTACTTAGCGGCAACCAACCAAGTGGTCAGTGCAGCCTTGGTAGCACAACGGGAAGTGGATGAGGCAGAGAGGGAGCAAGGACCGACAGAGTCAGAGAAGGATCAGGACAGGAATGAGCACGGCAGCAAGAGCAACCCCAAGGACGCGGCAAGGAAGAAAATGGTGCAGCACCCAGTGTACTTCGCGAGCTCCTTGTTACAGGGGGATATATCGAGGTACTCTGGCGTGCAAAAGTTGATCTTTTTTCTCATCATGGCCTCAAGGAAACTATGCCACTACTTCCAAGCCCATGCGATCACGATTGTCACTTGTTTCCCATTGCAAAGGATACTCCGAAACCCTGAGGCTACCGGCAGAATAGTGGAGTGGGCTTTGGAGTTATCCAGTTTTGGTTTGATGTTTGAGAGCACATAGACTATTCAGAGCAGGGTATTGGCAGAGTTTATTGCGGAATGGACGCCAATCCCTGATGATGAAGTGACAAAGACAGTTATCCCCAGCAAGGAATCAACCCAAGAATGGATTATGTATTCTGATGGTGCTTTTTCCCTACAAGTTTCAGGAGCTGGCATGCTTCTTGTCGCCCCCTCCGTGGAGCACTAGAAGTATGTCGTCCAAATGCATTTTGCCCGGGAAGAAGCAACCATCAATACAACAGAATATGAAGGGCTCCTTGCCGGGCTCAGGATTGCAGCAGAATTGGGAATTAAGAAGCTGATCATTCGAGGAGATTCATATCTTGTGGTGAAACAAGTCAACAAGTATTACCAAAGTCTATTGATGGAGGCATACGGCAAGGAAGTGAGGAGATTGGAGGGGTGCTTTGATGGATTGCGAACAGAGCACGTACACCGTATGAAAACAGCATTGCTGATCATCTGTCAAAGTGTGTTATGCAGAAGCTTCCTATGGAACCAGGGACTTTTGTTCTCCATCTCATTCAGCCCTCCGTATCCCCAGCAACAATGGCCCAGAAAACGAGAAAGTTGAACTCCGGTAAGCCTCTCCCGGTAGAGCCGTCCACTCCTGGCAGAGACCCTGCCGGAAACAACTCCTTGTAGCCTGCCGAACCGCACCCTCCAACCGGGCCCATGGACCCCGTGAACGAGGCATGTGCTCCCGCAGCAGAGGAGGTGCCGCTAGTCCTTGTTGCCGAGCCCTAGGATCAAACTTGCGCAAGGCACATTGTCCACTTCCTCCAAACCGGAGAGCTTCCCCGCGACCAAGATGAAGCTGAAAAAGTAGCCCGGAGGGCCAGTATGTATCAGTTTCTCGATGACACTCTGTATAGAAGGAGGCCCAACAGTGTGAAATTCAAGTGTGTCTACTGGGAAGAAGGAAAGGAACAGCTGGCTAAGATACAGAAAGGCATGTGCGGCTCCCACATTGGATCAAAGGCATTAGTTGGGAAAGCACTCCGGAAAGGATTCTATTGGCCCACAGATCTCCAAGATGCGGTTGAGCTAGTCACCAAATGTGAAGCCTGCCAGTTCCATTCCAAGAAAACCCACCTGCCTGCCCAACTCTTCAAACAATCCCTCCATCATTGCCATTTTTGGTCTAGGGGCTCGATATCCTCGGCCCCTTCCCCCGAGCAATCGGGGGCTTTGAATTCTTGTTTGTTGCTATTGACAAGTTTACAAAGTGGCCGGAAGTGACTGTCGTGAGAAAGGTGACTGCTCAGTGATGGTAGCTACAACCACGTCGGTATTTCCCCAGAGAGGGAGGGATGATGTAGTACAGCGACAGTAGGTATTTCCCTTAGTTAGGAAACCAAGGTATCAAACCAGTAGGAGAACCAAGCAACACAACATAAACAACACCTGCAGACAAACAACAACACCTCGCAACCCGACGAGTTAAAGGGGTTGTCAATCCCTTCCGGGGTACGGTGCCTCAAGATAGGCAAGCGGACGTGAGGTAAATTTTAGTAGATTGATAGATCGAACGCCAAATAAAATAAATAAATATAAAATGCAGCAAGATATTTTTGTTTTTTTGGCTTAATAGATCTGAATAAAAATGCAAAGGAAAAGTAGATCGCAAGGCAAATATATGAGAAAGAAGACCCGGGGGCCGTAGGTTTCACTAGTGGCTTTTCTCGAGAAAAATAGCAAACGGTGGGTAAACAAATTACTGTTGGGCAATTGATAGAACTTCAAATAATTATGACGATGTCTAGGAAATGATCATTACATAAGCATCACATCCAAGATTAGTAGACCGACTTCGGCCTGCATCTCCACACATCGACCGCTATCCAGCATGAATCTAGTGTATTAAGTTCATGAAAAATGGAGTAATGCAATAAGAACGATGACATGATGTAGACAAGATCCATTTATCTATATGGCGGTAGATATAGATCTCGTGTTTTTATCCTTAGTAGCAAAGATACATACATTTAGTTTCCATTTATGTCATTGGGATCAAGCACCATAAGATCGAACCCACCACCGGGCACCTCTTCCCATTGCAAGATAAATACATCAAGTTGGCCAAACAAAACCCAAATATCGGAGAAGAAATACGAGGCTATAAGAGATCATGCATATAAGAGATCAAAGAAACTCAAATAACTTTCATGGATATAAAAAGATATAATTGACCATAAACTCGAAGTTCATCAGATCCCAACAAACACACCACAAAAAGACTTACATCATATGGATCTCCAAAAGACCATTCTATTGAGAATTCAGGAGAGAGAGAAAGCCATATAGCTACTAACTACAAACCCGAAGGTCTACTAATAACTACTCATGCATCATCGGAGAGGCACCAATGGAAGTGGTGAACCCCTCCGTGATGGTGTCTAGGTTCTGGACTCTGCGGCGGCTAGATGAATAGTTCGTCGACTCCCCTAGGGTTCTGGTATTTTTGGGGTATTTATAGATCAAAGAGGCGGTCCGGGGGGCACCCGAGGTGGGTTGTGGTTGTTCCCCCCTCGGGGCACCCCCAAGGTGCAACCAGGGCACATTGCCTTCCTTCTGGCCCATAAAAAAATCATCGTGGAGTTTCGTGGCATTTGGACTCTGTTTGATATTGATTTCCTGCGATGTAAAAAAACATGGAAAAAACATCAACTGGCACTTGGCACTATGTCAATAGGTTAGTACCAAAAAAGATATAAAATGATTATAAAACATCCAAGATTCATAATAAAACAGCATGGAACAATCAAAATTATAGATACATTGGAGACGTATCACTCAGTCAGCTATCAAGTTCTTGAAAGAATTGGTGTGTCATTTTGGAGTTCCGGCAAGGATCATTACTGACAACGGCACCCAGTTCACGAGCCGCGCCTTCATGCAATATGTTCATGCCCTCGGATGCAAAATCTCATTTGCCTCTGTGGCACACCCCCGGAGCAATGGACAAGCTGAGAGGGCGAACGCTGAAGTGATGCGTGGACTCAAGATGAGAACCTTTGATACGCTGCAGAAGCACGGCAGGCGGTGGATCGAGGAGCTCCTGGTAGTTCTCTGGTCCCTCATAATGACACCAAACCGAGCTACCGGGCAGACTCCCTTCTCCGTGGTGTACGGGGCAGAAGCAGTTATCACAATGGAACTTATTTATAGGTCCCCTCGGGTGCTTGCCTATAATGAAGTAGCGCAAGATCAGCACCGGCGTGACGACGATGTGATACTCGAGGAGAACCGTCTCCAGGCTGCTACGCGTGCTGCACGCTATCAGCAAGCCTTGCATCGCTATCATAACTGCAGGGTTCACGCTCGGTGTTTGAGGAAGGTGACCTTATCCTTAGGCGCGTTCAGTCCACCAAGGGTACAAACAATTTGTCACCAAAGTCGGAAGGCCCTTACCTGGTAGTATGAGTCACCAAACCTGGCGCAGTCCATCTGGAGACCGGAGATGGCATTCAATTGCAAAACTCATGATATGTTGAGCATGTCCACAAGTTGTACTCATAAGGCGCGACTGTCGGGCCCTGCCCGACAGCCACCTTTTGTACAGGCCTTGCCTCAGCTGCATGTAACCCCTTGTAATAAGAAAGGGCGATGACTCTGTGCAAGAGAAAATAAAGAAGAACTATGCCCCCCCGACCAATATTGCATGCATGCATGAGCTTTCCAAGATCACTACATAAGTATTTCATGAGCATTTGCATATGCATGTAGATAGGATCGCATCCTGCATTCATTCTCATCTGTATGAAGTTGCAGGTTCCTGCCATGAACTTTGACAAGGAGTTGAGAAGATCGCCCGGCACTGTGATCCCCGGCAAGCCAAACAGATAAGTTCTACCTCCTGTCCATTAGAGTTCTGCAAGATATAACTTGTGCATAAGAAAACCTCGCCACTCTTTTGAGACTTAGGTGCTCCCATCCTTGACTCGATCGTTGCTTCGGTCAGGATGGTCGCAGTGGCCATTGGTAAAAAGAAGTTGGTGGGGGGGCTTGTCCTTTGTCTTTTTTCCAGTAGACACAGCTCTCTGACAGACAAAAAGGGTGCCGACAGGATAGCCTACTGGGGAAAACTCGTTTATTTACACTAAGGAGGCATCTCAGCTCTGCATGGAATATACATGCACGGGTTCCCGGCAAGGTTCATCTTTTTCATTAATATGCTGATACGAGTACAAACAGGGATTCGAGAGATTACATAATTTGAATTTAAATTTGGCAAATGCCTACAGATTTAAGATTGAAAAAAGATAAGTGCTCTGTAAAGTCCTCTCCCTGTCCCTCTTATCCTAGGTAGTGTGATCGGAAGAGAAGGGGATGGGTGACCCGCCGGCACAACGCCACCTTGATCCCCGTCAGGAGCTGAAGAGCACATCCTGACAAGATCAGGAGTGGCGAGGCCGCGAAAGAGGAAGACGTGCGGAGCACCTCGGCGGCCCCTGGTCACCACTGCCAGGGCTAAACGAGGAGCTCCAGCACAGGCACCGGCACAGGAGGGCGCCGGGGCCCAGCCAGAAGACCCCTAAGGGAAGCGGAAGCGCCAGGGTTGTGATAGCCTAGCTTAATAGGGATTATAGACTACTCATATCAATAAGGAATTCCTTCTTTTCAGGAAGCCCATTCAGATAGAACTCCAAAGTAAAGCGTGCTCGGCTTGGAGTAATTTCAGGATGGGTGACCGACCGAGAAGTTTCTCCTGGGTGCGCACGAGTGAGGACAAAGTGCGCAGAAAAGACTAGTATTGATCTGTGGGACCAGTCTGGATCCCGTCAGGAGTAACGACCACCGGCGGGTGTGTCCGGGGCATTACAAGTTGGTATCAGAGCCGACTCTCGCGGTTACACGCATGTTTGCGGACATGTGCACGGTCATGTTGTTCATGACGTTTATGACCCGTCGTGGCACACGGCATGACACGTGTACCAGAATGGATGCACAGACATATGTGCCAAGAGGGAATGTTCCTATGGCCCGACGAGGACGTCGGTTCCTCTGAGTGGGAGTGTATTTGATAGCCTAGCTTAATAGAGATGATAGACTACTCATATCAATAAGGAATTCCTTCTTTTCCAGAAGCCCATTCGGACAGAACTCCAAAGTTAAGCGTACTCAACTTTGAGTAATGTCAAGATGGGTGACCGATCGAGAAGTTGCTCCCGGGTGCGCACGAGTGAGGACAAAGTGCGTAGAAAAGACTAGTATTGATATGTGGGGCCAGTCTAGATCCCGCCAGGAGTAACGACCACCAGCGGTGTGTCCGGGGGCGTTACAAGGGGGGCAAGCCTTTCCCCGGCAGCCGAGGGAAAACGGTGATGAAGCACAAAGGAAAGGGAAGAAGAGCCAGACAGACGGGCAGTAGGTCGCCAGTACGAGACGAACGCGTCGATGAAGTTGTGCTACTACTGGACGGTCTGCCTCCCGCCTTCTCCTTCTCGCCTGGCTTCGTCTTCATCGACATTGTTCCAGGGGAAAGCCGGGACTCCAGCCCAGCGCCCCCTAGGGAGACGGCTAGCAGCCGACATGGCCAGGAGGATTGAGGCGCGCCGCTCCCCACCTTGATGGGCAAGAAGGCGCGCCTCTCGTCGACATCATCCCCAAGACTTCTAGGAGGGGCAGTGTTGGGATTACCAATGGTCTCCAGCCCCGCCTCTCGGTCGAGCCTCAAAGGAACCACAAGATTTGCGACAGCAAGGACCAGGGTCACTCCCCGAGCGCCAACACCAGCATTAGGCAACACTAGCCTCAACCAAGATCCTGGGGGCTGGCCCAGGCTCTTCTATTCAGCATAGCCACCATGAAGCAAAAAGCGGAGGAGAAGGGTCGCGAGGATGGATGACTCCGCCCTCCACCCCTCCTTTTATAGGCGGGACAGGGAGGGAAGCAGCTCCCTCAATGGGTGGCCACTGCCCTCCTCCGCCAATTCAAGAAGACCGGGCCCTCGCCTTGATGCTCTCCCACACCACGCGCCTCTGTTACCTACCGCGTGCGATGCATGCAGCATACGTGGCTAAGGATAAGGGCATGGTGGGAAGAGTGAATTGGCAGTTTCTACCTCGTGCATTAAAATCATTCACGGGCCATTACTGGAGTGGCCCCACCACTATTGGCTTTACACGACGCGCGGAGAAACCGGAAACTGGCCCGGAATCAAGGCTAATGAAGAAACAAGGAAGACCTCAAGAGACCAGCTTCTTCAATAACCCCGCATGTGCACTTATTAGGCCCTACCTCAACGAAGCTCGACATCGTGTTTGGGGCAGGCCTAGGGGCTTCTATCGGTGCAACAAACCTTGGGTCTGTTTCCCAGACTATGCACAGGTACGGGGTTGAGATTGAAGCACCAACCCAAGTTAGAGTACAAGGGACTAAGAGATTCAAAGGACCAACATGCAGATCAGAGGGACCTAGATCAAGCCAGAGAAGCAAGAGACTATGAAGAGAAGGCCCTCCTTTGCCGGGCAGGCGAGCTCAGCAAGGGGCGAGGCTACCCTCGAAAGAATATGTCCAAGATGTCCCGGCAGGGCCTGCCGGGACACACGGAGGCAAAACCACCTCACCAACTACTCCGCCACGACCCATGTCGTCAATCAGTCCGGCGTCGAGCCGCAAAGTGACTAAGTGGCAGCCATTCACCCCATGGCAGCCTCTCCCTACTGGAAATACCTACAGATGACATCTGTACTGCAACATGTCAAGCGAGCAGGCATGGATCTGGCGAGATAGCCCGGCAAGGCTTGCCGGGCAACCAACGATGTGACATTGAGCAGTGCATTTAATGCGTCCTGTGAGCCTGCAGAGTTAGGTATGATAGCACTGTTTGGTATCTCATCAGTGGATAATGACCACTTTGCCATTGTGGTGACCCCTTGATCTATAAAAGGAGGCCCACTCCAACCGTAGAAAGGGTTAGAAGGTTGGATAACTCACACCCCCATACGCGCGTAGCCACAGTCGCCCTGAGGAAACCCCTGACGGGCAGCGTGCGATGACTCACCACAAGTTTTTCCACCATCAATCCACCAAAGAAGGAGTAGGGTTTTACGCCTCACGGCGGACCGAACATGGGTAAAAATGCCTGCGTGATCTCTGTCGTGCTGCCCCACGCTCGTCTACTCTTTGTCTGTCGTGGGATATCCGCGATCACCTATGGGACCGGGTGGCCCCTTGCTGGTTTGGTGGGGGGACGTCGCGTTGCGAAAAGAGCAGATCAGCGCACGGCAGCCCGGCAGAGAGCACACAAGCAATTTACCCAGGTTCGGGCCAACGCGAGGCATAAGACCCTACTCCTGCTTTGGTGGATTGATGGTGGAATGAGTGTGGTGGTGCGTAGTGCACTTGCCCGGCAAGGTTTGCCTCAGGGTCGTAGCGACTACGCGTGTATGGTGGCTTGAGTCCACCAACTTTCCAACCTTCTAACCCCTACTACGAGTGCCATGGGCCCCCTTTATAGATTAAGGGGTCTCCACATTAGCAAAGTGGTCATTATCCACAAATATGATAACAAACAGTGCTATCATACCTAACTCTTTGGGCTGACAGGGTGCATTAAATGGTCCGCTCAGTGTCACATCACTGGCAGCCCGGCAAGGCCTGCCAGGCTATCCTGCCAGCTCCGCTCCTATTCTTTTGCCACGTCATAGGACGGGTGTCACCTGTGGGTTTCTCCTATAGGAAATGGCCGCCATGTGGCGAATGGCTGCCACGTAAGCATCTTGCGGCTTGACACCGCACTGATTGACAACGTGAGTCATGCCTGAGTGGTTGGCGGGGTGGTTCAGCCCCCGCGAGCCTCGACAGGCTCTGCCGGGGAGTCTTGGTTGCTTGCTTCTGGTGGTGGCCTTGCCCCTTGCCAGGCTCACCTGCCCGGCAAGGGAGGTCCTTCTCTTGCTGATATCTTGCTCCTATGGCTTGATCTTGGTCCCTCTGAGCTGCGTGTTAGGTTCTTCAAATATCTTGGCTCTTCAATCTTTGACTTGAGCTGGTGCTTCAATCTTGATCTTATGCCTGTGCACAGTTAGGCAATAGACCCAGGGTTTGTTGCACCAATAGAAGCCCCCGGGCCTGCCCCGAATGCGATGCTGAGCGTCGTCGGGGTAGGGCCTAATAAGTGCATAGGCAGAATCGCTTGAGGGGTTGTCCCCTTCACTACAAAAAAAGACACATCCGTGACATTTTGGGTCGAACGAAAATTTTCTCTCTCATGCTTATGACACTTCTATGACGATAATTGTGACAAAACCTGGTATCATCATAGATGTGGTGGGCTCCTACTTCTATGACAAAAAATTATAATAGAAAATGGGCTTTTTGTCCTGGGCGGGCTGGAGACGCAGCTGCATGACATTCTTTAGGCCGTCCATGACGGAAAAAACCGTTGTAGAAGCGAGGGCGAGGAAAATATAGGGGGAGTTCCCGGTTACGCTGGGTGGTCGGGGCCGAGTGATGCGCATTTCTCTCGTACGTACGCGCGTGTGTGCGAGGCGTTGGGCTCTAACTAAACACGAGCGAGGCATTGGGCTCTAACTAAACCCGAGCGATAGCACTAGCTACGTTACTAAACCCGAGCGATCGATCTCTTGCTGTTAACTGAACCCGAGTGATTCCTTCGCTATTGCTACTAATTGAAGCCGATCGATGCTGCCTCTGGATGAACAGTGAGCGTTGTTGGGGGGGGGGAGTTGGATGAACAGTTTCCGGTGGGGGGTTGGATGAACAGGAACCCGTGGTAGTAGAGGTCTTTGCCGCTGGATGAACAGGACCCCGATCGATCGAGCCGGTGGATGAACAGGACCTTGTGGAGGGGTGGATGAACATGACCCCGTGGAGGGCTCATTGAACAGTAGCCGGTGGAGGGCAGGTTGAACAGTAGCCGGTGGAGTGCTGGATGAACAGTAGCCCGTGGAGGGGTGGTTGGACAGGACCCCATGGAGAGGGCTGGTTGAATAGTAGCCGATGGAGGAGCGCCTGGTGGAGGCTGGATGAACAGGAGCCCGTGGATGAACAGGAGCCCGTGGATGAACGATCGCAGGTGGAGGTTGACGGTGGATGAACAGTAGCCCGTGGAGGCTGGAGGAGGTCAACGGTGGATGAACAATAGCCCGTGGAGTCTGGAGGAGGTCGACGGTGGATTTGAACAGTATCTCGTGGAGTCCCGTTTTGCGGTACGCCACACCCCTCCCGATGAACAGGACCCCTGTTCCGATTGTAGCACTCGAACACAAGTCCGTTTCCACCATTTTGTGGTACGCCATACCCCTCCCGATCAATAGGACCCCGTTTCGACTGTAGGAGTTCCTCCATTTTGCGGTAGGCCAGACCCCTCCCAATGAACAGTCCTGTTTCGACCGTGGCCGGTCGAACACAAGGCCGTTTCCTCTGTTCTGCGGTACGCCATTCCTCATTTCCATCAGCTGTTCCGCCCAAGCCGGTTGGCTCCCGATGAACACGACGTATTCCGACCCAGTCGGTTGCCTCCCGATGAACAAGATGTTGTTTCTCCATTCCAACCCAGCCAGTTCGCTGCCTGATGAATAGAACACCGTTGCTGCCGTCCGTTGCTTCTCCATGTACACAAGCCCTGGCCATCCGTATATATATGCGCGAGTACGTGCTCTAGATCCCACCTGTATGTATGTAGCCGTATTTTATTTCTTGCACCCTGGCCATTGTACATACATGTACATGCTACGTGCGCGCCTCTACTACGACACGTACCCTTCCTTAGATGGCCACGGTTCATCGCTGCAGCCTGCAGACAGACCGATCGTATGTACGTCCACGTTCACGACCAAAATGACAACGCTACGTACGCTTAAACTCGATGGGTCCCGACTGTCAGGAACTTCCTTGCGTGCGAAGATGTAGCTGGTGGATCCCAGCAGTCAGGGGGCGAATCATTTTTTTGCCCGTAATATGGACACACTTCCTTGCATGAGAAGATGTAGCTGGTGGGTCCCAGCAGTTAGGGGGGAAACATTTTTTTCTACGAAATATGATGGCCAGTCCGATGGGTCCCTGCTCTCAGGTGGAGGAATCATAATTTTTCGTGTAATAAGGAGGCACTCCCTTACTTCGGCCGTGGACCAGCTGTCAGCCTCTCAACGTACAGTACTCTTCCGATGGAAGCCGGTCGTTGACCACATTGACCATGCCGCGCCGAGAGCACCAAGGTGGTGGATGACGGCGAGGCCTAGGAAGGGGACGACGCGGAGCCGGGGAAGACGCGACACTGGATGCCCGTGCGAAGAGGAGTACGAGGGTTCACTGGTTCGGCTGTGGTGTGAGGCTGCCGTCACCACAGGGCCTGGCCAGCGGTGGGAGTAGTAGGGGCGATGAGGCCTCTACAGCAGCACAGCCGGCCATGGGAGGCAGGAGCAGGCGGCACGACTGGCGCTGCTTTCGGGGGCTGGAGCAAGAAGACTAGTTGTTGAAGAAACACTACGACCGTTGGATGGACATCGTACGGTCACTGGAGATAGAATCGTTCATATTGAGTAAGTTGACAAAGCCCTCAGTCCCCGTCAACTTAGTAGGCCCACAAGTCATCCTCCCAATATGCTAGGTCCGAGCTAGCAGGTGGAGTATTCATTTTTTTGTGCATAATAAGGAGGTACTTCCTTACGTGCGAAGATATAGCTGGTGGGTCCGAGATGTCAGCGGCGGGAATTTTTTTTCCGCGAAATACAGAGCTCCTTTCCGCAGGTCCTAGATGTCAGGTAGAGGAATCATTATTTTGTGTGTAATAAGGAGGCATTTCCTTGCATGCAGCCGTGGACCCAGCTGTCAGCCTCTCCACGAACAGTCCACTTCAGATGCATGTCGGTCATTGACCATGTTGACCATGCCGCGCCGAGAGCAACAGGGCGGTGGACAACGGTGAGGCCTAGGAAGGGAATGACACGAAGCCAGGGAAGACTCGGTAGTTGTTTCCTACGCGGAGGGGAGTCCGAGGGTTTACTGGTTCATCTGCCGTCGCCAGAGAATAACAACAGGTGTGGGTGAGTAGAGGGATGGCTAGGCCAGCAATGGGAGTACGGTTGGGCGGTGAGGCCTGCGCGGCAGCACAGCCGGCCGCAGGAGGAGGGAGCAGGCAGTCCCGCTGGCGCTTGTTTGAGCGGCTGGAGCAGGAAGAGCAGAGATTCAAGAAGCACGACGGCCGTTGGAAGGACATCCAATAGTCACTACTTGTGCGTCAACCTTTTTTTAGGAAAGCCTCAAATCTGTGGAAAACAGCATACAACCCATCTGCCATTATTTCTAATAATTTACAGCCCATTTGCTAATTCTTAAGGTTTTTGAGCCCATATTCTTTTTGTTAGCATTACAAACCATATTGTGGCCATGGTTAAAAAATTGTACGAAATTTTGCATATTTCGGCGCGGTCCGAACTGTTTTTAATCCTGAAATTTCAAGTCATAGTCAAACTGATTTTAAAAATAAATATATATCAATATAAAATCCAACAAATTGTCCATGCATAAAAATCAATGCAATTTAAAATCTTGAAATGAAAAAAATTGAAACTAATTGCCGGTTTGATGTGTTTTAAAAATGTACAACCCATTTTTCATTGCTGATAGGCCATTTTCTCGGCCAGCCGAACGAAGCTCTCCTTGTCATGAAAGATTTTCAGCCCAACAGGCCTGACAAAGCGACTTGACAAATCACAAAAAAACCGGGCTAGTCATTTTCAGAAAGAAAAAAAAACTACTGGGCTGGTCTGTGGTAAACATAAAAGAAAAGGTTGTCTAGACAGGCCAGCGTACCCCGCACAACCCAGTTGACACCCTACTTCCGTCTCAAAAAAAATTAGATAAATACCACTCCAATTATGGCGATTCATAAAAATTTCACTGCAATTTCCAAACTTTGAAAAATGCCACTGTAATTTTTGCAAACTTTGAAAAACGCTACTCCAGACTTCGAAAAATGGCACTTGAAATGGCATGAAATGGCATTTTTCAAAGTTTGGAAATTGAAGTGGCATTTCTCGTAATCACCAGATTTGGAGTGGCATTTATCAAATTAACCCAAAACAAAAATAACTGGGCGAGCTACTGGGTCCCTGGTGTCAGCCGCTCGTTGTGCAATTCTCTCGTTTATTGACTACGTTGACAATGGCATGGGACCCAGATGTCAGAAATCCATTAGGAGGAGCCATTTTTTTATTGGCTTGAAATAAGGAGGCACTTGCTTGCGTACTGCCATAACCTTGGTGGCTCCCTGCTGTCATCATCTCCACGTATAATCATCTCCTGTAGGCCCACAAGTCAGCCTCTAAACCCATGGCGAACAAATACAACCCATTTAAAAAATAACAGCCCATTCCATACGTTCAAACGGAAAGTTCAACATTCAGAGCAAAGTAACAGGTATCCAGATATAGAGTACTGAACTTCCACGTTGACAACCATCATTGCCAAGTTAACTATCTATCCCACTAATACTCTAGTAGTGTACAAGTACTAACTTACTCTTAGCAAACTAGACGATGCCGGCCGCCATCTGCGGTACATGCTAAACGCCAGCACCGACACCCTCCGCCTCGCCTCAGACATGCCAGAGGTGCGATAGGGCGCGTTGCTCGCGCGCGTTGGCCCTTTCCATGCCAGCGTGGTCCACCATAGCTTCGGCTTCTAAGCGGGAAACCCATGATGTCTACTACACAACCTTCTTCTTGTAGACGTTGTTGAGCCTCCAAGTGCAGAGGTTTGTAGGACAGTAGCAAATTTCCATGAAGTGGATGGCCTAAGGTTTATCAATCCGTGGGAGGTGTAGGATGAAGATGGTCTCTCTCAAGCAACCCTGCAACCAAATAACAAAGAGTCTGTTGTGTCCCCAACACACCCAATACAATGGTAAATTGTATAGGTGCACTAGTTAATGAAGAGATGGTGATACAAGTGCAATATGGATGGTAGATATAGGTTTTGTAATCTGAAAATATAAAAACAGCAAGGTAACTAATGATACAAGTGAGCGTAAACGGTATTGCAATGATAGGAAACAAGGCCTAGGGTTCATACTTTCACTAGTGCAAGTTCTCTCAACAATAATAACATAATTGGATCATATAACTATCCCTCAACATGCAACAAAGAGTCACTCCAAAGTCACTAATAGCGGAGAACAAACGAAGAAATTATTGTAGGGTACGAAACCTCCTCAAAGTTATTCTTTCCAATCAATCCATTGGGCTATTCCTATAAGTGTCACAAACAGACCTAGAGTTCGTACTAGCATAACACCTTAAGACACAAATCAACCAAAACCCTAATGTCACCTAGATACTCCAATGTCACCTCAAGTATGCGTGGGTATGACTATACGATATACATCACACGATCTCAGATTCATCTATTCAACCAACACATAGAACTTCAAAGAATGCCCCAAAGTTTCTACCGCAGAATCAAGACAAAAACGTGTGCCAACCCCTATGCATAAGTTCATGGGTGGAACCCGCAAGTTGATCACCAAAACATACATCAAGTGAATCACGTGATATCCCATTGTCACCACAGATACGCACGGCAAGACATACATGAAGTGTTCTCAAGTCATTAAATACTCAATCCGATAAGATAACTTCAAAGGGGAAACTTAATCCATTACAAGAGAGTAGAGGGGGAGAAGAAACATAAGATCCAACTATAATAGAAAAGCTCACGATACAACAAAATCGTGCCAAATCAAGAACACGAGAGAGAGAGATCAAACACATAGCTACTGGTACATACCCTCAGCCCCGAGGGTGAACTACTCCCTTCTCGTCATGGAGAGCGCCGGGATGATGAAGATGGCCACCGGTGAGGGTTCCCCCCTCCAGCAGGGTGCCGGAACAGGGTCCTGATTGGTTTTTGGTGGCTACAGAGGCTTGCGGCGGCGGATCTCCCGATCTATTCTATTCCCCGAAGTTTTTAGGGTATATTGAGATATATAGGCAGAAGAAGTACGTCAGGGGAGCCACGAGGGGCCCACGAGGGTGGAGGGCGCGCCCTAGGGTGGTGGGCGCGTCCCCCTGCCTCGTGGCTCCCTCGTTTCTTTCCTGACGTGCACTCCAAGTTTTTCCGGTAGCTTTCCTTCCAAAAAATAACTTCTCCAGTTGGTTTCATTCTATTTTGACTCCGTTTGATATTCCTTTTCTTCGAAACACTGAAACAAGGGAAAAAACAAGAACTGGCACTGGGCTCTGGGTCAATAGGTTAGTCCCAAAAATAATATAAAAGTGTAAAATAAAGCCCATAAACATCCAAGATGGATAATATAATAGCATGGAACAATCAAAAATTATAGATACGTTGGAGACGTATCAGCATCCCCAAGCTTAATTCATGCTCGTCCTCGAGTAGGTAAATGATAAAAACAGAATTTTTGATGTGGATTGCTAATTGGCATAATTTCAATGTAATTCTTATTAGTTGTGGTATGAATATTCAGATCCGAAAGATTCAAGATAAAAGTTCATATCGACATAAAAAAAATACTTCAAGCATACTAACTAAGCAATTATGTCTTCTCAGAATAACATGGCCAAAGAAAGTTATCCCTACAAGATCATATAGTCTGGCTATGCTCAATCTTCACCACACAAAGTATTTAAATCATGCACAACCCCGATGACAAGCCAAGCAATTGTTTCATACTTTTGACATTCTCAAACTTTTTCAATATTCATGCAATACATGAGCGTGAGCCATGGACATAGCACTGTAGGTGGAATAGAATGGTGGTTGTGGAGAAGACAAAAAGGAGAAGATAGTCTCACATCAACTAGGCGTATCAACGGGCTATGGAGATGCCCATCAATATATATCAATGTGAGTGAGTAGGGATTGCCATGCAACGGATGCTCTAGAGCTAAAAGTACATGAAAGCTCAACAAAAGAAACTAAGTGGGTGTGCATCCAACTCGCTTGCTCACGAAGACCTAGGGCATTTTGAGGAAGCCCATCATTGGAATATACAAGACAAGTTCTATAATGAAAATTTCCCACTAGTATATGAAAGTGATATCATAGGAGACTCTCTATCATGAAGATCATGGTGCTACTTTGAAGCACAAGTGTGGTAAAAGTATAGTAGCATTGCCCCTTCTCTCTTTTTCTCTCATTTTTTTTTGTTTGGGCCTTCTTTTTTTATGGCCTCTTTTTTCTCTTTTTTTATTTGGGCTTCTTTGGCCTCTTTATTTATTTATTTCGTCTGGAGTCTCATCCCGACTTGTGGGGGAATCATAGTCTCCATCATCCTTTCCTCAGTAGGACAATGATCTAATAATGATGAGCATCACACTTTTATTTACTTACAACTCATGAATTACAACTCCATACTTAGAACAAAATATGACTCTATATGAATGCCTCCGGTGGTGTACCGGGATGTGCAATGAATCAAGAGTGACATGTATGAAAGAATTATGAATGGTGGCTTTGCCACAAATACGATGTCAACTACATGATCATGCAAAGCAATATGACAATGATGAAACGTGTCATAACAAATGGAATGGTGGAAAGTTGCATGGCAATATATCTCGGAATGGCTATGGAAATTCCATAATAGGTAGGTATGGTGGCTATTTTGAGGAAGATATATGGTGGGTGTATGATTCCAGCGAAAGGTGCACGGTATTAGAGAGGCTAGCAATGGTGGAAGGATGAGAGTGCGTATAATCCATGGACTCAACATTAGTCATAAAGAACTCATATACTTATTGCAAAAATCTATTAGTTATCGAAACAAAGTACTACGCGCATGCTCCTAGGGGGATAGATTGGTAGGAAAAGACCATCGCTCGTCCCCGACCGCCACTCATAAGGAAGACAATCAATAAATAAATTATGCTCCGACTTCATCACATAACGGTTCACCATACGTGCATGCTACGGGAATCACAAACTTTAACACAAGTATCTCTCAAATTCATAACCACTCAACTAGCATGACTCTAATATCACCATCTTTATATCTCAAAACAATTATCAAGCACCAAACTTTTCTTATTATTCAACACACTCATAAGAAAGTTTTTACTAATCTTGAATACAAAGCATATTAGGATTATTTAAGCAAATTACCATGCTATTTAAGACTCTCAAAATAATATAAGTGAAGCATGAGAGAATAATAGTTTCTATAAAAAAAACCACCGACGTGCTCTAAAAGATATAAGTGAAGTACTGGAGCAATAACAAACTACTCCGAAAGATATAAGTGAAGATCAATAAGTACTCGGATAATTATGCAACTATGTGAAGACTCTCCCATTTAATAATTTCAGATCTTGGTATTTTATTCAAACTGCAAGCAAAACAAATTAAAACGACATTTCAAGGATAGCACACATCATGTGAAGAAGCAAAAGCTTAGGTTCAACCGATACTAACCGATATTTGTTGAAGAAGAAAGGTGGGATGCCTACCGGGGCATCCCCAAGCTTGAGCTTTTGTGTCTCCTTAACTCCTCTCATATCACGGTTTTCTAAATCTCAAAAGCTTCATCCACACAAAACTCAACAAGGACTTGTGAGATAAGTTAGTATAAACCAATGCAAAAACCTTACCATACTCTACTGTAGCAAATAACTAAAATTATTATTCAACATTGCATACTAAATTCCTCTGCATATTTAATAGTTGAGGGAGTCCTGGATTACGGGGTGTCCGGATAGCCGAACTATCACCATTGGCCGGGCTCCTGGACTATGAAGATACAAGATTGAAGACTTCGTCCCGTGTCCGGATGGGACTTTCCTTGGCGTGGAAAGCAAGCTTGGCGATACGGATATGTAGATCTCCTACCATTGTAACCGACTCTGTGTAACCCTAACCCTATCCGGTGTCTATATAAACCGGAGGGTTTTAGTCCGTAGGACGCACAACAATCATACCATAGGCTAGCTTCTAGGGTTTAGCCTCTTTGATCTCGTGGTAGATCCACTCTTGTACTACCCATATCATAAATATTAATCAAGCAGGAGTAGGGTTTTACCTCCATCGAGAGGGCCCGAACCTGGGTAAAAACATCGTGTCCCTTGTCTCCTGTTACCATCCGCCTAGACGCACAGTTCGGGACCCCCTACCCAAGATCCGCCGGTTTTGACACCGACATTGGTGCTTTCATTGAGAGTTCCTCTGTGTTGTCATCCTTAGGCCCGATGGCTCCTTCGATCATCAACAACGACACGGTCCAGGGTGAGACTTTTCTCCCGGCCGATCATCGATTCGGCGGCTTTGCTGCGGGCAATTCACTTGGCCATCTGGAGCAGATCGAAAGCTATGCCCCTGGCCATCAGGTCAGGTTTGGGAGTTTGAACTACATGGCCGACATCCGCGGAGACTTGATCTTCAACGGATTCGAGCCACAGCCAAGCGCGCCGCACTGTCTCGATGGACATGATCTAGCTCTGCCGCCGAACAGTGCCCTGGAGGCCGCACCAGCGTCCGCTCCGACCCTTAGCTCGGAGCCGACTCCGCCGATCGAGGACGAGTGGTTGGACACCGCCTCGGGGGCTACGATCTCTACGGTGATTGAGCCGAACTCCATCCCTGTCCTTTGCGAAGACCGTGACTCCAAGGTGTCGGACTCCTCTCCGAACTCCGAACCCTCCGCGCCCCTGCCAATCGAATCCAATTGGGCGCCGGTTATGGAGTTCACTGCCGCGGACATCTTTCAGCTCTCGCCCTTTGGCGACATCCTAAATTCACTAAAGTCTCTCTCTTTATCAGGAGAGCCCTAGCCGGACTACGGTCAGGAAGGTTGGGATGAGGACGACGAAGAAATTCAACGCCAACCCACCACCCACTTTGTAGCCATTGTCGATGATTTAACCGACATGCTCGACTTCGACTCCGAAGACATCGACGGTATGGACGACGATGCTGGAGATGACCAAGAGCCAGCGCCTACAGGGCACTGGAAGGCCACCTCGTCATACGACATATGCATGGTGGACATCCCAAAAGATGGGAACGGCGATGGAACAGCGGAGGATGACCCCTCCAAGAAACAGCCCATGCGCCGGCGTCAGCGGCGCCGCTCTAAATCCCGCCACAGCAAAAACGGTGATTCCAGCACGGGAGATAATAACACCCCGGACAGTGCCGAATACAACCTCCTCCAGTAGGATTCAGCACAGGAGAAGGGAGAAGCCAGCCCTCATAACAGAGCGACAGATAGGGAGGTGGAGGACGATAATTATATGCCTCCCTCCGAAGATGAGTCAAGCCTCGACGACGACGAATTTGTCGTGCCTGAGGATCCCGCCGAACAGGAGCGTTTCAAACGCAGGCTTATGGCCACGACAAGCAGCCTCAAGAACAAGCAGCAACAGCTTAGAGCTGACCAAGACTTGCTAGCTAACAGATGGACTGAAGTCCTTGCAGCCGAAGAGTACGAGCTCGAACGCCCCTCCAAGAAATACCCAAAACGCAGGCTGCTACCCCAATTAGAGGAAGCAGCACCCAAACCTACATCACAAGCACATGATGCGGCCGACCGGCCACCCCGTGGTCGCGACAGAGAGGCCTCTAGACCCTCCATTCAAGCCGAACCCCGGCGTCGCTCGAAAAGTACCAAGGCACGGGGAAACGCGCTAGACCTGCGAGACATATTGGAGGACAAGGCAAGGCAAACAAGATCGATCCACGGATTGCGTGGGCGCCCCATGACACGCGATGATAACCTTCACGCCGGATACAGCAATACCAGCCGGGCCGAACACAGTAGACAAAGCTCATTTGAGCTGCGTCATGATATAGCTCAATACAGAGGCGCCGCACACCCACTATGCTTCACAGACGAAGTGATGGATCATCAAATCCCTGAGGGTTTCAAACCCGTAAACATCGAATCATACGATGGCACAACAGATCATGCAGTTTGGATCGAGGACTACCTCCTCCATATCCACATGGCCCGCGGTGATGATCTACACGCCATCAAATACCTCCCACTCAAGCTTAAAGGACCAGCTCGGCATTGGCTTAACAGCCTGCCAGCAAAATCAATTGGTTGTTGGGAATACCTGGAAGCCGCATTCCTTGATAACTTCCAGGGCACATATGTGCGACCACCAGACGCCGATGACCTCAGCCACATAATTCAGCAGCCAGGAGAATCAGCCAGACAATTCTGGAAACGGTTCCTAACCAAGAAAAACCAAATCATTGACTGTCCGGATGCAGAGGCCCTTGCAGCCTTCAAACATAACATCCGTGACGAGTGGCTTGCCCAGCACCTAGGACAGGAAAAGCCGAAATCCATGGCAGCCCTCACAACACTTATGACCCGCTTTTGCGGGGGAGAGGACAGCTGGCTAGCTCGTAGCAACAACTTGACCAAAAACCCTAGTAGTTCGGATACCAAGGACAGTAATGGCAGGTCGCATCGCAACAAGCACAAGCGCCACATTAACGGCGATAATGCTGAAGATACGGTCAGCGGAAAAAGCCGTTCAAAAGAAATACTCAGGGCCCGTCCAATCTGGACCGAATACTCGATCGCTCGTGCCAAATACATGGCACCCCCGAAAAACCAGCCAACCACACCAATAGGGATTGTTGGGTCTTCAAACAGGCAGGCAAGTTAAATGCCGAACTCAATGACAAGGGGCTGCATAGCGATGACGAGGAGGAGCCCCGGCCGCCGAACAATAGAGGACAGAAGGGCTTCCCCCCACAAGTGCGGACGGTGAACATGATATACGCAACCCACATACCCAAAAGGGAGCGGAAGCGTGCACTAAGGGACGTATATGCGATGGATCTAGTCGACCCAAAGTTCAACCCATGGTCCTCCTGCCCGATCACCTTTGATCGAAGGGACCACCCCACTAGCATCCGCCAGGGCGGATTCGCCGCATTGTTTCTTGACCCAATCATCGACGGATTTCACCTCACTAGAGTCCTGATGGACGGCGGTAGCACCCTGAACCTGCTCTATCAGGATACAGTGCGCAAAATGGGCATAGACCCCTCAAGGATTAAACCCACAAAGACGACCTTTAAAGGCGTCATACCAGGTGTAGAGGCCAATTGTACAGGCTCAGTTACACTCGAAGTGGTCTTCGGATCCCCGGATAACTTCCGAAGCGAAGAGTCTATCACGCACTGCTTGGACGAACCGCATTTGCAAAGTTCAATGTGGTGCCGCACTACGCGTACCTCAAGCTCAAGATGCCAGGCCCTCAAGGAGTAATCACGGTCAATGGAAACACCGAACGCTCTCTCCGAACGGAGGAGCACACGGCGGCACTCGCGGCGGAGGTGCAAAGCAGCCTCTCACAGCAATTCTCGAGTCCGGCTATTAAACGTCCGGACAACCGTCAAGCGCGCCCGGAGTAACCTACAACAAGACCTCCGGCACGATCGAGCAGCGCCAGAGTAATCCGCCCCAACCCCAGCCCTCGCGAAATTGCGAAGCCAGATTACTGCGTACATAACTACGCCTGGAGATACCATGGGCATAAGGGAGGGCACGACCACGCACGCCTGCACGCGGCTCAACCGCACTGGGGCCCCGATTGTGTCATTCTTTTTCTTTCTTGTTTTCTCTTACTTTCAGGACTCCGTTTTCCACAAGCCCTGTCCGGCACTAGAATTGCCGAACTCACGATGCAACAGCGAGGGAAGCAGAAAGCTACGTCGAGTGTCCAGGTGGTCTCTACTACGAGCATTATACCTGTTTTACATACCATCCCGCAGCTTACCCCTGGAGGGGGACATGTTAAATAGTCCCATCCCTTGCTTATCGCACTATTTGTGTCGTTCTGCTTTCATTGCAGTACCTTTTTGAATAAACAATACATAGCTTTTGCCTATTATTGCATTCCTTTCTTTATCTATATATATGTTCATTCATGACATGTTGCACCCATACACTTTGGTACGGCCAATACACCAGGGGCTTAAGTACCCCAAAAATATGGTGTGATAAGTCCGAACACTTTCACAAGTGCGGCACCCCGAACTTATAGCATTATATGCATCGGCTCCGAATCATGTCTTGGGTCAATAGTTGGGTTTGCCCGGCTCCCATGTTTTGGTACCTTATGTTCCGTTATATCGGCTAAGGTAGCGCTGGGAGAACCACTGCGATCGTGCCCCGGTTCAGCTGGGTTGAGCACCTCAGTGGAGAAAGGTAAAACTGACCGTCATGATAGGGCGAGAGCCGGTTGCTGCTCGAGAGGTTTTTTCGGGTCCCTAAAGACTTATGCCGCTTAGAGCGAGGAGTCGGCATTGTCCGGCCAAGGCGTGGATAGCGCCCCGAACTCGGTCTTCCAAATACTAGGGGCTTCGCCGAAATTTAAAATTATAGAATTCTATGGCTAAGTGAGAGTGTTCAAGCGCTATAGTCTGGTTGCCTTGTTCGTTGCGTTGAGCGCCTCCCTCGAAGGACCCAAGAATGGGAACAAGAGTGCTCAAGTTTATCCCGAACACCCCAGCACTCGTGGCATGGGGGCTGAAGCCAACGACTTGCCATCTCTCATATTTGATAAACGGCCGCACATAATGTAATATTTTAAATTCACAAGCGTTGCTTAGCGCATATGAACAAGTTTTCAGCGTACAGGATAACAAATGCGAGTCTATTCAAAAATTACATCTTTGGAGCATTCACCCACTATAAGGCGGGCACCCTTCAGGACGCCCTCATAGTACATTTCGGCTAGCGATGCTCCTTGCCCTTGGTGGCCCGTCCGTCACAAGCTTCTCAAGATCCAGCTTGCCCCAGTGCACTTTAGCACGGGCAAGGCCCGACAGGCACCTTCAATGCAGACGGAGCGCTTGATGACTTCAATCCATGGACAAAGGCCCACCAGCCGCCGTGACTAGCCAAGTAGCTCCCAAGCATGGCTTCCAATGGTCACAGCCAATTATGAGGCCCTTCATGGCCTGTTCGGCGACCTTGTGGAGCTCGACCAGTGCTTCACTGGTCGCTCAGGGCACCGGATGTCCGACCTCAAGATACCGAGACAGAACACCTTCTCCGCCGAGCTCCCTCCTTGGCGCGATAAAGCGCGCAGCATCGCATACACCACGGGCAGATCTGTGAATGCTCTGGAGAGCTCCGGACTCGGGTAAGTAATAGATAATCCACTTTCACATGCTTGCTTTGCATAAAGAATGCCTTACCCGCCGCTATCTTCTTTAATGATTCAATTTCTGGAGGGCTTTTTGGGCTTCGCCTTAGTGGCTTTGGCACTCTCAAGAGCCGAGGCGAGCTCGGACTCGAAGTCTTGAGTCACGCCCAAACTCTCGTGTTTTTCAACGAGCTCGGAGCTCTTGCCGCACCTCCGCCACCGCGCCTCCTTCTTCTCTCGCTCGGTGCGCTCATGGCCGCTTTGCTTTCGGGCGTGGACCTTTGCTTCCTTGTGGTCGCCACCTCGTTCGTGGCCCCTACAATACCCACGTTAGTCCTGTCATTTTTGCAACCAAATCTTTTATATAAGGTATTACTTTAATAAGGTATTACTTACCTTCCTTGTCCTCGAGCTGCTTCTTGGCAAGGCCGAGCTCGTTCTCGGACCGCTCGAGGCTCTGCTTCAATGCATTGACCTCCGCAGTCAGTGCGGCAGAGGTCAGCAGCGCAGCCTGCATTCCCATATTGACATACTTATGTTAGACTCCTGCGTATATATTTTTAGATCCACAGTCCATCTTTTCTTTCCGAACACCGAACTAAGCATCAGGGGCTACTGTCTATGCGGTAATATTTTTACATATTCTAAACTTACCTCAAAGCCTGTTAGAAGGCTGGTACAAGCTTCACCAACCCGCTCTTGGCGGACTGAACTTCTGGATCACCACACTCATAATAAAGGCGATGCTCCTCGTCGATGGAGGCGCGTTAAGCGCCCCAAAGAAGCTATCCGGTGCCTCCGGATGGACGGAGGTCACTTGGCGTCATGATCTTGCCCTTCTTACAAAGGGGCCGCTTGCGGACTTGGAACCACTGAAGGTTCGATGACGGAGTCCGCACAGGGCGGACTTAGAGCCCTCTCGGGTTTCGCTTCTTGGCGCCGGAGTCCGGGAGGTCGCCTGCGGCGCCTCCAGACCACCTCCTCTGGTGGGGCCTTTGGGACTCCACCACGGTGTCGTCTGCGTCCACGAGGAGAGGAGGCGGTCGGAAGTGAAGTGCTATTCACATCCGACAAATCCAGGAGCCGCCGGCGAAGCGGCGAGCTGCGTCCTGGGCGGGCTACATGGTTATATTGGCGTTAGAAGACACTATCGACAAATAAAAAGTCATGAGCTATTCCGGAGTCCGGACACTTACGATCTTGCCAGGGGCTTGGCCCTTGGTGGCCACTCCTCCTCGTCGTTGTCGGCGTTGGTGGAGAAGTTCGAAGGAAGGGTCCTAACTTTCTTGGACCCTCCGGCCTCCCCAGTCGGGGCGGCCTTCCTTTTCTTCTCTCCCCCGCTGGGGGAGAGGCTTCTTTTTCCGGGGAGGATTCTGCCTCAGAGTCGTCGGACGATGAGTCCGACAGCACCTTGCGCCGGGAGCTCCTTCGAGTTCCCGTGGCCTTCTTCTTGGCCTTCTTCTCTGGCACCACGTGAGGTGCCGGAGCTAGCAGCCCCGTCAATCGGGCGTCCGCTGGGTCTTCTAGCAAGGGGGCCGGACAGTTAATCTGTCCGGACGTCTTCAGCCAGTCCTGTCAAAGGTTAGGGAGTTTTAGATCCCGCATAGAGTCAAACTATTAAAAAAGAGTCCCATGAAGGGTAACTTACCTCGCTGGCTTGACGTTGCGAGCTGAATCCGCGATCTTCGGTAGCGGATGCGGGAGCTTCGGCGCCCTTGAACAGCACCTTCCAGGAATCTTCGTACGTAGTGTCGAAGAGACGGCTCAAGGTTCGGTGCTGTGCCGGATCAAACTCCCACAAATTGAAGGCCCGTTGCTGGCATGGGAGAGTCCGGCGGATGAGCATCATCTGGATTACGTTGACAAGCTTGAGATTCTTGTCCACTAGGTTTCGGACGCAGGTTTGGAGTCCGGACAGCTCTTCCGAATCACCCCACGTCAGGCCCGTCTCTTTCCATGATGTGAGCCGTGTGGGAGAGCCAGATCGGAATTCGGGGGCCGCCGCCCATTGAGAGCCCGCGGCTCGGTGATGTAGAACCACCCCGATTGCCACCCCTTTATGGTCTCCACAAAGTAGCCCTCGAGCCATAGGACTTTGTCCATCTTGCCAACCATGGCACCTCCGCACTCCGCTTGGCGGCCACCCACTACCTTCGGCTTCACATTGAAGGTCTTCAGCCATAAGACGAAGTGGGGCTGGATGCAGATAAAGGCCTCACACACGACGATAAACACCGAGATGTTGAGTATGAGGTTCGGGGCCAGATCGTGGAAATCCAGGCCGTAGTAGAACATGAGCCCCTGGACAAATGGGTGAAGTGGAAAACCTAGTCCGCGGAGGAAGTGGGTGAGGAACGCCACCCTCTCATGGGGCCTAGGGGTGGGAATAAGCTGCCCCTCGTCGGGGAGCCGGTGCGCGATGTCGCTGGACAAGTATCCGGCCTTCCGCAGCTTTTTGACTTGTCCCTCCGTGACGGAGGAGACCATCCACTTGCCTCCCGCTCCGTACATGGCTGGAGAAGGTTGAGGAGGGATGTGCGGACTTGGGCGCTGGAGCTCGAGTGCGCGGAAATGGATGAGCAAAGGAGGAAGAAGGCGTAGGTGGATCCTTATCCCCTTATATGGGCGGACGAAGCTATGCGTCCCCCGCCAGCCTGGTAAAACTCGCTTATCTCCCAAGCGCCGTAATCAATGGCGCGGTTGGGTTACCCACGTCCGTATTGATGGGAATCCCGGAATAAGGGGGCACGATCTCCGCTTTGATAAGACGTGCCAGAGAAACCTCCTCGCTAAACGCGCTGAGGTGGGACAGTAAAAACGATTCGTATAAAGGCCTGGGCGTGGTGTGATGTGACGCCATGAAATACATCAGCAGATCTGTGCAATGTTTATTCTCTCTACGGTGGTATGTTGAACTTGTTTTGCAGAGCCGGACACTATCCTTTTGTTCAAAATCTTCTATGAAGTATTCGGAGGAGGAACCCGCCTTGCAATGCCGAAGACAAAATGCGCGCCGGACTTGTCGTCATTGAAGCCTTGTTCAGGGGCTACTGAGGGAGTCCTAGATTAGGGGGTGTCCGGATAGCCGAACTATCACCGTTGGTCGGGCCCCTAGACTATGAAGATACAAGATTGAAGACTTCATCCCGTGTCCGGATGGGACTTTCCTTGGCGTGGAAGGCAAGCTTGGCGATACGGATATGTAGATCTCCTTCCATTGTAACCGACTCTGTGTAGCCCTAACCCTATCCGGTGTCTATATAAACCGGAGGGTTTTAGTCCGTAGGACGCACAACAATCATACCATAGGCTAGCTTCTAGGGTTTAGCCTCTTTGATCTCGTGGTAGATCCACTATTGTACTACCCATATCATCAATATTAATCAAGCAGGAGTAGGGCTTTACCTCCATCGAGAGGGCCCGAACCTGGGTAAAAACATCGTGTCCCTTGTCTCCTGTTACCATCCACCTAGACGCACAGTTCGGGACCCCTGCCCGAGATCCGCCGGTTTTGACACCGACATATGCAAACAATGCAAACATAACAGCAATCTGCCTAAACAGGACAGTCTGTACAGAATGCAGCAAGATCCATACTTCCCCAGCTCCAAAAATTATGAAAGAAAATTCCCACAGTAGTAAATTTATCAGATCTTAATATGCAAAATGTTTCATCATTTAATCACAATCTGATTTTTCTAGGGAATTTTTGCAACAGCGGTAAACTTTCTGTTCTGAAACAGCAACATGTATACTTGCAAAATAAGCATGGTGAAGGCTATACTCGACATTTTTATTGAAACTAGAGATGAAAAACACTATTCTAAATAACATCAAGCAGATACTAACAAAATAAAATGATGCTCCAAGCAAAACACATATCATGTGGTGAATAAAAATATAGCTCCAAGTAAAGTTACCGATGAACGAAGACGACAGAGGGGATGCCTTCCGGGGCATCCCCAAGCTTAGGCTCTTGCTTATCCTTTAATATTACCTTCGGGTGCCTTGGGAATCCCCAAGCTTAGGCTCTTGCCACTCCTCTTTCCATAGTCCATCGAATCTTTACCGAAAACTTGAAAACCTCACAACACAAAACTTAACAGAAAACTCGTAAGCTCCGTTAGCGAAAGAAAACAAAACACCACTTCAAGGTACTGTAATTAACTCATTCTTTATTTAAATCGGTGTTAAACCTACTGTATTCAAACTTCTCTATGGCTTATAAAGTCTTCTACTAGCCATAGCGTCATCAAAATAAGCAAGCAACACACGAAAAACAGAATCTGTCAAAAACAGAACAGTCTGTAGTAATCTGTAACTAACGCAAACTTCTGGAACTCCAAAAATTATAAAATAAATTGGTGGACCTGAGGTATTTGACTAGTATTCATCTGCAAAAAGAATCAACTAAATATCACTCTCCAGTAAAAAGTTCTAGCTAATCTCGTGAGCGCTAAAGTTTCTGTTTTTTACAGCATGATCATAAAGACTTCACCCAAGTCTTCCCAAAGGTTCTACCTGGAACAAACACTAATTAAAACACAAAACCACATCTAAACAAAAGCTAGATGGATTATTTATTCCTAAACAGAACCAAAAAGCAAGAAACTGAAATAAAATTGGGTTGCCTCCCAACAAGTGCTATCGTTTAACGCCCCTAGCTAGGCATGATGATTTCAATGATGCTCACATAAAAGATAAGAATTGAAACATAAAGAGAGCATCATGAAGAATATGAGTAGCACATTTAAGTCTAACCCACTTCCTATGCATAGTGATTTAGTGAGCAAAAAACTTATGGGAACAATAATCAACTAGCATAGGAAGGCAAAACAAGCATAACTTCAAAACTTTAAGCACATAGAGAGGAACCTTGATATTATTGCAATTCCTACAAGTATATATTCCTCCCTCATAATAATTTTCATTAGCATCATGAATTAATTCAACAATATAACCATCACATAAAGCATTCTTTTCATGATCTACAAGCATATAATTTTTACTACTCTCCACATAAGCAAACTTATTCTCATGAATAGTAGTGGGAGCAAACTGAACAAAATAACTATCATATGATTGAACATTAAGATCAAGATGACAAGTTTCATGGTCATAATTATTGTTTAAAGGATATGTGTCATCACAATAATGATCATAGATAGCAGGCATGCTTTCATCATAGTAAATTTGCTCATCAAAGCTTGGGGGACAAAAAGTATCATCTTCATCAAACATAGCTTCCCCAAGCTTGTGGCTTTGCATATCATTAGAATCATGGATATTCAAGGAATTCATACTAACAACATTGCAATAATGCTCATCATTCAAATATTTAGTGCCAAACATTCTATGCATTCTTCCTCTAGTAATTGAGCACAATTATCAGAATCCTTATTCTCACGAAAGATATTAAAAATATGAAGCGTATGAGACAAACTCAATTCCATTTTTTGTAGTTTTCTTTTATAGACTAAACTAGTGATAAAAATTGAGCACAATTATCTGAATCCTTATTCTCACAAAAGCATCGGAATCCTGATGCTTTCGTTACGTTGTTCTTCTACCGTAATTATAATTGTTTCATCCACATGCATGCGGGTTAGCTAGTTTCCTTTTACTAATTAACCTTCTTGTGTTTCCAAGGTCTTGTGAGCATTCCACCACCTATACTTGAAACATTTATAACCAAGGGGGAGATGACGATGCCGATGATCACGAGCAGGACCCATATACTTAGTGGCACCGAGCAGCTTATTTCGATGGATCACCTCTTCTTGTCTGTATACAGGGCACTGCTGATGTTACTAAGGAGGCAGGTGTTGTCTCGCATGGTCGCACTCTCCGGACCTATTCCAACATCCATTGCAGGGTATTCGGGATGGATACTAGTGTACTAGCGCGAACACCTTATCCTTGGTTTAGTATTGAAAGTCTTGGAGGAAACTCGCTCTTGACAAAACTATCCAATGATGGTGAAAGGCGATCCAGCAGCTGTTGACACAACATTACTACCATTTATGAGAAGCAACTGTATCTATACCTTGGACATTGTTATGCTTCCTACCATCCCAATATGGGTCCTGACATAGGCCGCTTTAGCCCGGATGATCGGTCATGCGTTGGTCTCGATATTTACAGTAGCTGGCCCTTCCCAGAGAGTCACTTCTTGTTCAAAGCAAGCGTTTCCAACACCACGAGTGGTTGAGTTGAAGTTCATTTCATTGCTTGTTATTTGTTTTGCGATGAAAACTTTAGTATTTATAATGTATCCTCGTTGTCATTGTGGGTTGATGACCTGTTGTATGTAATAAAATGATATGCCTGTGATAAACTTACTAAATTTATGAATGACTTTTGAGTCGCTTCTCTGAGTGGGTGCTGCGACGAGGCAAAAAAATATTTTCTCAATACATAATTGTACGTGCATTGCAGGAGGTTATTGGATGAGTCCAATTAACAATAGTACTACTACTATTTGTACTAGCTTCACATGCTTCGCGCGTCAGGCGGGTGTTTTTACTGTAGATGTGAATCCCATCATCCTAGGTCCTCGGGTGAGTCCAGTAGAAACTGCATTATGATGTTTGGGTTCAAACTTTCAAAACTGCTGCACTATCTCTACGTCTACGTATACGTAATACAACAAGATTTAAACTTGAGACCAGCCACCCACCCTCACAAAGAACACTTTTTAACCTAGCACAGACTCTAGGAAATTTGGTCATAGTGTGAGTTCGGCCATATGTTAATGTGTTCGCTCTACGTAACCAGCACCTTGAATCCTTGATATATAGTAGGGTGGCATGGGCCAGAACAAACATTCACGTCCAGGAGTACGGCACACGCCACCAGCATGACTTCCATCTAACACCATATTTCTTGGAGTCCGTGCTATAGTTATCTCTTCAACCTCGTCGTTTGTCTAACTCAGCCATCGCGCGGCAGGCAAGGCGGGAGTTTGTCGATAGTCGGTTTCCTCAACCGCGGTCCCACTTGTAAGGCCAACTCCAACGCACGACCCCAAATGGACCTCCGTTTTGCTCGGATTCTGTCCGTTTGGGTAGGGAAATGGGGTCGTGTCCGGGCCATTTCTCGGATGCGGTGGCCATGCGCCCAACGCGGGAACGCATCCCGGCCGCATACATTTTTCTTTGCAAACAAATATCTTTTTTCATCATTGATTTTTGTACATGGAAATAATCAGCAAATTTTGACTAGAAAAGAAAGACCAAAGAAAACAAGAACCACAAGAATACATTTTAGAAGATATCCAACTTCCATAACTGCTCCTGTAAGTTGGATTACTGCCTTCTCGATGCATTCATTGTTGATCTGTGGAGGCTCGATCTTGCGTGCTTCTTTCTTCTTCGAGGGTAAATAAGTAGACGTTGCTTCCTCGCATCTAGTCTCATGTCTAGCCTCTATTCTATTAACAAGTGCACTAGTCTCATCTCTAGCCTCTATTCTAGCTAAAACTGCTGGAACATCTACTAAATTGCACTCTATCAATGTATTGATGTACTCTTCTTCCCAATACCAAAACTTGCATCCATTCTAAAAGTGCTAGAACATCTACTAGCACAACTAGTCTAACCCGAGAGCACAACCGAAGCTAAAGTAGCACATACCCCATCGGTTGAGCAATTGATGAACACCCATCCGGGATGTCCCGGCGTTGTAGACACGCGGCGCAAGACCTTCTTTGGGCAGTCGTCGCACGTAATGAGTGGCAACGGTGCGCCGACGAGCTTTTGGGCCAGCACCGAGCCTGGTCGACCGCCATTCATGTATCTGCTGGCAGACCGCCGACGGTGCAGATCCGAGCGGCTAGGGGAGGAGTTAGTACCTGTATGCGGCCTTGCGGCCTTGCCGGGGCCTTCCAGCCCGGTGTCCGGCCAGTCCATGGCACGGCGCGGCCTCCCAGAGCTGGGCGAGCTCAAGCCCAACCGGATCCACTCCAAATCCATCCGCCGGGTGCGCAAAACACATAGCCGTGGTTGGGTAACTCCGAGGCGTCTAGGAAAAGGGAGCTGAGCGAGCGCGCGTCCGAGCTGCACGCGCTGGAGTTGGCCTAGCGACGTGGCGGACCAACCGTGTGGGGGTGCGAAGTGGCTTCGCTCGTGTGGGGGACGGAAGCCATCCCGCGTGGGCGCTAGATCTGACAGGATGACCTTGTCATCAGTTTGTAACCTCTATGGCAACCGTCCGCTCCCCACTAGCCTCTTCGTTGACATGTGGTCCCGTTCCAACATGTCAGTGAGACAACGGCGAGTCCTTTTGTGCAATTTCTGAATGGACGTCTATGTAGGCCGGGGCACCTCTTCGTGTACCGTGGCAACCATCCACCGACTCTTCGCCTTTCCCTCTCGATTTGGAACTGCTGTCGCACCGTCTTCCTCCCTCCTCCATTTAACTTCACCCTTCCTTCTGCCATTGTTCGATCGATCGTCTTCTCCATGGAGGGAACACTCCGAAAACGACCCCATTATTCTTACCCTTATCTGAATGATGACGTGGTGGAGGAACTCATTGATCGGTGCGACGTCATCACCTCAGCTTGCATGGCAGGTTCGTTCAAGACCATTCTCGACTCAACTAATAATATCCTTACAAAGAACCCAAGAGTTCATGAGCGGCTTGATCTTCCCTATCTTCTTCACCGTGACCCTGCTGACTGGCGCGCGGACGACAGAGGCCTCTCCTTGTGCAAGTTGGTGCCACTTGATAATGATACGTGCGATGTTAAGATGTCATCGCTTGAGAGTAAGGCTTGGGAAGGCGCAAATGGAGATTGGTTCTTTATATTGGCTACAACTGCGAGTGGGAACTTGTGAATGTGTACACTCATCACCGGGTTCCACTTCCAAAAATATCAGACTGCCCAGAGGTTGAGCACAATGGTTTTCCACATACTTTCAACTATGATCATGGTGACTGTCGTCTACGCAAGATAGCAATTTTTCAAGTTCCCGACCGCTCTTGGGATTTAATGGACTATGGAGTTGTTGCTATCTTTGACAAGCTTCTTGCCTTCCTTCATAGTTCAATTGGATGGATATTGCTCAAAAATCAGTTTCTATACACGGATGTGTACTGTGATGCCATTCAATACGAGGGTCTTGTGTTTGCTGCCACCACGTGTGGCACTGTTTTTGCATGGAATCCTTATGCTTTCAGTACGTTTGTCTTCCACCATAATTATAATTGTTTCATCCACATGAATGCGGGTTAGCTAGTTTCCCTTTACCAATTAACCTTCTTGTGTTTCCAAGGTCCTGTGAACATTCCACCACCTATACTTGAAATTTTTTATATCCAAGGGGGAGATTACGATGATGACCACGAGCATGAGGACCATATACTCAATGGAGCTTGGCAACATATTCCGATGGATCACCTCTTTTTGTCTGTATACAGGGCACCGCTGATGCTACTAAAGAAGCAGGTGTTGTCTTCCATGGTCGCACTCTCCGGACCTATTCCAACATCCGTTGTAGGGTATTCGGTATGGATACTACTGTGCTAGCGCCAACACCTTCTCCCTGGTTTAGTATTGACACTCTTGGAGGAAACTCGCTCTTCCTTGGACAAAACTATCCAATCATGGTGAAAGGCGATCCAGCTGCTGTTAACACAATGTTACTACAATTTATGAGAAGAAATTGTATCTATACCTCGGACATTTCTATGCTTCCCTACCGTGGCTATCACAATATGGGTCATGAAATAGGCCACTTCGGCCAGCATGATCAGTCCTGCGTTGGTCTCAAGATTGATAGTAGCTGGCCCTTCCGAGACAAACTCTTGTGGTTCAAAGCAAGCATTTCGAATGCCGAGGAGTGGTTGAGCTGAAGTTCATTTCATTGCTTGTTGTTTGTTGTGTGATGAAAACTTTAATATTTGCTAGAATGTTCTGTTGGAACTAATCTATAATCCAACATGTATCCTCGTTGTCATTGTGTGTTGATGACTTGTTGTATGTAATTAATGGTACATTTGCATAAGCATGTCATAAACCCAATTTATAAATGGTTTTTGACTCACTTCTTGGAGTGTTAGTGCCATAGTAGTATAGCCAGCATTCGTAGTAGTAGTAGTATGAAGTTGCCACATCACATAGAGCCAACCAATAGTTAGTTATAGTTAGATCAACTAGAGGTAGGTGTCGCACGGAGGCCGAGAAATATGGTGATAGCATGACTGCGTGAGGTTGGCTTGTACGTAGTATGATGTGGGCGCAGGGATTGTCGTGTTTCCTACCCCTCTTGTCTAAATGTGCAGAAGATTTGGTCGAGTTCTTCCTCCTTTTGCCGACACGTGGGACATCCAGCATCCAGGTCGTGTCATGCAAGAAAATGGACTGGTAGTTGAAGCCACGTGATGTGAATCTTGGGTTAAGCTATAAATAGAATCTTACTACTCTTGAGTAACTCCAAAAGCAGCCACGGAAGATCTTTATTGGATTTGTTTTTCATCACCAGCACGACAAGGTGAAAGATGTGCAGGTTCAGTGGGTCCTCTTGCATTTTCACTGACATGTGGGACCGCATGTGAGCAAACAGACAATGGGCTCCACACGTTTGCTGGCTGGATGAGAAGAGAGACAGAGGAGAGCTGAGCACGGACTCCAGGAAATTTGTTTTACGTAACCAACACCTCGATGTAGGCTCGATATAGTGGGGTGGCATGGGCCATAACTAGCATTCACGTCTAGCAGTACGGCACACGCCACCAACATGAGTCCCATCCGACACCAATTTTCTTGCAGTCCGTGCTACAACCATCTATTCTCCCTCTTACTTTCTCAGCCATCGCATGGTGGGCGGGGTGGGGGTTTGTCGATAGTCGGTTTGCTCAACTGCGGTCCCACTTGTAAGTGAGAATGCAACACAACACGCATTCCCCCTTGAGTGGAGTGCCGGACAAACCGTGTGGGGGTCTGACGCGAACACGTCAGGCTTTTCCTTTTTAAGTTGTAACTCGTAAAATTTGGTTCTGCTCCATGGCGCGACCGATAGAAAGAAATAACAATTTTCCCTAGAGTAATGACAGGTTTTGTTTTGGCGCGGTTCATGCATGGAGTACGTACGAAAAATATGAAGTTGATGCGAAAGGTAAGACAATTACTAGTAGTACCATATACTACTACATGGATTTGACGGAAAGATAAAGATACATAGGGATCCATCAACGACATCCTCACGCCCTAGTGCGCCGGGACACCAACCGACGTTTGAGGAGCAGCGGCGTTGGCGGCTAGCTCAACGTGCTTCCAAACAATGCCTTCCAAGGTTGCCCTGTGGGTAAAGAAGGCCAGCGACCTATCGTCCTCCTCTGGCACGTAGTAGTCCTTGTGGATGATTTGCGCGTAGACGTGGGTGATTATGTCGACGATGTCTTGCTGCGCCAGGCGCTGCACGGCAAGCGCGACCTCGAGGTGGACATTCTCCGGCGCGATGGCGGGTAGTCGCAGGGCCACCAGTGCGTCGAAGAGGTTGTCACCATAGAGATTGTTGAGGGTGGCGGGCACGCAGAGCCTGGGCGCGTAGGCTGGAGGCGTACGTCAAGGTCGTCTGCGAGCCTGTTGACAATGGTGAACTTGTAGAGGAAGCCGACGAGGACCTTGTCGAACAAGGAGACGAAGCTGTCGTCCAAGCGACCTCTCGCATTGGCGGCCTCAAGCACGACCTGGAGACGTTCCTTGGTGCCGGGCCACAGGCAGGTGTCATGGACCATCTGGCACAGCCGGTTGATGCTCGCGCTCATCGCCTCCATGGGTCTGGCGTCTAGTCAACTGATCTTGCGATTGGAGTGATCACTATTGCCCTTGGTTAGGGTGCGTAGGTGCATAGGATTTCATAGATTGGACTGGCGGGGAGCCTTTATATGAGAAGTGCAGATTGTGTTGCATTCACGTGTGTGTTGGCCATCTACTCCTCGGCCCTCTACTGCACTTGCCTTTGGCTATATGACAGGTGGGCCAGCCACCTGATGGGCCCACTTGTCATTCACCCAAACGCAGGTGCAGTAAGTCAATGAAGCCGCCCCCCCCCTCCATGCTGGTGTAGTATAGTCGTCTCACCAGACCTCTAGATGGGGCCAAACAAGAGAACTTTGATGTTTACTGGTTTATTGGTCCCCTTTGCATTTTGCGCCATGTTTTGACCTTTGATTTAACCAAGAAAATGTTAATGCATGTAACCAAAAAATGTTGTGTAAGTCACCTTACGAAATCCAAATAATTCAAAAACACTTAGGCACGGTACATTAACTCCCTCCTCATTTCTTATTTCGTGACATATCAACCAATGAGAGATGTGGGTCGTGCATGCTTTCAATGACTTGAGACTACCAAACATGACATGTAGTGGTTAGTTCATTGCATGTAATCCTATTAATTAGCAAAAAGACATTAAGTTCTCTTGATTTCCCCTTTGTCTTGGTCACGGTGCACAACCTAAGAGCATGGTTAATAGTATAGCCAGCTGCTGGCTATATGATGTTGCCATGTCATATAGAGCCATCACTTGTAGCGACTCATACAATAAGGTTAGCTATAAGGCTGGCTATAAGAGTACTACTTTTTCTCATCTTCTATCTCTTTCTTCATATTTATTGTATATCGGCCTAGGAATCCACATATAGCTAGGCTCTTGCATGAGAGCCCACTCATCTTTTTCACTTGCTCTAAGATGACTTATACACCTAGACGGAGGGAGTAGTCTCAAGTCATTGGATGCATACGCACCCCACGTCTCGTATTGGGTGATTTATTTTTTCATGGCAAAAAACAGGGAACGAGGTGGGTAGTTAATTCACCGCGCCTAAAAGTTTGGGGATTACTAGAAAGAGGCCCATGCGTTGCCTGGAACATCAAGATGCATTTATATGAGCTGTTTATCTCGTGGGAGACGAAGATGAACGAGGGAAGTCCTTATTTGCAAATGTGGAGAGGGGTGTGGGTATCTTTTTGCAAAATTGTCATAGTTTGCTTCTATCCATCAGATATAGATCGCACTGTCTATATTGCAGGATGTGCTACCTCTTGAGCACTGCGTTGGTTTTCCCTTGAAGAGGAAAGGGTGATGCAGCAAAGTAGCGTAAGTATTTCCCTTAGTTTTTGAGAACCATGGTATCAATCCAGTAGGTGGCCATGCACAAGTCCCTCGCACCTACACAAACAAATAAATCCTCGCAACCAATGCAATAAGGGGGTTGTCAATCCCTTCACGGTCACTTACGAGCGTGAGATCTGATAGATATGATAAGATAATATTTTTGGTATTTTTTGATAAAGATGCAAAGTAAAGAAAGCAAAATAAAGACAACGCTAGAAATAACTTGTTGACGGGAGATTAATTTGATGGAAAATAGACCCGGGGGCCATAGGTTTCACTAGTGGCTTCTCTCGAGAACATAAGTATTACGGTGGGTGAACAAATTACTATTGAGAAATTGACAGAATTGAGCATAGTTATGAGAATAGCTAGGTATGATCATGTATATAGGCATCACGTCTGAGACAAGTAGACCGACTCCTGCCTGCATCTACTACAATTACTCCACACATGGACCGCTATCCAGCATGCATCTAGAGTATTAAGTTCATAAGAACAGAGTAACGCTTTAAGTAAGATGACATGATGTAGAGGGATAAACTCATGCAATATGATATAAACCCCATCTTGTTATCCTCGATGGCAACAATACAATATGTGCCTTGCTGCCCCTACTGTCACTGGGAAAGAACACCGCAAGATTGAACCCAAAGCTAAGAACTTCTCCCATTGCAAGAAAGATCAATCTAGTAGGCCAAAACCAAATTGATAATTCGAAGAGACTTGCAAAGATAACCAATCATACATAAAAGAATTCAGAGAAGATTAAAATATTGTTCATATATAAACTTGATCATAAACACACAATTCATCGGTCTCGACAAACACACCGCAAAATAAGATTACATCGAATAGATCTCCACAACAGAGGGGGAGAACATTGTATTGAGATCTAAAAAGAGAGAAGAAGCCATGTAGCTAATAACTATGGACCCGAAAGTCTGAGGTAAACTACTCACACATCATCGGAGAGGCTATGGTGTTGATGTAGAAGCCCTCCATGATCGATGCCCCCTCCGGCGGAGCTCCGGAAAAGGCCCCAAGATGGGATCTCACGGGTACAGAAGGTTGCGGCGGTGGAATTATGTTTTTGGCTCTGTATCTGGTAGTTTTTTTTTACCTTGAAAACTGCAAGGCTTGCACCCCACAGCATTTTATTAATGCAAAGAAAAAACAGAGGTAATACAGGGTCTCCTCAAGATGAGGAAGAAAAAAGCAAAAGAAAGCTATACAAGTAGTCCGTATCTGGTAGTTTGGGGGTACATAGGTATATATAGGAGGCAGAAGTACGTCGGTGGAGCAATGTGGGGCCCACGAGGGTGGAGGGCGCTCCCAGGGGGGTAGGCGCGCCCCCCTACCTCGTGCCTTCCTGGTTGATGTCTTGACGTAGGGTCCAAGTCCTCTGGATCACGTTCGTTCCAAAAATCACGTTCCCGAAGGTTTCATTCCGTTTGGACTGCGTTTGTTATTCTTTTTCTGCGAAACTATGAAATAGGCAAAAAAAACAACAATTCAGGGATGGGCCTCCGGTTAATAGGTTAGTCCCAAAAATAAAATAAAAGTGTATAATAAAGCCCATTAATGTCCAAAACAGAATATAATATAGCATGGAACAATAAAAAATTATAGATACGTTGGAGACATATCAAGCATCCCCAAGCTTAATTCCTGCTCGTCCTCGAGTAGGTAAATGGTAAAAACAAAATATTTGATGTGGAATGCTACTTGGCATAATTTCAATGTAATTCTCTTAATTGTGGTATGAATATTCAGATCCGAATGATTCAAGACAAAAGTTTAATATTGACATAAAAATAATAATACTTCAAGCATACTAACTAAGCAATTATGTCTTCTCAAAATAACATGGCCAAAGAAAGTTATCCCTACAAAATCATATAGTCTGGCTATGCTCTATCTTCACCACACAAAGTATTTAAATCACGCACAACCCCGATGACAAGCCAAGACATTGTTTCATACTTTTGATGTTCTCCAACTTTTTCAATCTTCAAGCCATACATGAGCGTGAGCCATGCACCTAGCACTATATGTGGAATAGAATGGTGGTTGTGAAGAAGACAAAAAAAGCAAAAGATAGTCTCACATCAACTAGGCGTATCAACGGGCTGTGGAGATGCCCATTAATAGATATCAATGTGAGTGAGTAGGGATTTCCATGCAACGGATGCACTAGAGCTATAAGTATATGAAAGCTCAACAAAAGGAACTAAGTGGGTGTGCATCCAACTCGCTTGCTCACGAAGACCTAGGGCATTTTGAGGAAGCCCATCATTGGAATATGCAAGCCAAGTTCTATAATGAAAATTTCCCACTAGTATATGAAAGTGATATCATAGGAGACTCTCTATCATGAAGATCATGGTGCTACTTTGAAGCACAAGTGTGGTAAAAGGATAGTAACATTGTCCCTTCTCTCTTTTTCTCTCATTTTTATTATTTGGGCCTTTTTTATGGCCTCTTTTTTTAGTCCGGAGTCTCATCCCGACTTGTGGGGGAATCATAGTCTCCATCATCCTTTCCTCACTTGGGCAATGCTCTAAAAATGATGATCATCACACTTTTATTTACTTACAACTCAAAAATTACAACTCAATACTCAGAACAAAATATGACTCTATGTGAATGCTTCCGGTGGTGTACCGGGATGTGCAATGAATCAAGAGTGACATGTATGAAAGAATTATGAACGGTGGCTTTGCCACAAATACGATGTCAACTACATGATCATGCGAAGCAATATGACAATGATGGAGTGTGTCATAGTAAACGGAACGGTGGAAAGTTGCATGGCAATATATCTCAGAATGGATATGGAAATGGCATTATAGGTAGGTATGGTAGCTGTTTTGAGGAAGGTATATGGTGGGTGTATGATACCGGCGAAAAGTGCGCGGTATTAGAAAGGCTAGCAATGGTGAAAGGAAGGAAGAAAAGTGCGTATAATCCATGGACTCAACATTAGTCATAAATAACTCATATACTTATTGCAAAAATCTAGAAGCTATGAAAGCAAAGTATTACATGCATGCTCCTAGGGGGATAGATTGGTAGGAAAAGACCATCGCTCGTCCCCGACCGCCACTCATAAGGAGGATAATCAATAAATAAATCATGCTCCGACTTCATCACATAACGGTTCACCATACGTGCATGCTACGGGAATCACAAACTTTAACACAAGTATTTCTCAAATTCACAACTACTCAACTAGCATGACTCTAATATCATCATCTCCATATCTCAAAACAATTATCAAGCATCTAACTTCTCATAGTATTCAACACACTCATAAGAATTTTTTTTACTAATATTGAATGCCTATCATAATTAAAGAAAATTACCATGCTGTTTTGTAGGACTCTCAGAATAATCTAAGTGAAGCATGAGAGAACAATAGTTTATATAAAACAAAACCACCACCGTGCTCTAAAAGATATAAGTGAAGCACTAGAGCAAAAACTATATAACTCAAAAGATTTAAGTGAAGCACATAGAGTGTTCTAACAAATTCCGAATCATGTGTGTCTCTTTCAAAAGGTGTGTACATCAAGGATGATTGTGGAAAACTAACAAACAAAGACTCAAATCATACAAGATGCTCCAAGAAAAACAAATATCATGTGGTGAATAAAAATATAGCTCCAAGTAAAGTTACTGATGGAAGTAGACGAAAGAGGGGATGCCTTCCGGGGCATCCCCAAGCTTTGGCTTTTTGGTGTCCTTAGATTATCTTGGGGTGCCATGGGAATCCCCAAGCTTAGGCTCTTGCCACTCCTTGTTCCATAATCCATCAAATCTTTTACCCAAAACTTGAAAACTTCACAACACAAAACTTAACAGGAAATCTTGTGAGCTCCGTTAGCGAAAGAAAACAAAACACCACTTCAAGGTACTGCAATGAACTCATTCTTTATTTATATTGGTGTTAAACCTACTGTATTCCAACTTATCTATGGTTTATAAACTATTTTACAAGTCATAGATTCATCAAAATAAGCAAACAACACACGAAAAACAGAATCTGTCAAAAACAGAACAGTCAGTAGTAATCTGTAACTAAAGCAAACTTTTGGAACTCCAAAAATTCAGCCAAAATAGGACGACCTATACAATTTGTTTATTGATCATAATCAATTGGAATCAATATTTTATCACGTTCTGGTGATTTTTAACAATTGTTTACGTGAACAGAAAGTTTCTGCAATTTTCAGCAAGATCAAATAACTATCATCCAAGAAGATCCTATAGGTTAAACTTGGCACAAACACTAATTAAAACATAAAAATAAATCTAACCAGAGGCTAGATCAAATATTTATTCCTAAAAATAAGCAAAAAGCAAAAAACTAAGAATAAAATTTGGTTGCCTCCCAACAAGCGCTATCGTTTAACGCCCCTAGCTAGGCATTGATAATTTCGATGATGCTCACATGAAAGACAAGAATTGAAGAACAAAGAGAGCATCATAAAACATGTGAAAATAACATCTAAGTCTAAAATACTTCCTATGCATAGGCATCTTATGGGCAAACAAATTATCAAGGCTAGCAAAAACTAGCATATGCAAGGAAGCGGAGAGAAACAATAGCAATCTCAACATAACGAGAGGTAATTTAGTAACATGAAAATTTCTACAACCATATTTTCCTCTCTCATAATAATTACATGTGGGATAATAAGCAAATTCAACAAAATAGCTATCACATAGAATATTCTCAACACTATCCACATGCATGCGAAGTTGACACTCTTCCAAAATAGTTGGATTAACATTAACTAAAGTCATGACCTCTCCAAACCCACTTTTATCAAAAGTACTATAATATTGAACATTCTCCAAATATGTGGGATCTAAAGTTGACACTCTTCCAAACCCACTTTAAATATTATTGCAAACATTATTATCAATCTCATATTTATCATTGGGCTTAAATAAATTTTCAAGATCAAAAGAAGAATCACCCCAATCATGATCATTGCAACAAGTAGTAGACATAGCAAAACTAGCATCCCCAAGCTTAGGGTTTTGAATATTATTAGCGCAATTGACATTAAGAAAATTTATAGTAAAATTATAGCAATCATGCTTTTCATCGAAGGAACTACCAAGTATGGGTGCATTAGCAACGATCTCGTGTTTCACGTAAGGAACTATAGCAAATTCATCTTCATAAATATTGGCATCATGGCCACAAGGATAGCAAGTATCATGTTCATCAAGGGATATTTCAAACAAATCATCGGAATCATAATTATCTATAGATTCGTGCATATCATTATTTTCTTTAGAAGCAATGGTCATTCTTTCAATAAATTCAAGTATGTCAAGATTTTCAGATTCGTAAAGAGTAGTATCATACTTTTCAAGCAAAGAAGCAACTTCAAAAGAAGTGAGGTGTTTTTTAATTCTTCAATTTGTTCAATATCATAGTAGCTATAAACACCCTTTGCATAAGGAGATAAGATTTTATTTTCATTAAACTCACATAGGTAGGGGAGGTGTTTTTTAGGGTTCTTAGAGCAACAAGTAATATCACAAATTTCACAAAGATTCCAAGCATAACACAGCAATTTGTTTGTTTGATTCCATAAGAGTTTCCCTTTTTTAGACAAACGGTGACGCACAAAATGAGCATGCTCATCCAAAGATTTCCCATCAACTAGGCTAGTTGGGGTTTCAGCACGAGCGCATAAGGATCGAAGGTGATCCAAGTAGAACACTTTAAGTGGATCCATATCAATAGATTTTTAACAAGCAAAGATGCAAGCAAATAGAAGGCACGTGGAAACACGGATAAAAAGGCATACAGGAAGAAGGAGAATAAAACGACAAGGGTGAAGTGGGGGAGAGGAAAACGAGAGGCAAATGGCAAATAATGTAATGCTGGAGATAAGGGTTTGTGATGGGTACTTGGTATGTTGACTTTTGCATAGACTCCCCGGCAACGGCGCCAGAAATGGCTCGTTGCCGGGAGTCCAAATCTTGACTTGACTTTGTGAAAGCCTCCCCGGCAACGGCGCCAGAAATCCTTCTTGCTACCTCTTGAGCACTACGTTGGTTTTCCCTTGATGAGGAAAGGGTGATGCAACAAAGTAGCATAAGTATTTCCCTCAGTTTTTGAGAACCAAGGTATCAATCCAGTAGGAGGCCATGCACAAGTCCCTCGCACCTACACAAACAAATAAATCCACACAACCAATGCAATAAAGGGGTTGCCAATCCCTTCACGGTCACTTACAAGAGTGAGATCTGATAGATATGATAAGATAATATTTTTTTTATTTTTATGATAAAGATGCAAAGTAAAGAAAGCAAAATAAAGACAACGCTAGAAATAACTTGTTGACGGGAGATTAATATGATGGAAATAGACCCGGGGGCCATAGGTTTCACTAGTGGCTTCTCTTGAGAGCATAAATATTACGGTGGGTGAACAAATTACTGTTGAGCAATTGACAGAATTGCGCATAGTTATGAGAATATCTAGGTATGATCATGTATATAGTCATCACGTCCGAGACAAGTAGACCGACTCCTGCCTGCATCTACAATTAGTACTCCACACATCGACCGCTATCCAGTATGCATCTAGAGTATTATGTTCATAAGAACATAGTAACACTTTAAGTAAGATGACATGATGTAGAGGGATAAACTCATGCAATATGATATAAACCCCATCTTGTTATCCTCGATGGCAACAATACAATACGTGCCTTGCTGCCCCTCATCACTTTGGGAAAGGACACCGCAAGATTGAACCCAAAGCTAAGCACTTCTCCCATTGCAAGAAATATCAATCTAGTAGGCCAAACCAAACTGATAATTCGAAGAGACTTGCAAAGATAACCAATCATACATAAAAGAATTCAGAGAAGATTCAAATATTGTTCATAGATAAACTTGATCATAAACCCACAATTCATCGGTCTCAACAAACACACCACAAAAGAAGATTACTTCGAATAGATCTCCACAAGAGAGGGGGAGCACATTGTATTGAGATCCAAAAAGAGAGAAGAAGCCATCTAGCTAATAACTATGGACCCGAAGGTCTGATGTAAACTACTCACACACCATCGGAGAGGCTACGGTGTTGATGTAGAAGCCCTCCATGATCGATGCCCCCTCCGGCGGAGCTCCGGAAAAGGCCCCAAGATGGGATCTCACGGGTATAGAAGGTTGCGGCAGTGGAATTTAGTTTTTGGCTCCGTATCTGGTAGTTTGGGGGTACGTAGGTATATATAGGAGGAAGAAGTATGTCGGTGGAGCAACATGGGGCCCACGAGGGTGGACGGCGTGCCCAGGGGGGTAGGCGCGCCCCCTACCTCGTGCCTTCCTGGTTGATGTCTTGACGTAGGGTCCGAGTCCTCTGGATCACGTTTGTTCCAAAAATCACGTTCCCGAAGGTATCATTCCGTTTGGACTCCGTTTGATATTCTTTTTCTGCGAAACTCTGAAATAGGCAAAAAAACTACAATTCTGGGCTGGGACTCCGGTTAATAGGTTAGTCCCAAAAATAATATGGAAGTGTATAATAAAGCCGATTAATGTCCAAAACAAAATATAATATAGCATGGAACAATAAAAAATTATAGATACGTTGGAGACGACTCAGGATGGCAGGCACACCATCATCACCAACTCGTTTTTTATAAGAGTAGAGACTATTTGGTTTTCGTAACGTGACTAATGCACTAGTACGGAGGGAGTACAATAGTAGTCTTTGATTGCAATTTTTTGTTGGTAGCTTACAAAGCTGAGCGCTCGGTGAGTACAATAGTAGTCTGATTGATGAGACTTCAGATTTGAGCCATCTACCGGAAGGAATAAAACAATACACCATGTATTAATTTACAGAGGGAGTAGTACATTTTTTATGACATGCATTAGTAGATATTGCTAGTCAAATACTAAATCCAGATGGACGTGGTAATACTACTAAATCCAGACAGTGGTGCTAGTACTAGTAGTAGTACTACCAATGTAGTAGCACAGTACTACCCGTTGGTCAAATTATTACATGTTGCTCCTCACAGTGTAGTGACAAGACCCTGCGCCGGAGAAGACACCTGAGTATAGGCGCCGTGTTCCACATACCATAGCCAGCCTCATCGTCTACAGTCACTATCATCATGGCTATAGAGCTAGCCTGCTTACAACTAGTCGTGTTCGACATAATTTCCCATGCATAGATGCACGTGCATTGCACGGAACACCAGGATTGGGGGTGGACGGCGCCGGCAGCAGCCATCGCGCTAGATTTTTCCATGGCCTTCTAGATGTGGTGGGGAGGAGATAAGGCTGATTGTGAGAGACAAGGAGTTGTTTGTAAACAGGGAACAAGTGCGGGCATCTTTTTGCAAAACTGGAGAAGTTTGGTTTGTATGCGTCAGATCTAGATCCGACGGCTATTGGTGAAAGATGGCAGGCACAACATCGTCACCAACTCAGGACCTCTTTGATTCACAAGATTTTGAAAATGCGGGAATAGGACACGCCAAATGGGCTGACGCTGGTCGACGCGCCAAGCAGCAGTAGCGGCGAGTCTGAGGAGGAGCAGCTGCTGCGGAAACTGTTGTCGCTCTACCGCACCCGACAAGCCAAGCTGGAATCCCGGGAAGCGCTTGTCGCGAAGGCGGGATCAGACATCAAGAAGCGCGCGGAGGAGCTCCGGGGCCTCAACCAAGAAGCTCTCCAGTCCTTGGCAGAGGAGCGGGAGCGAATCGCCGAGGAGCGCAAAGCCTTCCTCCTCGAGAAGGCTGAAGCCGAGGAGCAATAGCGGCTTGCCGCCGAGAAGCTGTCTGCGCAGGAAGGCGAGTTGGCGCAGCGGAAGGTCAATCTTGACAGCCACGAGGAGGATCTTGCCGCGCGCGAGCAAACATTTGGCGGGGCCCTCAAGGAAGCAAAGGATGCTGCCGCAGCTGCCGAGGCCGCCAAGAAGGAGCTGGAGACGAAGGTGACGCAGCTGGAGGCCAATCTCTAGGAGAGCGGCGAGGAGCTTGCTGCACTCAAGCGTGAGCGCGAGAAGGACGCCTACACTCTTGGCGAGCTGCAGGGCCGTCTCGCCGAGAGGAGCAAGGAGCTCAGCGCCGCCAAGGATTCCAACGCAGATCTTGAGTTGAAGCTGACTACTTTGACTCAGACGCTGGACGGCGCCAGGGAGCAGGAGGTGGCCTTGAAGGAGAAGATCAAGGCCGACGAGGCGCTGTCTGGCGAAAGTGCCGCCGCCGCCTGTAACACCTTCAGGAGAATGTGGAGCATTGGACCGAGGGTCTCGTGGATGTTGCCGCAGCCATCGACAGGGAGCTGGCGCAGTTGGGGATGGATGATCTCGGTATTCCTCCAATGAGCACCTCCAACCCAGCGCCAAGCTCAGCTTGTTCTTCAAAGGCGTGGCGACGGCCCTCCAGCGACTCCGGGAAGAGATCCCAAAACAGCTGGCCGACGAGTCACGCCAGATCTGCGCGGGAGCTCTTCAGAAGGTGCTGATGAAGGTGGCCTTCCGCAACCCAGGCCTCAACCTCACCAACGTCCTCAAGACCTTGCCGCCGGATGCTGATGTGGAGGCGCTCAAGACCCTTGTTGCACCCATTGTGGACAGGGTGAGCGGATCAAGAGGGTTGATGGCGATCGCGTAGATTAGGCCGCCTGTTTTCCCTTTTCCTTGTCGCTGCTGGTCATGTTATGAGAACAATCTATTAGAGCGGCGACAAGCTATCTTGTAATATTACTCTATTTCGGGTAGTGATTGCTATGTTATTTCCTTTACTTGAGTCCTTCCTTTGTATGTTTTTACCCTACGCTTTTTAGGGAACTTGTCGGCGTAGGGACCTTTGTCTGAAAGCGCTGAGTGCGGACGTCAAGACTTCGTCTGGCGGTGCCGCCACCGACAAGAAACCTTGTCGCAACTAGTTGCAGCTCACTTAAGTTGTTGAGCGGACTCAAACAAAGTAAAGGCGCAACTAGCTATGAGTTGGTTCCTCCGCAAGACAGATTTTCCATCTGAAAGCACGGTCGTTCGAGGAAGATAACTTAAAAATTTTGAAACTGATTGCTCAGATTTCAGCAACTTAGCTTTTTTGTCGTTTGCTTCCCGGTAAGGCGAAACTTCCTCGAGCAACGCTTGGTCCACACCATTATCTTCTCCTTTCCCCCCGTCAAACTTGTGGGCTAGGGAACCTTCCTTTCTTTGAGAAAGAGAAAGAAGAGAAAATAAAGATATGGAGCCATGCGGCTCGTTACTGCTTACCGGGGGTAGGTGCTGCACAAAGTGTCAGATAATGCATGCAATAAAATACAGTAGAAAGCATGAAATTGACAAGATGTGCGGAGCACATTAGCTTTACTTATGCACGGGATCTGCGCCCGGCTTTGTACAAAGGATTACATGCAACATCGGCAAGACTTGTACAAAAGGTGGTTGCCGGAACAGGTTCCGGCAACCGCGCCCTATGGGAAAAACTTACGAAGATGCTCAATGTTCCAGGAGTTGCTCACCGGAATGCCATCTTCGGTCTCAAGGCAGACAGCGCCAGGCCTAGTGACTCGTCTCACCCGATAAGGGCCTTCCCACTTCGGCGTAAACTTGTTGGAATTCTTGGCGGACTGAACGCGCCGAAGAACAAGGTCGCCTTCCTCGAGACTTCTGGCACTAACTTTGCGGCTATGGTAGCGGCGCAAAGCTTGCTGGTATCGAGCAGCTCGTACAGCGGCCTGAATACGGTCCTCCTCAAGGAGCAGCGCGTCATCTTGTCGCAACTGCACTTGCTCAAGCTCATCATAAGCGAGCACTCGAGTGACCCGAATACGAGTTCCGTGGGGAGAACTGCCTCTGCTCCATAGACTAGAGCGAAAGGTGTCTGGCCAGTGGCTCGATTTGACGTCGTCCTGATCGACCAAAGAACCACCGGAAGCTCCTCAATCCAGTTTCTTCCGCACTTGTGCAGCCTGTCGAAAGTCCTGGTCTTGAGTCCGTGCAGCACTTCAGCGTTCGCCCTCTCCGCTTGACCGTTACTTCTCGGATGAGCAACAGAAGCGAAGCTGACCTTGGCGCCAAGATCTTGGACGATCGCATGAAGGTGCGGCTCGGACTGCGTGTCGTTGTCGGTGATTATCCTGTTAGGAATCAAACGGCAAACAATCGACCAAGAACTTGATCGCCGATCGTCTGTCACCTTTCTCATCGCTTCCACTTCCGCCACTTTGTGAACTTGTCGATTGCAACGCATAAGTACTCAAATCCCCAACACCCTCGGGAAAGGGGCCGAGGATGTCGAGCCCCTGCACCAAAATGGCCAGGATAAAGGGATCGTCCCGAGAGCTTGAGCTGGCTGGTGTATTCGCTGAATGGAACTCGCACGCTTCACACTTGGTTACTTGTGCGATTGCATCCCGGAGGGCTGTCGGCCAAAAGAAACCTTGCTGGAATGCTTTGCGGCAAGGGTTTTGCGCCAATGTGGTGACCACATATGCCTCCATGTATCTCTCGCCAACAGCTTCATCCATCTTCCCGTGAATACACTTCAATTTCACACAGTTCAGTCTTCTTCATGCATAAAGATGTCGTCGACAAACTGGTACATACTTGACTGCCGGGCTACTCTTTCCGCTTCTTCTTGCTCTTCGGGAAGTTGTCCTGTCTGAAGGAAACGACGATCTGCTGTGCCCATGCTGGAGCTTGCGGCTCGACAACAAGGACTAAAGGCACATCTGCTGCTGCGGGAACATCCGCTTCTACGGCGAGAACTCGCGGCTCAGCCGAGTTGACGTTCCCGGCAAGCTTGCCGAGCAAAACTTGCCGGAGCGCTCGCTTCAACGGAACAAACCCTAGGGCTTGTCGGAGCAGACTGCTCCTCAAGACTTTTGGCGTTGATCTTGGGGACCTTCTTGGCAGCGGCTTCGGGGAGCTCTGCCGGAAGATAGTCACCAGAAACCAACTTCCTCTTCTTGCTCGCCCATTGATGGTGTTCTGTAGGTTGAGTCAGCTTGAGCACAAAGATCCCTGGTTCCATGTGTAACTTAAGTCGCGCGCGACTTCGACAGCCATCAACAATGTCGCTCGAGCTCTTGGAACATATTCCATCAGAGGCCGTCAAAGTGCTCTTCTAGCTTTCTCACTTCGTCAACATAAGCCTCCATCAACGGACTCTGATAATTCTTGTTCACTTGGCGGACGACAAGCTGTGAGTCACCCCGACAATGAGCTTCTTGATCCCAAGGTCTGCTGCGATCTCGAGACCGCAAGCAAACCTTCATACTGTGCAAGTATTGTTCGTTGCTTGCTCCTTGGGAAAGTGCATCCGACTACGTACTTGAGGTGCTCTCCGTGGGTGCAACAAGTAGCACGCCCAAGACCGGGCGCCTTTACAATGAGAAGGCACCATCAAAGTACATCAGCCACTCTTTGCTTGCTTCCTTGACGGGATGCTCGCTTCTAGAATTCCTTCATCCTGTGTTGGCGCCCACTCGCTATGAACTCGCCAACGCTCGCTCGATAGTTGAAGTGCTCTCAAACTTGAGGCCAAAGCTTGACAGCCCAAAGGCCCACTCGACAATCCTGCCTGCTGCTTCGGATTTTGCAAGATCCTCTTATTGGAAAACGAGTGACGATCGTGATCTCATGTGCTTGGAAGTAATGGCGCAGCTTTCTCGAGGCCATGAGAAGGCCGAAAAGAAATTTCTGCACACCAGAGTACCTTGACCTAGCCCCCTGAAGAAGGGAGCTGACAAAGTAAACTGGGCGCTGCACCATTCTTTTCTGCATCTTTTCACATGCCTGCGCAGATCCATCTTTGTCGGGACCAGAGCTTGCCGGTGAAGCCCCTTGCTTGTCGCTGGATGCATCTGCCATGGTTGCCGGCTCATCATCCGCCTCCCTCTCCGCTACTAACGCAGCACTAACCACTTGATTGGTTGCCGCTATATATAGCAGCAACTTCTCTTGTGGCTTAGGTGCGATAAGTATTGGAGTGGAGGACAGTACCTCTTTAAGTCTGCAGCGCAGCCTCCGCTTCCGAGTCCATTTCATTGACCTGCCTTTTTCAATATTTTGAAAATGGTAGGGGCGCCAGCAGACCTAGAGATAAACCTGCCGAGAGCAGCTACGCAACCGCAAGTCTTCGTACATCCTTGACGCGCTTTGGTGCTTCAATCTGCTCAATGGCCTTGATCTTGTCGGGATTGGCTTCAATTCCCCGCTGAGAGATGAAGAACCCGAGAAGCTGCCGGAGGGGACTCCAAACACACACTTCTCGGGTTGAGCTTGAGGTTGATCTTGCGCAGATTTGCAAAGGTTTCGTCTAAATCTGGAATCGAGTCGCTTTGTCCTTGCTTTTGACCACTATGTCATCCATGTAGGCTTCCACATTTCGTGCATTTGCGGCTCAAAAGCGCCGTGGACTACTCTTGCAAATGTTGACCCAGCATTCTTTAAACCAAAAGGCATCCGTACGAAACAAGATGTGCCACATGGGGTGATGAATGCGGTTTCTCCTCATCCTCTTCGCCATGAAGATCTGATGGTATCTCGAGTATGCATCAAGAAATGAAAGCAAGTCACATCCGCCATGGAGTCAACAATCTGATCGATGTGCGGCAAGGAAATGGGTCTTTGGGACAAGCTTTATTAACATCGGTAAAGTCGATACAAAGCCTCCATTTCCGCTTGCCTTGGCGCACGACTACAGGATTGGCCAACCACGAGGATGGAGCACTCCCGACAAGGCCCGCTGCTTCCAATTTCTTGATTTCCTCGCGATGAATTCTTGGCGCCCACCGCTCGCTTCGACTTTCGCTTGACGGGCCGCGCATGAGGACAAACGGCAAGATGGTGCTCAATTACTTTCCTGGGAACACCGGGGATGTCAGACGGTTGCCATGCAAACACGTCGACGTTCGCCTGCAGGAAAGCAACAAGCGCGCTTTCCTATTTAGGGTCGAGAGTGGCACTGATGGTGAAGGTACCACCAGTGCCGTCCTCCTTGGCGGACACCCTCTTGGTCTTTGGTGGAGCTGCCATCGCCTTCTTGTACTTGCCGGTGGAGCTCGATGGTGCGTCCTCGACGGTAGCGCAGCACTTCGAAGAGGTGCGCTTGCCGGAGTGGGCATCAGAGCTCTTGCCGGACTTGGTCTTCTTCTTCGCCCCGGGAGCTTCAACGGCAAGTGACATGTGATCTGCTGCGGCTGCTGCTTCTCGGTAGATCTTGTCGGCGCAGATAAGAGCATCCCTCTTATCGCCAGGGACAGAAATGACACTTATCGGGCCTGGCATCTTCAGCATGTTGTATGCATAGTGAGAGGCCGCCATGAATTTGGCGAGTGCTGGACGGCCAAGTATCCCATTGTAAGGCAATGGAAAGTCAGCAACATCAAAAGTGACCCTCTCAGTTCTGAAGTTTAACTCGCTGCCAAACGTCACCGGCAACGTGATCTTTCCCTTTGGCTTGCTCCTTCCTGGATTGGTTCCTTGAAATGTGCCGGTCTCTTCGAGCTCGCCATCAGGGATCTGGAGTTTCTGGAGCACCGCGGAGGAGATTAGGTTCAAGCCGGCCCCGCCGTCAACTAGCATCTTAGTGACCTTGAGGTTGCGGATAGTTGGTGAAACCAACATCGGCAAGCACCCCGACCGCAGTTATGCGATCAGGGTGGTCCTTAATATCAAAGATGATAGGCGTGCTGGACCATTTCAGAGGCTTGCGTGACTCGATGGATGGTTCCGCCGCATTGACTTCCCGCATCCACTGCTTGAGTTGGCGGTGTGAAGTATGCGCAGAAGCGCCGCCGTCAACGCACAAGACCTCTCGTGGCTTTCGAACTCCTGCTCATCGCCTCGCCATCATCCATGTCCTCATCGTCGCCGCCATCTTCATCCTTGTCGCGGCGCGGGAGGTCTGTCTCCTTGCCATCGCTTGGCCTTGCTGCGGCGCCCTCCCCGCCGTATGTTTCTTGCTAGCTCCTCCAAAGACCTTCCGGGCCTTCTCCTTGTCGCGTCGCTCAGACTCAGCCTTTTGCAGCTCGACAAGCTGCTCTACCTTCTTGCAGCTCGAGGTCATGGCCCTTGGTGCGGTGGATCTTGCAGTACTGCTTGCTGGAGCCGTCCTTCTTGTCGGCGACCGCCACAGCCTGGTAGTTGGCGCCCGCGGCAACCTCCTTGCCGGAGTTACCAACTTTGGCTTTCTTGGCGCCACCTCCATTGCCGGACTGCTCAATGACTAGCACATCTTTGCCTTTCTTTTTCCTGTTGTTCCGCCGCCGGTTTTTCTTTGCCGGGGCGGCCTCCTCACTATCAGATCCTCCTGCTTCTAAATTCTCTCCGGGGAGTTTCCTCCCTTCCTCAGCACGTGCATCCTGCGGTTTCGCACGTTCTGATGGAACGCGCTGATTACCGCGGCAGGGTGGACATCTGGGATGTTGTGTTGTACGCGGCTGAATCTCTGAATGTACTTGCGCAGGGGCTCTCCTTCCTTCTGGGCGAGCAGATGAAGGTCACTCTCTTGGCCATGAGGCTTGTGGCCGCCTGTAAAGGCGCCGACAAACTGATGGCATAGATCTGCCCAAGAGGATATGGAGTTGTCCGGCAAGTGCATGAGCCAGGATCTGACATTGGGCTTGAGTACCAGCGGGAAGTAGTTGGCCAGGATCTTGTCGTCTCGCCCCCCGGCAGCTTGCACCGCAATGGTGTAGATGCTGAGGAACTCCGACGGATGCGTCTTGCCGTCGTACTTCTCTGGTACGTCTGGCTTGAAATTCTTCTTCTTGGGCCATCGACTTGCCGCAGCTCTCGAGTGAACGCAGGGCAACCTATCGCAGACGGGCAAGTCGCTGGTTCTTCGGGCGCATGCATGTCGACATGAGGGCCCAGGCGCTGGTCGATTGACGCCGCGCTTTCTTCGGGCGCTTCGCGCGAGTTCGAGCGTCTTCTTGCTGTCGCTCGTGAAGAACTTGGCGCTGATCGCGACGAGCTCGTGGATCCGGCGATGCAGTGGAGTCGCTGTCAAGGTGGATCCGGCGAGTTGGCGATCTTCGCCTTCGGGGTGGAGAGTGCATGGTGGTTGCACCCCACGGTTTCGCCGCCACCGCTCACGCTAGCAGTCCTGCCGCTGCAGCGATGTACTCGGCTGTCGCGGAGTGTCGCCGCTGGCAAAGCCGGCGAGACTCGAATGGTGGCCCTCCATTCATCGACCTTGTCGGCTGTTGGAGGGTAATCCAGGAGCAGTTGAGCTCTCGCCAAAGCTTCTGCTGGAGTGGTGGGTGGCAATGGCGAACGGAGCGAGGAGCGGGATATGCTCGGACTTCTAACTATGTTAGAAGGAGCAGTATCCCGTCCAGGCGACTGTGGCTCGCTCGTGCCAGCCTGTTGGCGTGCATGCTGGTCTTGAGCATCCCGAGGTCCACCAGCTCGACCTTGGTCCAACGAACGTATGGTACTGTGAATACCATGACGCTGTCGGTCCCGCGCCTCCTGAGATGGGCGCGGTGCATGTACGGACGCCGAGGTCTGCGCAGCCTTGTCCTTGGACTTGGAAGCACCGTGGGCTCCCTCGCCGACGCCCGTTATTCCGCCGGCGTCTACCCCACCACCCGTTTGCTCCGGTGGTGGTGGGAGCGACGTGGACGGATCAGCTGCCGCCGAAGCCTTCTTCTTCGGTGGCATGTCGATGAAGACGATGAAGATCTAGCTCGTGTGAACGCCGGATCAGGTTCACACAATCTCGACGCCCCCTACCTGGCGCGCCAAAGATGTCGGGGAAGCTGATCTGACCCACGAACACCTATGGGACCGGCGGACCGAGCCCCTTTCGGTTCGGCGGGGGGCGGAGGTCGCACGAAGAGAAGATCGAGGCGGAAACACGAGCAGATTACCCAGCTTCGAGCTCTCCGAGAGATAACACTCCTCTTGCTGCATGTCCGAGTGTATTGAATTCTTGCTAGGGAGCGCTGAGTGCTACAAGACACACCAGCTACTAACGAGACCTAGCGTGAGTGTTTTCGCCTCAACCTTTCAACCCCCCTCACGCTATGTATGGGCCTCCTTTTATATGCTTAAGGGTCTCCGACAGGTGGCAACGTAGACAAGGGCAAAATGGAAAATGAATAGCGGTTGGTACAGCTACTGCATAATGTATCATACCTAACCTCGACGGCGGGGACAAAGGCATTAAATGCCCGCTCACGCCGCCCAAACAAAGGCAAACAGGACCGTCGGGCGCCACCACTTGCCACGATGGCAATCTTGTCGGCGCCGCACCACCGGCCCGCCGTCAAGACACTGTTGTTGCCACGCCGCTACCGAAAGGTCCTGAGGCGACACGCTGGTGGATGTGCTTTGGAGCGCAGAACAGAGTGGTAGTCTGCCGCATGCAAGCGCCTTTGCCGCGTTGTTGCCTTTGTCGCGTCCGGAAGCTTGTCGCCATCGGGCCTTCCCGCAAGCTCCTCTTGCCGGGCCTTGTCTCCTAGGTGCCTTGAGTGGCTTTCCGGCAAGCTCCTCTCATGGGGCCTTGTCTCCTTGGCTTGAATACTTTGTTCTTGAATGGCTCCAAAGGAACCACGGAGGACCTTGGCGTCACCCGCAAGCCTTGCCGCTGGTGTCAGAATCGCCAGGCACGAAGTTCGGGATACTAGGGTACCCTACTCTAGTACACCGACACCTATATATACCCTCGCCATGAGCGAGCACTCCCTGCTCGCTTTTTCGTGGCAGGCGAGGGGAGAGCTTTGTGGTGCTCTAGCTCACCTCCTATGCACACGAGGTGTTCGATGGAATGCCCAAGCCACACTACTTAAGCTTTCTCCTTCCAAGCTCGACCTCCAAGCTCCACTTTCCTTAATATTTGTCTAGGTTTAGCGGTCTGTCACGTCCCGTCCCCGTCTTCACTGGCCGATCGCTCAGCCGATCTCGTCACCGGCACCACCTTGGTGAGCCTCTTGTTCTTATCTTACCTTCTTTCTGAATGGAAAAAAAATTCGTACTTGTATGTTTATATAGATACTTGTATAATTTTCGTACTTTTATTATTGCATCTTATATAGTGTGATGGTTTTGGTATCCGCCTCGTCGGCCCTCGCCCCTGCCTATGATTCGATGGGGTATATATTATCTTTTCATAACTATTGGTTCATTTAATGTTTATGACAATTATGCCGACCAACGTGATATAGATTTTATTTATCTAGGAGGTTGTTGAACCGGAAATTCCAACCGACCCTATTGTCGAGAGGTTAAATTTAGTTGAAGAAGAAAACAATTTGTTGAAGGAAAAAATTAGAAAAATTAAGGAGGAGAAGATGATATTGGAGTTGGATGTTGAGGATGTCGTCGATGATCACAAGATCAAGATGGATGCAATGCGCTTGAAGATTAGAAAGATTAGAAAATATGCCATTCATACCGAGGCTTGGTATCATTATGCCATTGGATCAGTTGTTACATTCGTTGCGATCATGATCGCATTTGTTTTCGCATTGAAATGTTTTACATAATTTCAGTGTATGGTTTAATTAATTTAGATGCTCTGCAGAGCTTTATGTTGTTAGATGAGAACTATGTATGTACTTTGGTTTTAATGTGATGATGAACTTCTATTAATTTGGTCACTTAATTATCTATTCATGATGTTCTGTAATGATTTTTGACACAATTAATTATATATAATGCACGCAGATGAACCGGAATGGATGTACGGTTCAACACACACCTCCGAGTACATTAAGGGCGTGCATGATTTTCTCAAGTGGCTGAGGCAAACAAGCAGAATGGTTTTATGTGTTGTCCATGCCCTATATGTGGGAATACGAAGTCTTACTCTGACCGGAAAATCCTCCACACCCACCTGCTTTACAAGGGTTTCATGCCACACTATAATGTTTGGACGAGGCACGGAGAAATAGGGGTTATGATGGAAGACGGCGAAGAAGAAGAGTACGATGACAACTATGTGCCCCCTGAATACGGTGATGCTACTGAACATCAAGAGGAACCAGACGATGTGCATGATGATGCTGCAACGGGCAAAGCTGCTGAAGATTTAGAGGAACCAGATGATGTGCCCGATGATGATGATCTCCGCAGGGTCATTATCGATGCAAGGACGCAATGCGAAAGTCAAAAGGAGAAGCTGAAGTTCGATCGCATGTTAGAGGACCACAAAAAGGGTTGTACCCTAATTGCGAAGATGGCAACACAAAGCTCGGCACCGTCATCGAATTGCTGCAAAGGAAGGCGAGAATGTTGTGCTCGACAAAGGATTTGAGAAGCTATGAAAATATTAAAGAAGAAGCTTCCAAAGGATAACAAATTGCCCGACAAGACATACGCAATAAAGAAGGTCGATGCCCTCTAGGATTGGAGGTGCAGAAGATACATGCATGCCCTAATGATCTGATCCTCTACGCGGTGCGTATAAGGATCTGAACGATGCCCGGTATGCGGTGCATTACGGTATAAGATCGACGTGATGACTCTGGTGATGTTGACGGCGAGCCCCCAGAAGAGGGTTCTGCGAAGGTGATGTGGTATAATCCTATAATACCACGGTTGAAACGCCTGCTCAAACGGAGAGCATGCCAAGTTGATGCGATGGCATAGTGAGGACCGTAAGAAATACGGAAGTTGAGAGCACCCACGACGGGTCATGATGGAGAAAAATCGAGAGAAAGTATCGGGATGAGTTTGCAAGTGAGCCAAGGAATGTATGGTTTGCTTTAAGCCGGATGGCATTAATCCTTTCGGGAGCAGACCAGCAATCACAAGACTGGCCCGTGACTCTATGTATGTATAACCTTTCTCCTTGGATGTGCATGAAGCGGAAGTTCATTATGATGCCAGTTCTCATCCAAGGCCCTAAGCAACCCGGCAACGACATTGATGTGTACCTAAGGCCATTAGTTGAAAAACTTTTGCAGCTGTGGATTGGAAATGGTGTACGTACGTGGGATGAGCACAAACAGCAGGAATTTAACCTAAAGGCGTTGCTGTTCGTGACCATCAATGATTGGCCCGCCTCAAGAACCTTTCGTGACAGAAAAACAAGGGATACCACGCATGCACGCACCGTTTACTTGACACCGATAGTATATACCGCAAGCTGCGGGAAGAATGTGTACGGGCTATCGCCGATTTCTTCCGACCAACCATCATTGTCGAAAGAAAGGCAAGCATTTCAAAGGCGAGGCAGATCACCGGAAGAAGCCCGCCATGCGCATCGGTGATCACGCATTTGCTATGGTCAATGATTTACACGTAATCTTTGGAAAGGGTCCCGCGGACTAGCTGTTCAATGATGCTGAGAATCATGCACCCATGTGGAAGAAGAAATCTATATTTTGGGACCTACCCTCATCGAAAGACCTAGAGGTCGCTCTTCGATCGACGTGATGCACGTGACGAAGAACCTTTGGGTGAACCTGCTAGGCTTCTTGGGCGGTATGGGAAGACAAAAGATACACCGAGGCATGGGAGGACCTGCAACGCTTGTACGAAAAAGAGGGCATGCCTCCAAGCAAGATGAAGGTCCCGCCACCACGCCTACGAAAGAAGAGAAAGAAATCTTCTTTGAATGCCCGCTTAGTATGAAGGTCCCGACCGCTCTCGTCGAATATAAAGGGAATAATAAATATGCCGAGAAAAGTTCCGTAACCTAAAGTCTCATGACTGCCACATGATTATGACGAATCGCTTCCGGTTGCATTGAGGGGCTTCTACCGAAAACGTCCGATTAGCCATTGTGAAGCTATGTGCATTCCTCAATGCAATCTCTAAGAAGGTGATCGATCCAGAAATCATACCAAGGCTAAGGAGTAATGTGGTGCAATGTCTTGTCAGTTTCGAGCTGGTGTTCCCACCATCCTTCTTCAATATCATGACGCACGCCCTAGTTCATCTAGTTGACGAGATTGTCATTACGGACCTCAGATTTCTACACAATATGTACCCCTTTGAGAGGTTCATGGAGTCCTAAAGAAATATGTCCGAACGTGCTAGGCCGAAGGAAGCATCTCCATGGGCCATCAAACGAGAGGATGTCATCGGGTTTTGTGTTGACTTCATTCCTGGCCTTAAGAAGATAGGTCTCCCTAAATCGTGGTATGAGGGGAGACCGACCGAAAAGGCACACTTGGAAGGGACTCAATAACATGCAGGACGGATATTCTTGGTCTCAAGCACACTACAGCTTCTACTGTAACTCTACCTTGGTGACCCCTTATGTCGATGAACACAAGAATATCTGCGCCCAAACACCCGGAGCAAAGGCGACGATTGGATTACATGTGAACACATCCGGACTTTCAGCAGTTGGTTGGGAGCACGTATCAGAGGTGACAAAACTGTTTGTGATGAGCTGTACTTGTTGTCCAGGGGACCATCTTTGACTGTATTGATTTGGAAAGGATACGAGATAAATGGGAATACATTTTACACGATTGACCAAGATCAAAAGACCACCAACCAAAATAGCGGTGTCCGCTTTGATGCAACAACCGAGAGGGGAAAGGACACATATTATGGTTACATAGTGGACATATGGGAACTTGACTACGACATGATTTTAAGGTCCCTTTGTTTAAGTGCAAATGGGTCAATCTGTCAGAGGCCGATGCATGTAGACCCACAAGACGGAATGACAACAAAGGATTTGAAAATCTTGGGTACATCGACGAACCATTCGCCCTAGCCAATGATGTGGCACAGGTTATCTATGTGAAGGACATGTCTACTGATCGAGAAAGAGAAAAGATAAGGAAGCTTAATACATCATACGATGAGCCAAAGCGCCACATAGTTCTTTTTCAGAAAAGGGACATCGTGGGAGTGGAGGACAAGATGACATGTCTCAAGATTATAAAGTTTCATGAATTCCTCCTTCAAAGTCAAGGCTGACCCCAAAGATCCCGATAAACGATGAAGATTATCCATGGTTACTACAAGCAATAAGGAAATGACACAAGCGAAGAAAAGTGAAGACTTTCTTCCGCAACTATTATGATGATACCATGCCAACTTTGTAACAGACGAGTATGATACCATGCCAACTTTCAACTTTTTCGAGTTCATTCAAATGCTTTAATGTCTTATGGTTCGGCCCTCGTAATAATTGAAAATAGCAACAATAAGTATTTTGTTGTAAGTAGAAACAAAATAAAATAAATAAAGCAAGAAAGAAAACAAAAAAACAAAAAAAGTGTTTTCAAATTTGAAAAGTAATGGCACTAATAGAAAGTTTATAATTTTCCTAAAACTAAAAGCAAAAAGAATTGAAAAATAAAGCAAAAACGAAAGAAAATAAATAATGCAGAAATCAAAACAGAAAAACAACAATAAGTATTTTGTTGTAAGTAGAAACAAAATAAAATAAATAAAGCAAGAAAGAAAACAAAAAACAAAAAAGTGTTTTCAAATTTGAAAAGTAATGGCACTAACAGAAAGTTTATAATTTTCATAAAACTAAAAGCAAAAAGAATTAAAAAATAAAGAAAACAACAAAAGAAAATAATTAATGCAGAAAACAAAACAAAAAACTGGAAAAAAATAAAATAGCAACAATAAGTAAAGAAAACGAAAAAACAAAAAATTGCCACCCATCGGGCCACCACACTGAATACGACTAGAAACCCATCCATGGGCCAGATTCAGCTCGCAGAGGGCCAAGCAGCCCATCGTGCATAGCAGTAACAAGTAGGCCCGTAAGCCTGCAATGGAGAGGAGGTTGAGAGGTGCGGCGGTGGGGCTTATAAACCACCGCGCGCCCTCTCAACTAGCGAGGTGGGACTAAACTTTGGCCCCGACGGCGTGCAGCATGGGGGCCTTTGGTCCCGTTGGTGGCACCAACCGACTAAAGGGGGGATTGGTACGGTTCGTGGCACCAACCGTACCAAAGGTCGCCGCTTCCCGCCCTTTGGGCTGCCAAAGAGGTTTTGGTCCCGGTTGGTGGCACGAACCGACTAGCAGGTATTAGTCCCGTTGGTTTCACGAACCGGGACCAATGGCTTTGCTATATAAGCAAACACTTTGCAAAAATTCAGAATCTCATCGCCAGATTGCCCCCGACGACGCCGACCTCCTCGACGCCGCCAGTTGCTCCACCTCGACGCCGGGCCGTCGCCTTCAACCCGGCCGGCCTCCCGAGCCAGCGCCATCCTCGTCGCCGGCCTCCCGAGCTCTGCGCCCGTCCCGACCCCTCGCCGCCCGAGCCCCTGCCCCATCGTCTCGCCTCACGCCGGGCGCCCTCGCCGCCCCCACCGTCGCCATCGTCATCTAGCCGCCCCGCTGTGAGTCGCCGCGCCGCTCCGGCTCTGTTTTTTTTCACTTTTATTAGTTTAATTTTTTTGTTAAATATATATATGTATAATGTATATGTATATGTATGTGGCTATGTGTATGTAGATGTTCAAAATGTATAAAAAAATTGTTCAGAGCATGTTTTTCTTCATATATGTATTTTTGTTCATATGTGTATTAATGTTTTCATATATGCAAAAGATAGATTTTTAGAAAAGTTAGGTTTTTTTTTCTGTTCATAGATTTTTTTGGTGATATTAATTATTGTATAAATATGCAAATGGTTGTATATTCATATGAACAATGCATTAGGCAAAACCTTTGTTTTTTTTGAAATTTTCTATTTGAACATTTTTTTAAACAAGCAATACTAAAAGAATGAGAGGAAAAGGAAAATAAGAAGAGGAAGAAAGGAGAAGAAGAGGAGAGGAAGAAGAGGAGAAATAAATAAGAAGAGGAAATAGGAAGAAGAAGAGAGAAGAAGAAGAATAGGAGAAGAAGAAAATAGAAAATTTCTATTTTTCTTCTTCTCCTCTATTCCTTTCTTCTTCTCCCTTTTTTTCTTCTTTTTTCTTCTTCCTCTTTTCTTCCTTTTCCTTATTTTCCTTTCTCGCGAGAAGAAGAAAAGAAGAGTAGAAGAAGAAGAAAGGAATAGAGGAGAAAGAAGAAACTTCAACACGAGGGGGTACCGATACCCCTCCACGATAACATTATTTTCCCATGTATATGTATGTCGCGTTGTAGGATATAACCCCTCGAGATAACTTCGACATGAGGGGCGGTCGATATATATACCCCCTCTCGACCGTGATAACTTATACAACGGCAGCACCCCCTCGCCCTCTCGCCGACCAAAACTCTCGAGGACATCCAAACCCTAGAGAGAAAATGATGTTGGTCTCCTACCCCTCCCGCCGCCCCTACCCGACAAATTAACTCTCTCAAGGCCACCCAAATTAACCCTTGAAGTTGTTGTGTCGAGGCGACCCCAAACCCTAGAGAGAAAACGATGTTGGTCTCCTACCCCTCCCGCCGCGCCCTACCCGATAAATTAACTCTCTCGAGGCCACCCAATCTAACATGATTCCTTATTGTGATTAGCTAGCTAGTTCTACGCTTACTACTATATATATATATATATATATATATATATATATATATATATATATATATATATATATATATATATACACACACACATCTGTACCATGTTTGAATAATAATTGACATGTTGTAAATATTTGCGTAAACTATGGAGCACTCCCGAGACGAAGAAATGTGGTTTATGTTGGGGCACATAATCGCACAATGAAGTGATGAAGTTGCGCCATTTCTCAACGACACCGGACTGGGTGAAGAAGAGGGCTATGTTCATGATGGCTTCACCCATTAGTGCCGGTACAAGAAGAGGACTATGTTCATGATGGCTCCGTGACAAAATGGAGGTACAAGGAAGGAGACCATGCCGATCGCTTCCGTGACCGAACCGAGTCCGCCAGGTATATATATATTAGTTAAGCCCGTATGACTAGTTAATTGATGCATCCATTGTTTTGGTATATGTACACATATTAATTAATCTCGCCTTTCTTCCTTATAATTTCTAGCCCTCCGGATCGAGCACAACTTCGTAAGGAGACGAGGCCCAAGAAAAGTTGAGCTTGGATGAAAAGTTTGAGATCATAGAAATCGCTACCGACGGCAAACCGATTGAACCCATGCGGACAAGGAAGACATTTTCTGCTCGCTCAGGGGTTCTTGTTAGGGACAAGATCCCGATCGGCATCCATCAATGGTATAAGCTTAATGAGGAAGACCCCGAGGTGTCTTATGTCAATGATATGCGTAAAGAAGATCTTTGACCGAGCTGAAGGCAAATTTCACCCTACCGCCAGAGGAGGATCCGGAGAAGCCAATTAAAGAGCAATTAATCAAGTCTTGTGCTCTTAAGAAGATGGCAACCCTAATGAGGAGGTGGAGGAAAGAGCTGAACCAGTTTGTCGAGAAAGATAAGACACCAGAATTCATCGGCAAATATGAGAAGATCAAAGATCATCGCCCGCATTTGTGGCCCACAAGACATTGGAAAAGTGTAAGAAGATGTCGGCGCATAAACAAGCAAAATGCTGCGAAGAAGAAGCTTCACCATCGCACGGGTCGTGGCTACCTCAAAGCCCGCCTAAGTGGTCCAAGGCTGAGCATGATCTGCTTGAAAAGGGATGGAACCAAAGACAATGTATCGCTGACCGCTGTCGGACTTGGTTCTTAGGGGCTGGCGGAACCTTGGACCTCAGTAACAGGAAGTGCCAGGACGGACGAGCAATCGCAAATACCACCAGAAGCTTCGACACTATATCGATGCAAAGGCAGCGAGGGACGCTCTTCCAAACAGGAGAAGGACGAGCTCACAATGGCCCTTGGGAATCCCGAGCACCCCGGACGGACATGAGGAACGCCAGCTCCCTTTCGTGGAAGGTTGGTTTTCCTGACGCAAGGGGTTACAAAACCCACGAGAGGAGGAAGAAACGAGCAGGACCAACCGCAGCGCTGCATGAAAGGGTAATGGGGCTAGAGGAATGATAATCGAAGATCGCAGCAAACGACCGCCAAGCTTCCCCAAGCTACCCCGCCTATCTCAGCGGAGAAGCAGCGTGGCTTCCACCGAGCTGCTTCAGCCGAGCATGTTTTGACGGCTCCTTCCGCTATCCCGTGGATGGTATCACGGAGTCTCAAAGTTGCCACATTATGGCGCGATCGATGACTTTGAAGGTCAAAGGTTGTTGGCCAAGTTTATCCTAGTGGACCCGCACAACTTATCACTACCAGCCGATTCCGTATGATATGCTAAGGTGATGGTTGATGAAATAATGGAGGGATTTGAGGACCTCCCGCTTGACCACCCTACCAAAGGAAGGTGAGACTAGGCTGGTTCTCGCTCAAGACTCCATGCCTATGGTGGAAGGAGCTCATCAACCTTCCGAACTGGACGCCCGCCTCCTCCTCCTCCGCGAGTCAGGCACTCCGCCCATCCACCGCCTCCTCCTCCGCGAGTGACGATCAGGGCACGCGCGGCACTCCGCCTCCTTCTCCGCTCAAGGCGGCGTGCCCGAGCAGCCAGCCTCCTCCTTCTCCGCGCCGCCAAGGGCGGAAGAGAACCGCCGCCCGCGCCCGCTGCTCCGGCGTCGTAGTCCTTCTCCTCCGCCTCGAAGCAAGAAAAAAGAAGACATCCACTACGCCTACTCTGCCGCGCGCTAGCAAGACAACCAAAGGCGGAGGAATACAGATACGGTCCTTCTCTCAAGACTCTGCAGAAGTTACCGCACGAGAGGACCGAGGAGGAAAACGCCAAGATCGTGCGCATCAAGTGGAAGACTGGTTTGCAGGGTTGAAAGCAAAGAGACGCCCACCTCCGGAGGAGAAGGTAGATCCGTGAAAGCGAAGCGCACTCGCTGCCTCAGGAAACCGCAAAGTCACCGCCGAGAACCAACTATGAGCGACATCGAATGTACATATCTCCAAGCGGAGCGGTCGGGAAGTACTGCCGACATCAAAGAGCAAAAGAACGAGCAGCTAAGAAAAAATTGACCAGCTCGCGAACAAGCAAACCAATCGTGCCCCCGCCAATGTGTCTAGCGGCAACATCGCCGCTAATGTTCCGGGATGGTGGCGGTTATGGAAATCTACAAGATTACTCGCTCGACGATGCACTTCCTGAATACATGAAGGTGGACGAACACGATATGAGTACGGAAGCCTCTCGTCAAAGATGAAAATCTCTAACAACGATGATGCGAAGATTCCATACTTGGTACATGAAAACCTGCAGAGAGTCCGGGGACGAATTGTTTGTATCTGAACATTAAATAGGAGCACCACTGCTGGAACTGATCTTTGTGTGTTCCATTTGAGGAGTTCTTCGTTCTTCAATCAAAAGGCCATCGATAAATTAACGGTCTTTTTGCTACTGCCTGTAAGTACTATTTCTGTCATTAAGTCTCTATATATAGCTCGGCTCTTTCATTTCATGTATTTATAATTAATTATCCTCAATATATTATGCAGATTGAAGATCGTCGATGTCGGGGAAGCTGATCTGACCCACGAGCACCTATGGGGACCGGCGGACCGGACCCCTTTCGGTTCGGTGGGGGCGGAGATTGCACGAAGAGCAGATCGAGGCGATGCACACGAGCAGTTTACCCAGCTTCGGAGCTCTCCGGAGAGATAATACTCCTACTGCTGCATGTATGATTGTATTGTGTTCTTTGGTTTCGAATGAGCCGAACCCTCCTCTACGTTGCGTATGGGCCTCCTTTTATATGATCAAGGGGTCACCGACAGGTGGCAACGTAGTCAAGGGCAAAAACGGAAAATGTGTTGCGATTGTTACAGCTACTTGTACAGTGGATCATACCTAACCCTGACGGCAGGGGACAAAGGCATTAAATGCCCGTCTATGTCGCCTAAACAAGGCGTAAAGGGACCGCGGGGACGCCATTGCTTGCCACGATGGCGATCTTGTCAAGACCGCCGCCACCGCAGTTCACCGGACGACAAACTTCTCGCCACGCTGCGTTCGGAAAGGTCCTGTGGGCGACACGCTGGTGGATGCTTGGAGCGCAGCTACGAGGTGAAGTTTGTCGCGCAAGCGCCTTTGCCGCTGTGGTTGTTTTTGTCGCCGGAAGCTTGTCGCCATCGGGCCTTCCCGACAAGCTCCTCTTGCCGGTGCCTTGTCTCCTAGGTGCCTTGGTTACCTTCCCGCAAGCTCCTCTTGCCGGGCCTTGTCTCCTTGGCTTAAATATTTTGCTCTTGAATGGCTCCAAAGGAACCACGGAGGAGTTAGGCGTAACGCGGCAAGCCTCGCGCTGGTGTTGCAATCGCCAGGCACAAGTTCGGGATACTAGGGTACCCCTACTCTAGTACACCGACAGAGCCCCTGTGCCTGGGCCATACACGTGCCGAAGCGCTGTTGGGCCAGTGCTCAAAACAGGCACGGGCACACGCGCCTTGGTTACGCCATAACTCGCCCGACTCCACCACGCTTCCCACTTAACGACACGCATCGATCGCGCGCCGTGGGGAGAGATCGTGGGGGTTTTTTATTAGGAAAAACGGAACGTCCGCCCTCCTCTTTATAAGCAGAGGAAGCAGGGCAGTTCTTGTCCAATTCGAAACCCCGCTGCCCCCTTCTTCCCAAGGCTGAAAAGAGAGCAGCGCCCGCCTCCATCGCCACTCAGCATCACCAACGCCGCCGGTCTCCCCACCACCTCCGCCATGGCTCGGAAGTCGACAAGGGAAGGGCGTGAAGTCGGCCGAGGCGCAGCGCTCGCGGGCGCCGCGAAAGGAGCGGGCTATCTTCCCCTCAGCCGCCGCCAAGGAGCCGAGGGAATGGTACTACCTCTTCTCGGTCGACGGAGACGCGAGCGCATCCACGCACGAAGGTACTCTCCGCCAAGATCGAATTGGCTCCGAGCGGTATCCTTTCTTCGCTTTTCTATCGCGGGCTCGCCCGCTTCTTCTCTGAATTCTTCTGCGATATCATGAACACCTACGGGTTTCGCCCCTTGATTTCACCCCAATGCTGTCTCCGACCATGGCGCTTCCGCACATCTCGCTAAAACTTTGTCGGAGTCCACCCAAACGTAGCCTCTTACGCCATTCCTTCATGCCTCGAGTAGAGAGAGGAGAGCCTTTGCCGGAGGAATCGCTCGGATCTCAAGGATCGACAAGAAGGAAGCCTATTCGAAGGAGAGCTCCGCAGAAGTGGGAGGAGTGGAGGGCTGACTGTGCCGGATCGTAGAGGAGAACCCGCAGTTATTCACCGCCCAGCGCCAAACCCCAATAGTGCGGCAACGATTGGAGCAACTTGGCGCCGAAGATGCTAGATTGAAGATTGCCGTTATTCGGATCCTCGCGCCAGCTTGCCGGACTCATCAGAGGCACAGCTGATGATATTTTTTGCCGCCAGACGCTTCTTTGCAGGAGAGGAGGAGACCAGCCAGGGAGTTCTAGAACGCGGCAGACATCATGAGGCTGCGCCTGGGCCTCAACTTCAATTTCACCGTCTTGGAACTTGACGCGATGCTCTTGGAATTGTTCAAGCACGACCTCGATCATCCCGAATGGTTCAGTTGCCGAGGGAGTCGTCCATTGTGCAACAACCTCGCCGACCGCATCCGCGTAATGATGCCGCCAGCAACTCGCATGGAATTGTTCCAACTTGGCAAGAGCCTGCTGATGACGTCGTGCGGCAGTTCTTCGACAGCTTGGAAGAAGTGCCGATCCGCCCCGACGAGCAGAAAGGCCTCACCCGCGACACCACTGATGACGAGATGCAGCGCATCGCCACCAGGTTGGAAGAGGCGACAGCAGCTGCTGCCGCGGGCGAGTTTGGATTTACTGTGGAGGAGGCAGAGGCGGCAGAGGTGGCAAGCCTTGTCGATCGAGAGGAGCTTGCCGGCGAAGAAGAGCATGCCGAGCCCGAAGTTGAGCCGAACGAGCCTGTCGAGGGCGCCTCCTCCCCACCTTCAAGTAGCTTGCCGCGAGCGGAGCCCCCAGCTCCACCGAGAAGGCGTCTCCACAAGGCCGGGGAAGTGGTGGGGCGGCAGACGGGCCAACAGCCATCGCGATCAGCGCATGACGCGCTTCCACCGGGCGAAGCACCTCAAGCTGCTGGAGCACCTCACGCTGCAAAGAATCGAGCGGGCCTTCGGGACCACAGCTCCTGCACTCCGCCAAGCGCTAAGGGAACCTACTCTTCTAGCTCGCCGCACCGGAGGTGAACTGACTTGATCTCTCCGCGCCAGCTCCGAGGAAGAGGAAGAGTAAGATTTCTTTTTGCTGTACTTGTAGTTCTTCAATTTGTTGCTTTGTCTTGTATCTGATTTGCTTCATTCCAACCTATTCCTTTTCAGACGCGCCCAGAGGGCGTCGAAGAGGGCCAAGATCCCGGTGGTTGTCATCGAGGACGAACCCACCGCGGCGGCAAGAGGCGTGTCCGAGACCACCTTGCCGGACTCGGCAACCCTTCCCCAAAGCAGCCCCCAGCGCAGCCCCCAGCGTAAGTGCATGGTTTATTTTATGCTGTTAGGCACGCATGGGTGCTCTTTATTTGCTGATATCTGACTGTTGATTTGTGTAGGAGCAGAGCAGCCCCGCCAGGAGTGTCCTGAAGACGTTCCTGACATGCCATCTGCTTCGACTACGCCGCCAAGGGAAGATCCCCCGGCAAGGGAGTGCCCTCCGGCAAGGGAGGCGTCTCCGGCAAGGGGCGGTTCTCCGCAAGAGATGGCATCACGATCCTCCAGCGGTTGAGACCGCGGCTGCAGATCCCATCGTAGGTAATTCTCTTGCCTGAAAATTTCCCTTGGGTTCTTTTTCTTCTGATTTTCTCTTTGAATATCTGCTTGATTTTTTCTTCATTTTCTGGTCGTCAGATCCATCTGTCACGGAGCCGATGGACACCGAGGTCGCCGGCGAGGAAGACGGCGCTGCAACACCGACGACGCCATTGCCGCCGAGGAGGAAGCCGGCGCCGACGAGCCTGCCGGGCGAAGAGGCCGCCAAGGCTGCCGCCAGAAGCCGGGCGAGGGGTCCGACGATCGTGACCGACGACTTCGAGGCCGCAGGAGCGCCTGGCGCTATAATCGACCGCCGATCCTCCGCTGCTATCGCAGCACCAGTTCAAGAGCCCCAGCCCGGGCGCCTATCTCAAGGCCGGCGATGGCGTTTTCATCAAGCTCCCCGGGCGCTAAGCCTGTGGCGCCGGTCGAAGGAGAGACCTTGACGAAGAGCTGCTCGCCCGCCTGGCCGACGCTGGTCGACGCGCCAAGCAGCAAAGCAGCGGCGAAGTCCGAGGAGGAGCAGCTTGTTGCGAAGCTATTGTCGCCTACCGCACCCGGCAAGCCAAGCTGGAATCCCGGAAGCGCTTGTCGCAAGGCGGAGCAGATATAGAGAAGCTGCGGAGGAGCCCGGCATCAATCAAGAAACTATCCGGAGCGCGGGCGAAGAGCAGGGCGACTCGCCGAGGAGCGCACAACCTTCATCCTCGAAGGCTGAGGTTGAGGAGCAGCAGCGGCTTGCCGCCAGAAGCCGCTCACAAGAAGAAGGCGAAATGTCGCAGCGGAAGATCAATCTTGACAGCCATGAGGAAGAGCTTGCATGAGCAAACATTTGGCGGGCTCAAGGAAGCGAGGATGCTGCCGCAGCTACCGAGGCCGCCAAGAAGGAGTTGGAGACGAGCAGGACGCAGCCGGAGGCCAACCTCCGTAAGAGCGGGCGAGGAGTTTGTTGTACTCAAGCACGAAAAGTAGAAGGACGCCACACTCTTGGCGCAGCTGCAGGCCGCCTCGCCGAGAGGAGCAAGGAGCTCGGCGCCGCCAAGGACTCCAAGGCAGATCTTGAGCTGAAGCTGACTACTTTGATGCGATTACCGGACGGCGCCAAGGAGCGGAGGTGGCCTTGTTGAGAAGATCAGGCCGACGAGGCGCTGCCGACGAAGTGCCACGACCGCCTGTAACACCTTCAGAGAGAACGTGATGCACCGGACCGAGGGTCTTGTGAATATTGCCGCCGCCATCGCCATGGAACTGGCGGAGCTGGGATGGTGGATCTCGGTACTCGATGAGCACCTCCAGCCCAGCGCTAAGCTCAGCTTGTTCTTCAAGGGCGCAGTGACGGCTTCCAACGACTCGAGAAGAAATTCCAAAGCAGTCGGTCGACGAGTCGCGCCAGATCTGTAAGGGAGCTGTTCAAGGTACCGATGAAGGTGGCCTTCCGCAATCCAAGCGTTAGCTTCGCCAGCCCTCAAGTCCTTGCCACGGATGTCGATGTGGAGGCGCCAAGGCCCTTGTCGCACCCATTGTGGACAGGGTGAGCGGGATCAAGAGGGTTGATGGCTACCGTGATAGATTAGGCCGCCCATTTTATCTTTTCCTTGTCGCTGCTGGTCATGTTAGGAGAACAATCTATTAGAGCTGCGACAAGCTATCTTGTAATATAACTTTATCTTGAGTAGTAATTGCTATGTTATTTCCTTTACTTGATTCCTTCCTTTGTATGTTTTTGCCCTACGCTTTTAGGGAACTTGTCGACGCGGGCACCTTTGTCATGAAAGCGCCGAGTGTGGAACGTCACAGCTCTGTCAAGCGGTGCCGCTCCGACAAGCAACCTTGTCGCAACTAGTTGCAGCTCACTTAAGTTGTTGAGCGGACTCAAACAAAGTAAGGGCTAAACTAGCTACGAGTTGGTTCCTCTCTGCACAGGTTTTCCATACAAAGCACGGTCGTTCGAGGAAGATAACTTAAAAATTTAAAACTGATTGCTCAAACTTTGGCAACTTAGCTTTCTTGTCGTTTTCTTCTCGGTAAGGTGAAACTTCTTCGAGCGACGCTTGGTCCACAGCATTATCTTCTCCTTCCCCCCCGGCAAACTTGTGGGCGAGGGAACCTTCCTTTCTTTGAGAAAGAGAAAGAAGAGAAAAAAAAGATATGGAACCTTGCAGCTTGTTATTGCTTACCGGAATAGGTGCTGCACAAATTGTCAGATGATGCATGCAAAATTAAAAAGTAGAAAGCATGAAATTGACAAGATGTGCGGAGCACATGAGCTTTACTAATGCACGGGGTCTGCGCCCGGCTTTGTACAAAGGATTACATGCAACATCGGCAAGACTTGTACAAAAGGTGGTTGCCGGAACAGGTTCCGCAACCGCGCTTCTACGGGTAAAACTTACGAAGATATTCGATACTCCAGAGTTGCTCACCGGAATGCCATCTTCGGTCTCAATGACAGCGCCAGCCTAGTGACTCGCCTCACCCGGTAAGGGCCTTCCCACTTCAAGGCCAACTTGTTGGAATTCTTGGCGGACTGAACGCTACCAAGAACAAGGTCGCCTTCCTCGAGACTTCTCGCACTAACTTTATGGGTTATGGTAGCGGCGCAAAGCTTGCTGATAACGAGCAGCTCGTGACAATGCTCAAGACGGTCCCCTCAAGGAGCAGCGCCATCTTGTCGCAGCTGCTCTTGCTCAAGCTCATCATAAGCGAGCACTCGAGGTGATCCGTGATACGAGTTCCGTGGGGAGAACTGCCTCGCTCCATAGACTAGGGTGAAAGGTGTCCGCGAGTGGCTCGATTTGGCGCCGCCCTCGATCGACCAAAGAACCACCGCAGCCTCAATCCAGTTTCTTCCGCACTTGTGCAGCCCGTCGAAAGTTCTGGTCTTGAGCCTCGCAGCAATTCAAAGATTCGCCTCTCCGCTTGACCGCTGCTTCTGCATGAGCAATGTAAGTTAAGCGCACCTTGGCGCCAAGATCTTGGACGATCGCATGAAGGTGCGGTCAGGAATTGTGTGCCATTGTCGGTGATGATCCTGTTAGGGATTCCAAATGGCAAACAATCGACCAAGAACTTGATCGCCGATCGTGGCTGTCACCTTCCTCATCGCTTCCACTTCCGCCACTTTGTGAACTTGTCGATTGCAACGCATAAGTACTCAAAGCCCCGACAGCTCGGGAAAGGGGCCGAGGATGTCGAGCCCCTGCATCAAAAATGGCCAGGATAAAGGGATCGCCCGAGAGCTTGAGCTGGCTGGTGTATCCGCTGAATGGAACCGCACGCTTCACACTTGGTTACTTGTGCGCTTGCATCCGGAGGGCTGTCGGCCAAAAGAAACCTTGTTGGAACGCTTTTGCAAGTGCTTTGCGCCAATATGGTGGCCACATATGCCTCCATGTATCTCTCGCCAACAGCTTCGTCCATCTTCCCGTGAATACACTTCAATTTCACCGTTGAGTCTCCTTCGCATGCTGTGTTGTCGACAAACTGGTACATACTTGACCTGTCGGGCTACTCTTTCCGCTTCTTCTTGCTCTTCGGAAGTTCTCCGCTCAAGGAAATGGATGATCTGTTGTGCCCATGCCGGAGCTTGTGGCTCGACAACAAGGACTAAAGGCACATCTGCTGCTGCGGGAACATCCGCTCACGACGAGAATCGTGGCTCACCGAGCTTGACGCTCTCGCAAGTTTGCCGAACAAAACTTGTCGGGAGCGCCCGCTTCAACGGAACAAACCATAGGGTTCACCGGAGCAGCATCGCTCCTCAAAGACTCTTGGCGTTGATCTTGTGGACCTTCTTGGCGGCGGCTTCGGAGCTCGCTCGAAAGTAGTCACCGAAACCAACTTCCTCTTCTTGTTTCGTTCAGCTTGATGGCGCTTACGCTTGGTTGAGTCAGCTTGAGCACGAAGATCCCTGGTTCCATTGTGTAACTTAAGTGCGGCGACTTCGACAGCCATCAACAATATCATCCCGAGCTCTTGAATATATTCCATTTGTAGGTCGTCAAAGTGCTCTTCTAGCTTTCTCACTTCATCAACGTAAGCTTCCATCAATGGACTCGATAATTTTGTTCACTTGGCGGACGACAAGTCGTGAGTCACCCCCGATAATGAGCTTCTTGATCCCAAGGTCCGCTATGATCTCGAGACCGGCAAGCAAACCTTCATACTCTGCAGTGTTGTTCGTTGCTTGCTCCTTGGGAAAGTGCATTCGACTACGTACTTGAGGTGCTCTCCGTGGTGCGACAAGTAGCACACCAAGACCGGGCGCTTTGCAGCGTAAAAGGCACCATCAAAGTACATAAGCCACTCTTTTGCTTGCTTCCTTGACGGGATGCTCGCTTCTGGAATTTTTTCATCTTGTGTTACGCCCATTCTTCTATGAACTCGCCAATGCTCTACTTTGATTGTTGAAGTTCTCTCAAACTTGAGACCAAAGCTTGACAGTTCCAAAGGCCCACCGACAATCCTGCCTGTTGCTTCGGATTTTGCAAGATCCTCTTCAGCCGGAAAGCGAGTGACGATCGTGATCTCATGTGCTTGAAAGTAATGGCGCAGCTTTCTCGAGGCCATGAGAAGGCCGGAAGCAACTTCGCACACCGAGTACCTTGACCTAGCCCCCGCAGAAGGGAACAGACAAAGTAAACCGGCGCTGCACCATCCTTTTTTTCAGATCTTCTCATGCTCCTGCAGATCCATCCTTGTCGTGACCAGAGCTTGTCGGTGAAGTCCCCCGCTTGTCGCTGGATGCTCTCGCCATGGTCGCCGGCTCATCATCCGCCTCCTCTCCGCTATTAACGCAGCACTAACCACTTGATTGGTCGCCGCTATATATAGCAGCAACTTCTCATGTGGCTTAGGTGCGACAAGTATTGGAGTGGAGGACAGTATCTCTTCAAGTCTGCTGCAGCAGCCTCCGCCTCGAGTCCATTTCATTGACCCGCCTTTTTCAATATTTTGAAAATGGCAGGCGCTTCAGCAGACCTAGAGATAAACCTGCTAAGAGCAGCTACGCAACCGGCAAGTCTTCGTACATCCTTGACGCGCTTTGGTGCTTCAATCTGCTCGATGGCCTAGATCTTGTCGGGATTGGCTTCAATTCCCCGCTGAGACACGAAAAATCCGAGAAGCTTGCCGGAGAGGACTCCAAACACACATTTCTCGGGGTTGAGCTTGAGGTTGATCTTGCGCAGATTTGCAAAGGTTTCGTCTAAATCTTGAATCAGAGTTGCCCTGTCCTTGCTCTTGACCACTATGTCATCCATATAGGCTTCCACATTTCTGTGTATTTGTGGCTCAAAAGCATGATGGACTACTCTTGCAAATGTTGAACCAGCATTCTTTAAACCAAAAGGCATCCGTACAAAACAGTACGTGCCACATGGGGTGATGAATGCGGTCTTTCCTCTTCCTCTTCTCGCCATGAAGATCTCGATGATATCTCGAGTATGCATCAAGAAATGAAAGCAAATCACATCCGCCGTGGAGTCAACAATCTGTCGATACGCTGCAAAGGAAATGGGTGTTTGGGACAAGCTTTATTAACATCGGTAAAGTCGATACAAAGCCACCATTTCGTTTGCCTTGGCGCACAACTACAGGATTGGCCAACCACGAGGATGGAGCACCTCGACAAGGCCTCGCTGCTTCCAACTTCTTGATTTCTTCGCGATGAATTTTGGCGCCATCGCCTGCTTTCTTGACTTTTCGCTTGACGGCCGCGATGAGGACAGATAGCAGATGGTGCTCAATTACTTTCCTGGGAACACCGGGATGTCGACGGTTGCCATGCAAACACGCCGACGCCGCCCGCAGGAAAGCAACGAGCGCGCTTTCCTATTTAGGGTCAAGAGTTGCACTTATGGTAAAGGTACCACCAGTGCCGTCCTCCTTGGCGGGCACCTTCTTGGTTTCTAGAGCTGCCATCGTCTTCTTACACTTGCCGGTGGAGCTCGATGGTGCGCCCTCGACGGTAGTGCAGCACCAAGAGGTGCGCTTGCCGGAGTGGGCATCGAGCTTTGCCGACTTGGTCTTCTTTCTTCCCCGGAGCTACAACGGCAAGTGACTTGTGATCCGCTATGCGGCTGCCGCTTCCCGGTAGATCTTGTCGGCGCAGATAAGAGCATCCTTCTTGTCGCCAGGACGAGATGACGCTTATCGGGCCCGGCATCTTGAGTATGTTGTATGCATAGTGAGAGGCCGCCATGAATTTGGCGAAAGTGCCGGACGGCCAAGTATCCCATTGTATGGTAATGGAAAGTCAAGAACGCCAAAAGTGACCTCTCGGGCCCTGAAGTTCAATTCGCTGCCAAATGTCACCGGCAACGTGATCTTTCCTTCGCTTGCTCCTTCCCGGATTGATTCCTTGAATGTGCTGGTCTCTTTGAGCTCACCGTTAGGTATCCAAGTTTCGGAGCACCCGGAGGAGATCAGATTCAAGCCGCCCCGCCGTCAACTAGCATCTTAGTGACTTTGAGGTTGCGGATAGTTGGCGAAACCAACATCGGCAAGCACCCGACCGCAGTTATGCGATCAGGGTGGTCCTCAATATCAAAGATGATAGGCGTGCTGGACCATTTCAGAGGCTTGCGTGACTCGACGGACGGTTCAGCCGCATTCACTTCCCGCATCCACTGCTTGAGCTGGCGGTGTGAAGTATGTAGGGAAGCACCGCCGTCAACGCACAAGACCTCTGTGGCTTTCTGAAACTCCTGCTCGTCGGCCTCGTCCTCATCCATATCTTCATCATCGCGCCATCTTCATCCTTGTCGCGCCGTGGGGAGGTCTGTCTCCTGCCGCTTGCTTTGCCTTGCTGGGCGTCCTCCCGGCAGGGCGCTTTTAGTCGGATCCTCCAACACCCATCGGGCCTTCTCCTTGTCGCGTCGCTCGTACTCAGCCTTCGCTGCTCGACAAGCTGCTCGACCTTCTTGCAGCTCTGGAGATCATGGCCCTTGGTGCGGTGGATCTTGCAATATCGTTGTTGAGCTGTCCCGCTTGTCGGCGATCGCCATACCGGCAGTTGGTGCCCCGCAACCTCCTTGCCGGAGCTACCAACTTTGGCTTTCTTGGCGACACCTCCGTTGCCGGACTGCTCAACAACTAGCACATCTTTGCCTTTCTTTTTCCTGTTATTCCGCCGCCGGCTCTTCTTTGCCGGGGCTGCCTCCTCACTGTCAGATCCTGCTGCTTCTACATTCTCTCCGGGGAGTCTTCTCCCTTCTTCAAAGACGCGTGCACACTTGTCGGCCAGGCATAGAGCTCGGGCCGACGCTCTCGATCTTGCACATCGCCATCTCCTCCCGCATCCCGCGGTTGCGCGACGTTTCGATTGTCGACCTCGATCCTAAGTCACACCGATCTAGCATGTAACACATCATATCACTTTGCGGCCTCACGCACGGTATTCCCACGGTGTCGCTTACCATGGCCCGGACCGCTTGCGCTTTTGGCTCACGATATGATAGTGTCGCTAGCATCCATATGACAAAGAACCCGGCCGACATGGCTAGTCGTGAACCCAAAGCGGCGCTTAACCTATGGGGACAGCATACATGAATCACATCGAGCATGTCGGTCATCAACGATATATTCGGCTGTAGCACTGGCTAACAGGACTCCGTATCCCGGCTGTAGCAGGCTAGGCAGGACTCAATAACACCGCGTGACATTTCAAGGGATGTATATAGGAACGAAGTGAAACACATGCCGCAGCCAAGTGTCCAAGCAAGAGTGCTGGGCTAGCAGGACTCGTGAACCGGCTGTAGCGGACTACTATCGCCGGAGGCACGAGACTACATTTCCCATATGAGAGGCTGCCAAGGATAAACAACTAGTTTGTCGGATCCCACACATACCAAGCATTTCAAACATACACACATTATGCTCAATATGCGAGATACAACATGGCATCACAACATAACTCTACGACTCAAATATTATTCATTAGGCCCGAGGAGCGAGATATTACAAACATGGGTCTCATGACCCAACACTCGAGCATACAAGTCAAGCACAAGCGAAGCTAAACATGTCGGGTACGCATAACTATAAATGAAAAGGCTGAGAAGCTCGACTATCTACCAGATCCCGCCGAGGCACAAGATCGTAGCTGAGGTAACAAGCTAAACGTCAAGTCCAAGCGAACTACTAGCTAGACCGACGCCTCTCGCAAAACATAAAATAAGCAAACGTGAGTACAATTGTACTCAGAAGACTTACATCGTAACTAACTACATATGCATCATTATCAAAAGGTGGTGGAGTTTGACCGCAGCAAGCCAGCTTTGACTCGTGGCTATCCTGAACTACGACGCAAGTAACTCTTTGAGGTGATGCACACGAGTCCACATATTCACCATATCAATACACCACTATGGACCCGCCTCCCGCCTCCCCACGAGAACGCCATCCATAGCACTCACGCTTATCTTGCGATTTTAGAGTATCCACTTTCACTTGTCTATGAACCGATATAGGCAACCCAGAAGTCCTTCTCCGTGGACACGGCTATTCAATAGATCATATTAAACCCCGCAGGGTGTACTTCTTCACACACGCTCACCACTTACCGCCGCCATACACGACATGTACTGCAACCTTCAAGCGGAAGCCCAACGGGTGTCGGCCACGGCCTACCTAAACACTCAAGTCCCTAGTCCAGGTTTATCGCCTATTCGGTTCCATCCGCAGGAGTCCGCCGAGGTTTCCCATACAGCCCCGAACGATGTGCAGGGTTCCCGAGATACCAAACGGCACTGTACACCGGGCCACGGTGCCTACCGCAACACAACCCACCCCTAAGGTCAGCATGCTATGTATGCCCCAAAGATGCTACAAACACCGAAACTACTTGCAACTCCCTGACCGAGGACAAGGGTGGTTAAGAAGCCGAGAGGGTCAATTAGGATCCCAATGCGTGGTAGTAATCTGTTTCATGGATCACAAACACGTAACTCAGTTCCTCGAGGACGGTTTCAATGAGACAACCCACCATGTACTCCTACATGGCCTCTCACCGCTACCTTTACCAAATCGTGTTCACACACTTAGCTCACACACAATAGGACATGTTCATAATAATTCCAATTCATTCCCGATGAATCGACCCGACTCAACTCTAAGCAGAGCAGTGCATGACAAACAAGCATAAATGAGTAGGCACAACATGGCTCAAACAATTCCTACTCATGCTAGTGGGTTTCATCTAATTATCGTGGAATGACAGTCATGCAAAGGATCAAGGGGTTCAGCTACCGCAGCAAGTAACACATGAGTCGTTGTTGTCCTAATGCAGTAAAATAGAGCAGGAGCGAGAGTGGGATTATATCGAATGAACAAGGGGTTTTGCTTGCCCGGCACTTCAAGATAATATAGTTCTTCATAGTGTCATCGAACTCATCGTCGGTACATCGCTCACCGAGAGGGACAAACACCGCAAACAAGAAAGAACACAATCAATGCAATGCACATATATGATGCATGATCATGTTAAGGAACTGAATTCACCTAATGCAATATCTATCCAAGTTAATTGAAGTGGAATTCAAACAAGGTTGAATTCCAACTCCAAATGCTATTTCATAAATTACCCTAATCATGATTCATCCTATTCAGTGAGGTTAACTTGTTCAAACATGCATGATCATGGCATAAACAGATTCTTCATATTTTTCTGATCATTTTCATATATAAATTATTTCCATCCGAAGTTACGGTTGAATTTCTATGATTTATTGAAGTTTAGGGCATTTTCTGAAATTTCCTGAATTATATTAAATCCAGAGAAAAGGTTAATTGCGTCAGCATGACATCGGGTGACGTCAGCAGGTCAAAGGCGCCAGGTCCAGGTCAAACTCGACGCGTGGGACCCGCACGCCGCTGTAACAGGCAGGACAGAGGTGACTAGTGGGTCCGGTCAACGATGACGTGGCAAAGTCAATGCCGAGAGGCGGCCCCGAGATTAGTACTAATATAACAGTAGAAATTAACTAATTAATCCAGCACCGGGGCCCACATGTCAAAGAGAGGGGGGTTAATTAGTGCTAACAAGGTGGCTACGCCGGCACTTGCCGGAATCTCGCCGGCGGTGACTCAAACCGCGCGGAGTTCACTTTAACTCGCCAGAGTCGACGGATCGATGCGCCAGGGCACCAGCCGGATAGCCCGTGCCCATGCGCACCTGTGGAGCCTAACGGAGGTGCGGGGTGGCCGGAGACAACGACGGCGAGCTGGCAGCGGCGGCCGGAGCTCGGCACCTACGGGTTTGGCGCTAGGGAACGGCAGGAGCCGCGATGGTCGCGATCGACTCCTAGGAACGTGGTTGAGCATGGTGGCACGCCAATTGCGAAGCTATATGGGCTGGCCACGGGCTACGCCATGGCCGGGCGGCGCAGATGTTTTGGCCAGGGTTGGGGATCGGGCTAGAGGACTAACGCGCTGACGGGAGAGGGGCGAGGGGCGCAGGAGCTCACAGCGGGTTCCGCAGGGTGGTCAGCTGGCTCGGGAGGGGCCGAGCAAGCGGGCGGCGGTGGAGATCTCCGCACCCGAGGGGAATGAAGGGGTCGGGAGGGTGCTTGAGGCGCCTCTGGCGGGCGCTGCTCGGTGTGGAGGAAGAGGATGGAGGGCGGGGCTGGGGGCATGTCGGGGAGAGGGGGTGGCGGTGGTCATGGGTACAGCGACGGCGCGGACGGGCCGCTGCTGGTGGCTGTGGGAGAGAGAGCAGGGAGGGAGATGGTCCAGGAGAGAGGAAAGAGGACGAGGGGGTTCGGGAGGCGCGTGGCCGCCCGGGCGCCGAGGGGGAGCCAGCAAAGCGAGCAGGAGGAGGTGGCGAGCTCGGCGGCGGTCGCCGTGAAACCTCCTCCGCCATCGGCAGAGGTAGGCGACGAGCGGTGTGGCGGTTGGTGGGCTGGGCCACCAACTGGGCCAGCGAGCGAGAGAGGGGGGGGGGAAGGCTGGGCCGGTGGAGTTGGGCCAGGTACAGTTCTCTCTCTCTTTCTTTATTTCTGTTTTCTATTTTCTGTTTTGTTTTAGTTTAGTAAAATACTAAACCATTTAAATAAATCCTGAAAATAATTGTGGGCATTAACTGAATTATTACAGAGGCCCTTAACTATTTTTCAGAATTGTTGGAGCATTTAAAAATATTAATAGTATTTAAATGCCCCAATTCAAATACAATATGGTTTATTCAAAATCCAAAATGTCTTGGAAAAATATCCATCACCTCCGGATATGGTTTTCACCTTTTCCATTAATCATGAATATTTTTGCAAACCAATTTGGGTTTTTGAAAATATTTTGAATTTGAACCTATTTGAATTGCTTTAGTGCTAGGGCTTGATCATCCCCATTTCAAATTTCATGGAAATTAAACATGATGCATGGATGCAATGCTACTAGTTACAAGCAAGCTCTAGGGCTGATCTGGTCAGTGACAACTCACCCTCACTAAACAAGAATCTCGCCCGAGATTCAAGACGTGAGGTAAGAGGAAAAGGAAGTCACAAACTATCACAATCTTCATGATCCATTTGCCCTCCTCAAGATGTTGATTCATTCCATCATCTTGGTCTTGACGCCCTTGCTTTCGAGATCTTCACCGACACGACAATGTAAAGAAGGGGAAAACCCTACATGATTCGATCTTCACGAAGATCAAGTAAACATGATCGACTCACGGATCGAGACGGTGACACATCTCGAGTTGAGACACAAAACACATCGAGAGGGATGGAAGAACAACAACGAGGTTTGATTAGTGGCAACAATTCCACGCTTAGAAAGATGGTGGATGGTGTCAAGGTGGTGAAGAATATTTACCATGATCCCGTAACGGACACCTCGAAAAAGGTGACGAAAGAACTATTCCTTAAGTGGCAAAAAGAATTACTTTTGATCCATAGATCATTGAACTCTTTATACCAGCCTAAGGCAATCACAAGCGATCATTTGGTGGAATGCAAGGAATGGTACACCGGACTAGAATGGATGATGTGGACTACCTTGTTGAAGACAACGAATGGATGATTTTGCTTATCATCGAAGGTGGAGGGACCCATGGTAAGTCCACTTTGAGGATGATCCTAGACAAGAATTACTAAGAAGGCAGCCCATAGTGAAATGGCACAAGGACGGTGCAAGCTGGGAACGAAATGCAACTGTTGAATGTTCCAACCATCATATCTGCCCGAGATTCAGATCTGGTTGGTGTTAGGATATTTCAGACTCAAAGATGTCTGAAAAGGAAAGGTTGCAACACAATTTGACGAGATGGCGCTATGAGATTCTCGGATATGAACTACGATAGCAAGCTCCAAAACATGAGCTGGTTCTGCTACAAACCTGTGAACACATTGTCCTGCACAAGCATGACCACATGGTAGTCTTATAATAAAACACTACCGAAGTTCGGTTGGGAACCATCATCGAGGATATCAAGTTTAACATAAGTCATATGATTAGCTCTTATGAAGAAACTTCTTTCCTTGAACAAATCAATCAGTGGCTTGGTGTGCTAGGAATACATATGGAATGAAGATGATCAGTCTATCAAACCATAGAATACTTCGCACATGCATGACTGACTTGGGATGATTCCAGAGGAAGCAAAACAAACCTTTCTCAAATTCATGGCGGCAACTTACACCTAAAGCACATGAATTAGAGGAAGTCACCTTCCATCCAAACATAGGCTTCATGAACGGCACACGAAGAAATGCTTACACAAGTTTCCAACACTAGGTTGATGTTCAACATGACTCATGGGGAGACAAATGCTACCGATGGGCTCAACAAGAACTCATCGGAATTTCCATATCATCGACTTCCACCATCATGTGAACACGTTGATAGCATTGGTCGCACCAAAGATGTAATGGTGTATGCTCGAGGGATCAACCACGAGTAAGACAACATCACGAATATCGTTGGTTCTGATTTGACTTGACAATGGCCCATACTCAAGTCAAAGGGTTGATAAGACAATAGGTCCAAGAATCGATCACAGGACCAATCGATGAAGATATCATCTTTCTTCAACACACACTACACAAGAATATCCCTTGGAACGAACTAAGTTGGACAAGCTTTTATCTTCCAACTCTCCAAGTTGTTGTCTAGCTTAACCAACTAGCTCAGGGGTATCCAACATGATTCTTGGAGAAGGGTGGTTCACAAGAAACCAACTTGATCACGAGCTCAACATAACAATCGTGGAACAACCCGTAACACTTCCAAGAAGATATTTGGAAAGTCACGAACCACCGTATGTTACTAAGCTCGAGAACAATCTTGCTTTTGAGGGCAAGACGATATGATCAAATGAGTGAGGACTTGACAAGATCCTAACTCATCAATCAAGAGTGCACCAAAATAAGGACTAGGTAGCACGATCAATCTTAGGATGATGGTTTAATAACCAACACGCTAAGAATGAGAATATTGTCCATTCACTACCAAGCAACGAAGTTGCTCGGAGTATTGATTTCACACATCACAATTCACTTGTCGGCATTCCGTAGCAACAACACGGAACCGAGGAATGAACGATGATGGCGAGAGTATCACTACATCAAGAATTCATAAGAGAAGGTGCAATTTCATGACATTCTTGACATAAAGATGGTAACACTCCAGGTAGAACAGAATCAAAAGCTGAATTGGCATTTTGATCTCGGGATACAACTACTTTGACCCAATCCTAGAAATGGATGAGGTATCGAGTTTGTTTCTCCTAGTCATTCCGAATAGAATGGCTTGACGGACCACAAGGATAAAATGCATCGATGAACACAAATGCACACATACCCTTGGCTATCAATTGATAGATGAAGGTCGAAGGCATCTAAGAGAACAACTCAAAGGAACATATAATTTTCTGAGTTGTGGATGCACAGATTAGTATGTCGAGCAAGCTCAACATTTCTTCCGGATAACCCATGCAGAGAAGGTAGAATTGGCAGATTCACAATTATGAATGGAGAACCTCAAGAGCACTCTTATTGTGATGTTTTGGTTCAAAAGAACTTTCGCCATAATTAGTTCATGGTATTTGGAAGAAGGAAATACCACGGACTTCGAGGACTATCGCAAAGGTTACTAATATCCTAAAGGCACTAGCAAATACTAACAACATGAAGTAGGATGAATCTCGGTTCAAGAACCCGTGAGTAGAATACCTACTACTAAATGGCATCACGGATGCTTTCAAAATGATGGCCGTAATCATCACACTGGGATACAAAAGCATTGCTAAATTGCTAGGTGACTTCCTAAACACCTAGGGTCATAATAATAGTTCCAACATATATGTCGAGGCAACAAAGTACCTCAACTTACCGATTAGTGTGCTTATTCTCACCAAAAGGACATCGAACGGAAGGAAAGGATTTGCAAATGCATCGACTATTTAGAGACCTGGATGACTTCGGACAAGATAACGGCTGTAAATGCTCAAAATGATTTGAGACATCCTGCAAAAATGGTGGCATAACCACTCAACAACATCATAACAAGATTCTCGAGATCAACAGCTATCATACAGAATAGTAGGAACTGAATCGGGATTAAAACCAACAATCTTAAAGGTCTATGGATTAGTAACACGTCATCCTCGATAGATAGATGAGAAGCCTAGTTCTTAAACCCCGAGAAGAGAAGAGGATGACTCAGATCAAGGCCATGAGGTATAAGGAGTAAAAGAGCCTTACGCTCCTTCCACAATCAATTCCTTACATAACTAAAGCATTTCTAGACACAACTTCACCAGTTTGGCTTGGTAATCCCACAGCAGTCAAAGCTCGATACCAACGCTGTCAGACCCCGATCCTAAGTCACACCGATCTAGCATGTAACACATCATATCACTTTGCGGCCTCACGCACGGTATTCCCACGGTGTCGCTTACCATGGCCCGGACCGCTTATGCGCTTTTGGCTCACGATATGATAGTGTCGCTAGCATCCATATGACAAAGAACCCGGCCGACATGGCTAGTCGTGAACCCAAAGCGGCGCTTAACCTATGGGGACAGCATACATGAATCACATCGAGCATGTCGGTCATCAACGATATATTCGGCTGTAGCACTGGCTAACAGACTCGTATCCCGGCTGTAGCAAGCTAGGCAGACTCAATAACACCGCGTGACATTTCAAGGGATGTATATAGGAACGGTGAAACACATGCCGCCACCAAGTGTCCAAGCAGAGTGCTGGGCTAGCAGACTCGTGAACCGGTCAGAAGCGGACTACTATCGCCGGAGGCACGAGACTACATTTCCCCATATGAGAGGCTGCCAAGGATAAACAACTAGTTTGTCGGATCCCACACATACCAAGCATTTCAAACATACACACATTATGCTCAATATGTGTAGATACAACATGGCATCACAACATAACTCTACGACTCAAATATTATTCATTAGGCCCGAGGAGCGAGATATTACAAACATGGGTCTCATGACCCAACACTCGTGAGCATACAAGTCAAAGCACAAGCGAAGCTAAACATGTCCGAGTACGCATAACTATAAATGAAAAAGGCTGAGAAGCCCGACTATCTACCAGATCCCGCCGAGGCACAAGATCGTAGCTGAGGTAACAAGCTAAACGTCAAGTCCAAGCGGAACTACTAGCTAGACCGACGCCTCTCGCAAAACATAAATAAGCAAACGTGAGTACAATTGTACTCAAGAAGACTTACATCGTAACTAACTACATATGCATCATTATCAAAAGGGGTGGTGGAGTTTGACCGCAGAAGCCAGCTTTGACTCGTGGCTATCCCGAACTACGAACGCAAGTAACTCTTTGAGGTGGCGCACACGAGTCCACATATTCACCATATCAATACACCACTATGGACCCGCCCCGCCTCCCCACGAGAACGCCATCCATAGCACTCACGCTTATCTTGCGATTTTAGAGTATCCACTTTCACTTGTCTATGAACCGATATAGGCAACCCGAAGTCCTTCTCCGTGGACACGGCTATTCAATAGATCATATTAAACCCCGCAGGGTGTACTTCTTCACACACGCTCACCACTTACCGCCGCTACACGACATGTACTGCAACCTTCAAGCGGAAGCCCAACGTGGGTGTCGGCCACGGCCTACCTAAACACTCAAGTCCCTAGTCCAGGTTTATCGCCTATTCGGTTCCATCCGCAGGAGTCCGCCGAGGTTTCCATACAGCCCCGAACGATGTGTGCAGGGTTCCCGAGATACCAAACGGCACTCGGTACACCGGGCCACGGTGCCTACCGCAACACAACCCACCCCTAAGGTCAGCGCTATGCGGCGGCCCCAAAGATGCTACAAACACCGTAAACTACTTGCAACTCCCTGACCGAGGACAAGGGTGGTTAAGAAGTCGAGAGGGTCAATTAAGGATCCCAATGCGTGGTAGTAACTGTTTCATGGATCACAAACACGTAACTCAGTTCTCGAGGACGGTTTCAATGAGACAACCCACCATGTACTCCTACATGGCCTCTCACCGCTACCTTTTACCAAATCGTGTTCACACACTTAGCTCACACACAATAGGACATGTTCATAATAATTCCAATTCATTCCCGATGAATCGACCCGACTCAACTCTAAGCAAGAGCAGTGCATGACAAACAAGCATAAATGAGTAGGCACAACATGGCTCAAACAATTCCTACTCATGCTAGTGGGTTTCATCTAATTATCGTGGAATGACAGTCATGCAAAGGATCAAGGGGTTCAGCTACCGCAGCAAGTAACACATGAGTCGTTGTTGTCCTAATGCAGTAAAATAGAGCAGGAGCGAGAGAGTGGGATTATATCGAATGAACAAGGGGTTTTGCTTGCTCGGCACTTCAAGATAATATAGTTCTTCATAGTGTCATCGAACTCATCGTCTTGTACATCGCTCACCGAGGGGACAAACACCGCAAACAAGAAAGAACACAATCAATGCAATGCACATATATGATGCATGATCATGTTAAGGAACTGAATTCACCTAATGCAATATCTATCCAAGTTAATTGAAGTGGAATTCAAACAAGGTTGAATTCCAACTCCAAATGCTATTTCATAAATTATCCTAATCATGATTCATCCTATTCAGTGAGGTTAACTTGTTCAAACATGCATGATCATGGCATAAACAGATTCTTCATATTTTTCTGATCATTTTTCATATATAAATTATTTCCATCCGAGTTACGGTTGAATTTCTATGATTTATTGAAGTTTAGGGTATTTTTCAAATTTCCTGAATTAAATTAAATCCAGAAAAAGGTTAATTGTGTCAAGATGACATCGGGTGACGCCAAGAGGTCAAAGGCGCCAGGTCCAGGTCAAACTCGACGCGTGGGACCCGTGACGCCGCTGTAACAGGCAGGACAGAGGTCGACTAGTGGGTCCGGTCAACGATGACGTGGCAAAGTCAATGCCGAGAGGCGGGCCCCCGAGATTAGTACTAATCTAACAGAGAAATTAACTAATTAATCCAGGCACCGGGGCCCACATGTCAAAGAGAGGGGGGGTTAATTAGTGCTAACAAGGTGGCTACGCCGGCACTTGCCGGAATCTCACGGCGGTGACTCAAACCGCTGGGCGGAGTTCACTCGAACTCGCCAGAAGTCGACGGATCGATGCGCCAGGCACCAAATGATAGCCCGTGCTCATGCGCACCTGTGGAGGCTAACGGAGGTGCGGGGTGGCCGGAGACAACGACGGCGAAGCAAGGCAGCGGTGGCCGGAGCTCGGGCACCTACGGGTTTGGCGCTAGGAACGGCAGAGCCGCGATGGTCGCGTCGACTCCTAGGAACGGTTGAGCACGGTGGCACGCCAATTGCGAAGCTTAGGCGGCTGTGGCCACGGCTACGCCATGGCCGGGCGGCGAGATGTTTCGGCCAGGGTTGGGGATCGGGCTAGAGGACGAACGCGCTGACGGGAGAGGGGCGAGGGCGCAGGAGCTCACCGCGTTCCGCAGGGTGGTCGCTGGGCTCGGGAGGGGCCGAGCAAGCGGGGCGGCGGGTGGAGATCTCCGCACCCGAGGGGAATGAAGGGTCGGGAGGGTGCTTGAGGCGCCTGGGCGGGCGCTGCTCGGTGGGGAGGAAGAGGATGGAGGGCGGGGCTTGGGGGCATGTCGGGAGGAGTGGGGTGGCTGGGGGCACGGGCGACGGGCGCGGCGCCGGCCGCGCTCGGTGGCGCCGTGGGGGAGAGAGAGCAGGGAGGGAGATGGTCCAGGAGAGAGGAAAGAGGACGAGGGGGTTCGGGAGGCGTGGCGCCTCCCAAGGCCGAGGGGGAGCCAGCAAAGCGGAAAGCAGGAGGAGGTGGCGAGCTGGGCTGTCATCAGAAACCTCCTCCGCCATCGGGCAGAGGTAGGCGACGAGCGGCGTGGCGGTTGGTGGGCTGGGCCACCAATGGGCCAGCGAGCGAGAGAGGGGGGAAGGCTAATGTGGAGTTGGGCTGTACAGTTCTCTTCTCTTTCTTTATTTCTGTTTTCTATTTTCTGTTTTGTTTTAGTTTAGTAAAATACTAAACCATTTAAATAAATCCTGAAAATAATTGTGGGCATTAACTGAATTATTACAGAGGCCCTTAACTATTTTTCAGAATTGTTGGAGCATTTAAAAATATTAATAGTATTTAAATGCCCCAATTCAAATACAGTATGGTTTATTCAAAAATCCAAAATTGTCTTGGAAAAATATCCATCACCTCTGGATATGGTTTTCACCCTTTTCCATTAATCATGAATATTTTTGCAAACCAATTTGTGTTTTCGAAAATATTTTTGAATTTGAACCTATTTGAATTGCTCTAGTGCTAGGGCTTGATCATCCCCATTTCAAATTTCATGGAAATTAAACATGATGCATGGATGCAATGCTACTAGGTACAAGCAAGCTCTAGGGCTGATCTGGGGCTGTGACACTGATGGAACGCGCTGATTACCGCGGCAGGGTGGACGTCTGGGATGTTGTGCTGTACACGGCTGAATCTCTGAATGTACTTGCGTAGGGGCTCTCCTTCCTTCGCGGCGAAAGCAGATGAAGGTCGCTTCTTGGCTATGAGGCTTGTGGCCGCCTATGAAGGCGCCGACAAACTGATGGCACAGATTCGCCCACGAGGATATGGAGTTGTCCGCAAGTGCATGAGCCAAGATCTCGACATTGGGCTTGAGTACCGCTGGAAGTAGTTGGCCGTAATCTTGTCGCCTCGCCCCGCAGCTTGCACCGCAATGGTGTAGATATCGAGGAACTCCGACGGATGCGCCTTGCCGCCGCATTTCTCCGCACGCCTGCTTGAATTCTTCTTGCCGGGCCATCGACTTGCCGCAGCTCACGAAAGTGAACGCAGGCAACCTACCGCAGACGCAAGTCGCTCGTTCTCTCGGGCGCATGCATGTCGACAGAGGGCCCGTAGCGCTGGTCGGATTGACGCCGCTTTCTTCGGGCGCCGATGTGAGTTCGAGCGCTTCTTGTTGTCGTCAGGAAGAACTTGGCGCTGATCGCGACGAGCTCGTGGATCCGGCGACGCGTGGAGTCGCTGCCGAGGTGGATCCGACGAGTCGGGCGATCTTGGCCTTCGGGTGGAGAGTGCATGGTGGTTGCACCCCACAGGTTTCGCCACCGCTCGTGCCTTTGTCGCCCCGCCGCGCAGCGGCGCACTTGGTTGCCGCTGGGTGTCGCCGCTGGCAAAGCCGATGAGACTCGAATGGTGGCCTCCATTCGTCGACCTTGTCTCGCCGCTGGAGGGTAATCCAGAGCGCTGAGCTCGCGCCAAAGCTTCGCTGAGTGGTGGGCAAGTGGCGAACGGTGCGAGGAGCGGATATGCTCGGACTTCTAAATATGTTAGAAGGAGCAGATCCCGCCCAGCGCACGCATTCACGCCATTCCATCCTGTTGGCACGCATGCTGGTCTTGAGCGCCCCGATCCACCAGCTCGATCTTGGCCTTAACGAACGTATGGTATCGCGAGTACCATGACGCTGTCGGTCCTGCGTGCTCTCCGAGATGGGCGCGTGCATGTACGGACGCCGAGGTCTGTGCCGCTTTGTCCTTGGACTTGGCGGCACCATGAGCTCCCTCGCCGACGCTCGTTTTTCGCTGGCGCCTACCCCACCACTCGGGCTTGTTCCGTGGTGGAGGGTTCGACGTGGACGGAGCAGCTGTCACCAAGCCTTCTTCTTCGTGGCATGTTGATGAAGAAATCTAAGATGTTGCTCCCGTGAACGCCAGATCAGGTTCACATAGCTCGACGCCCCCTACCGGCGCGCCAAAGATGTCGGGAAGTTGATTCGACCCATTTAACACCTATGGGGACCGGGCGGGCCGGACCCTTTCGGTTCGGTGGGGCGGAGATTGCACAAGAGCAGATCGAGGCGATGCACACGAAGTTTACCCAGCTTCGGAGCTCTCCGAGAGATAATACTCCTACCGCCGCATGTCTGATTGTATTGTGTTCTTTGGTTTCGAATGAGCCGAACCCTCCTCTACGTTGCGCATGGGCCTCCTTTTATATGATCAAGGGGTCACCAACAGGTGGCAACGTAGTCAAGGGCAAAACGGAAAATGTGTTGCGGTTGGTACAGCTACTTGTACAAAGGATCATACCTAACCCTCGACGGCAGGGGACAAAGGCATTAAATGCCCGCCTATGTCGCCTAAACAAAGGCATAAAGGGACCGCTGTGGACGCCATTGCTTGCCACGATGGCGATCTTGTCAAGACCGCCACCGCAGTTCGCCGACGACACCTTTCGCCACGCTACCGAAAGGTCCTGTGGGCTACACGCTGGTGGATGTGCTGGAGCGCAGTTACAGAGGTGGTAGTTTGTCATGCAAGCGCCTTTGCCATGGTGGTTGTTTTGTCGCGCCGAAGCTTGTCGCATCGGGCCTTCCCGACAAGCTCCTCTTGCCGGGCCTTGTCTCCTAGGTGCCTTGAGTTATCTTCCCGGCAAGCTCCTCTTGCCGGGCCTTGTCTCCTTGGCTTAAATACTTTGTTTTGAATGGCTCCAAAGGAACCACGGAGGAGCTTAGCGGTAACGCGGCAAGCCTCGCTGCTGGTGTCAGAATCAAGACGTGCACAAGTTCGGGATACTAGGGTACCCTACCTAGTACACCGACAATGAAAGTAAAAAATGAAATCTATGATATTGGGTTCATTAACAGAAATATCATAGATGTATTTGTTGTTGAAAAGCACGTCAAAGAGGCCGAGGACAACTTGCTACAATTGTTGATGAAAAATCAAAACAAAGATACCATACTCTTTCCTTATAACGGCAAGTGAGTGTTATCGATCGCTTGCATATTCGGTTTCCTTATTACTCGAAGCGAGGTTATAGTAATGTAATTGATGATTTATGCATGCGCGCGCAGGTTCCACTATATTCTTCTCGAGATTAAGCTTGAGCGTGACTAGTAACCATCTTAGACTCGAGACGGAAAGATCCCATCACCTATGCGGACATGACCTGAAATGCTCAGCAAGTAAGTTCAATTAACCGATCATTATCGCACCATAGCGGCAACTTTTTGTTCATTTCCGATATCTCAAGTAATAATAATTATTTTCTTTGTCTTGCAGGGTTTGGAAACAGTTCACCGCAAAAGCTCCGGATCTGCCAAGGAGCTGCGATATATATACCCAAAGTAAGTACTCATCGGCTAGCTAGTTGTGCGATCTCCGCTGATTCTATAGTTATACTTTCATCAATGCCATTTATAATGCTTCATTATCAGTTTGATTGACCTCTATTTCTCGTGAAAGTGCTTGTGGCAGGAACAAGGGAATGATTTTGTGGATACTACGTAAAGCGAAGTTCATCTACAACGCGACTTTGAAAAACAAGCGGGCTACTCTCCTAGACAATATGAAGTGCGAAGCAATTAATAATATTCACAATTTCATTTTATTACACCATCATTTCTGTTGAATTTCATTCATATATATGTATTAATTAACCCCCTTCTCCAAATTAGACGTGGCGATGCGGAATGAACTCCTAGAACCAGATCGCATTAAAGCAATTCAAGAGGAATTGGCGGATTCTTTCTTGACCACGCCATCAATAAAACCAGAGAATACCATGTGGAAGTTGATTTCAAATGCTAGGGGACTGTAATTGAGAGATCTTATATATTGTACATGTATGTAGCCAGAGAGCTCCGGACGATATGATACTTAAAACTTGTTTTAAATTGTTCGACCAATCTCTCGGAGAAGGAGAGGTCGATCGATCATTTATCTCGTGATGCATGACTTAACTTTGTACTCGATGGTTCCCTTCATTTTCTTATTAGCTAGCGTGTCGAGGGCTATATGTATATAGTACATAGCATCGACTAAGCACGACATAAGAGAGGACACTTCTCTCTATTAATTAGCTAGCTAACACAATATATGAAACACCTAAATTAACCCCCAAAACCCCCAACCCCCTTAAAAAACAAAACCCTAGCCATCGAATGTCGACGCTGCGGATGCCTTTTTGGTCCGGTTGGTGCCACCAATCGGGACCAAAGGCCCTCGCCTGGCTCGGCAAGACCGCCACGTGAGGATTGATCCGTCCCGGTTCGTGTTAGAACCGGACTAAAGGGGGAGGTATTAGTAACGATTTCATTAGTCCCGGTTCATGAACCGACTAAAGGCCCTTACGAACCGGGACTAATAGGTGTTTTTCTACTAGTGATAGGTTGAAATCGCATCGGGCCGATATTGAGCCCAAATATATAGTGGGTTGTTAACGGGCTCGAACTGACGATGGGCTGCAATGGTGTTAAATCTTTAACGGGCCGTTGACTGGCCGAATTGGCACATCTCGCGTGGGTTGTGGGCTTAAATGGACCAAACACAAGTAGGCTTATATGGGCCGGCCTGCTAATTTTTACTTGGCCGGCCTTATTCATCGAAATAGGCCACTGTTCGGCCGTGCCACGTGTCGACCTATCATAGGCGCCTCCTGTCCAGTGAGTGGATGAAATCTGTCCCAACGGTGAGCCAACACGTGTTTCATCCGGCCAATGAGAATTTTACACGTGGAAAATCTCATTCGTCCCGGCTGTTAACTGGCTATCGGGTCCAAAAACGGACTCGATAGCTTAAGGGCGGCCCGTTACGATGGATGCCACATGTTGGTCACCCTTGATGGAAGCACTTCCATGACGCGCCATTTATTGTCATGGAAGTGGACACTTCTGTGATGATAATTTTGGTAATGTCATGGAACACTTCTACAACAGTAAAGGTATGACTATCTTGATTCTGTCATAAAATCGTCATGGATGTACATGCATGACAGAAAACATGACATACTGTGACAAACACATATCATCATGGAAGTGTATTTTTTTTGTAGTGCTTGAGGTTTACATTGCTGCTCATTAGTCTTGATCTTGGGGCAGTTTCGGTTTTCTTCGCTTGTTATGCATTAGTCGCAGAAGAACTTGGATCGTGGCCCACGGATTCTTCTCGCCCCATGATCACGGGGCAAAAACTGCCATCCCACTTGCCCCCCGTTCCGCATGCAGTTCGCCACATGTCGCACATGCATTGGGCGCGGTAGGTGGATAAACGCAGAGGACACAGGGAGGAGTGCTATGGCTGAAAACCGAGCGTTGATGGTTGGAGTAGAGGGGCGGCCTCGACCCTCGGAGTCATAGTGGGTGCAGAGGGGCCGTATTGGAGGAGACAGGTGCCGTTTCTCATAGGAGAGGCCAGCCCCCTGCACCGTTTCCCTATAAAAGGGGTCGGGGCAGTGTCCTTCTGCACACACTTCTTCTCCCTCTCTGTGATCCTTCTCTTCTAGGCATGGCTCGAGGGTGAGGGCGTGGTGGTGTTCTGGCGGTGGCGACGAGGGTTTCTTCTCGACAGCGCGCCCCTCCTCCCCCGGACCTTGAGGCAGCGGAATCGTCCGCATGGAGGGGAGGAAGGGGACGTGGTCGTGGTCGCCGTGGTGCTCGAGGAGGAGGAGGGCGGGGCTCTGCCATGGCCGCGCCTCCATCAGCGGTTCTTCCCCTAATGGAAGGCCATGTTGGTGACCAACCTCGGGAGTTCGTCATTATGCTGTACAAGCCCGTGTGTGGTCACCTTTGCCTCCCAACTCCCTTGCGCGAGAGATGGAGTTCGAGCAACCACGCGCACTACGGCGGCACATGAGGGGCTGCGGGAATGGAGGTATGAGGGTTGATGTCGACTTCCCTGCTCCTCATACGTTGTATCTTCGCCACGGCTGGAAGACCTTCGCCCGTGCCCAAGGCTTCTCGGAGGGGCACGTTCTCCAGTTCAAGTTAATGGAGAATGGCCTGCTCTCCGTCAAGATCTCCGGGCGCTCGGGTGGTCGCTTAGGGTGCTGCGCAGAGAGCTCGAACAATGACGAAAGCTCCTCCTCGAGTGAAAGCGACGAGGAGGACAGTGACGGCGATGATGACGGCAGCGAACGGAGGAGCGACGACTCTGACTCTGGCTGATCATCGTCCACACCATCTTCATCAAGTGGCAGCACCATCATCTGCATCTGCATCTCCTCCCCGGCAATGTGATTTGCCAGGGAGTTAGGTGCAGAGGTGCGGATGGCGCTGTCGGGCTCCTCCAGCAGCCTTCCAGCTGGACTCCGGCAGGCTTTCTCTCGAGCTGCAGCTCTGTTAGCCTTGCCAAGTCCTGTTGGCCTTGATGACGGTGGTTGACGGGGCCTCCTTCCGCCGTGCTCTCCATCGAGGCGTTCCCTCGTGGTTCCGTTCCCTTCGGGCTACCTCTCCTGGAGCCCGATGGGAGCGGGCTGGGCCTCTACACAGGCGCTCCTTTTGCCCTTCTTGCCTTCGATGGTTGTGCCTAGGAGGAGAGGGACAAGAAAGGGCATTACGGAGCACTTATCTTTTTTCAATCTTGAACTAGCCGGAAATTGCCAAACTTTAATTCAAATAATGTAATCTCTCGAGTCCATCGTTGTGTTCTGTAATGCTTGTACTTGTATCAGCATATGAATGAAAAAGATGAACCTTGCCGGGATCCTGTGCATGTGTACGTCCATGCAGAGGTGGAGTGCCTCTTTAATAAAAATAAACGAGTTTTCCCCGACAGGATATCTTGCTGGCACCCTCTTTGCCTGCCGGAGAGCTGCGTCTGCCAGGGAACAGACAGAGGGGCCAGCCCCCCGCCAACTCCCTTTTATCAAAGGCCACTGCGAGCCTCCTGACTGAAGCAACGTTCGGGACATGGACGGGAGCACCTAAGCTTCAAAAGAGAGGCGAGGTTTCCTCATGCAAAGTTACAGCCTTACAGAACACTAATGGACAAGAGGTAAACTTATCTGTTTGGCTTTGTTGGGGATCGCTGTGCCATGCAATCTTCTCGTCCTTTGTCAAAGCCAAGTTCACGGCAGGAACCTGCAACTCCATGCAGATGAGAATGAATGCAGGATGCAATCCTATCTATATGCATACGCAAATGCTCATAAAAAGCTTATTCAGTGATTTGGGTGTGCTCGTGCATGCATGCAATCTTAGTTCGGGCCCCCCTACAACACTTCTTTATTTTATCTTGCATGGGGTCATCGCCCCGGCATTGTACAAGGGGTTACATGCAGCTGAGGCAAGGCCTGTACAAAAGGGTGGCTGCCGAGTAGTACCCGGTAGCCTCGCTCCTTACGGGTAGTTCTTACGGATATGCTCAATATTCCATGAGTTTTGCAGTTGAGTGCCATCTCCGGTCTCTAGACGGACTGCGCCGGGTCTGGTGACTCGTACCACCCGGCAAGGGCCTTCCCAATTTGGTGATAGCTTGTTTGTACCCTTGACGGACTGAGAGCACCTAAGGACAAGGTCACCTTCCTCAAAACACCAGGCATGAACCCTGCAGCTATGATAGCGACGCAAGGCTTGCTGGTAGCGTGCAGCACGCATAGCATCCCAAAGACATTTTTCCTCGAGTAGCACAGCGTCGTGACGCCGGTGCTGATCTTGCACTACTTCATCATAGGCAAGCACTTGAGGGGACTCGTAAATGAGTTCTGTGGGGATAACTGCTTCTGCCCCGTAGACCAGGGAGAAGGGAGTCTGCCAGGTAGCTCAGTTAGGTGTTGTTCTGAGGGACTGGAGAACTACCGGCAGCTCCTCGATCCACCGCATGCCGTGCTTCTGCAGCGTATCGAAAGGTCTTGTCTTGAGTCCATGAAGCATTTTAGCGTTCGCCCTCTCAGCTTGTCCATTGCTCCGGGGGTGTGCCACAGAAACGAATGAGATCTTGCATCCGAGGGCATGAATGTATTAAATGATGGTGTGGCTCGTGAACTGGGTGCCGTTGTCAGTGATGATCTCACGGCAGTCACTTTCGGCCACTTTGTAAACTTGTCAATGGCGACGAACAAGAATTCAAAGCCCCGGATCGCTCGGGGGATGGGGCCGAGGATATCAAGCCCCCAGACCTAAAATGGCCATGATAGAGGGATTGTCTGAACGGCTTGGGCAGGCAGGTGTGTTCTCCTGGAATGGAACTGGCAGGCTCCAGATGTCGTGACGAGCTCAACTGCATCTTGGAGGGCTGTGGGCCAATAGAATCCTTGCTGGAATGCTTTCCCAACTAATGCCCTTGATACAATGTGTGAGCCGCACATTCCTCTGTGAATCTCAGCCAGTAGTTCCTATCCATCCTCCTGGCAGACACAATTCAATTTCACATCGTTGGGCTTTCTTCTGTACAAAGTGTCATCGACAAACTGATACATACTGGCCCTCCTGGCTACTTTCTTAGCTTCATCTTGGAATAGGGAATATCTTCGGTTTGGAGGAAGCGGACGATGTGCCTTGCCCAAGTTGGAGCCTGGGGCTCGGCAACGAGTACTAGTGTCACCTCATCTGCTGCGGGAACACCAGCCTCGTTCGTGTGGTCCATAGGCCCGGCTGGAGGGGGTGGTCCGGCAGGCTGTGAGGAGTTGTTTCCGGCAGGGTCTCTGCCAGAGGCGGATGGCTCGACCGGGAGAGGCTTATTGTAGTCCAACTTTCCCCTTTTCCAGGCCATTGTGGCTGGTGATACGGAGGGCTGAGAGAGACGGAGAACAAAAGTTACTGGTTCCATAGGAAGTTTCTGCGCAACACACTTTGACAGACGATCAGCTATGCTGTTTTTGGCACGGGGTACGTGCTCTGTTTGCAACCCATTAAAGTGCTCCTCCAATCTCATCACTTCCTCGACGTATGCTTCCATCAATGGGATTTGATAATTCTTGTTGACTTGTCTCACCACTAGCTGTGAATCTCCTCGAATGATCAACTTCTTGATTCCCAATTCTGCTGCAATCCTGAGCCCGGCAAGGAGCCCTTCATACTCAGCTGTATTGTTGGTGGCTTCTTCCAAGGCAAAGTGCATTTGGACGACGTACTTCAAGTGCTCCCCGGAGGGGGCAACAAGAAGCACGCTAGCCCCTGCACCTTGTAGGAAGAAAGCACCATGAAAATACATAATCCATTCTTGGGGTGATTCCTTGTCAGGGAGAGATGTTTCTGTCACTTCCTCATCAGGGGATGGCGTCCATTCTGCAATAAACTCTGCTAGTGCCCTGCTTTGAATAGTTGACATGCTCTCAAACTTCAAACTAAAGCTGGATAACTCCAAAGCCCACTCCACTATTCAGCCGGTGGCCTTAAGGTCTCGGAGTATCCTTTGCAATGGAAAACGAGTGACAAGCATGATCTCATGGGTTTGGAAGTAGTGGCGCAGTTTCCTTGAGGCCATGATGAGGCCAAAGATCAACTTTTGCATGCCAGAGTATCTTGATCAAGCTCCTTGCAACAAGGAGCTGAAGAAGTACACTTGGTGGTGCACCACTTTCTTCCTTGACGCGTCCTTGGGGTTGCTCTCGTTGCCGTGCTCACTGTTGTTCTGATCCTTTTCTGACTCTACTGTGACCTGGCCAGTTTCTGCCTCATCCACCTCTCGCTGTGCTACTAAGGCTACACTAACAACTTGGTTGGTTGCCACCTAGTAAAGCAACAACGAATCTTGGGGTTTGGGTGCAACCAATGTAGGCACGGACGATAGGTAGGCCTTCAATTCTTGCAGAGCTGCATCTGCTTCTGGGGTCAACTTCATAGGCCCTATTTTCTTCAAAATTTTGAAGAACGGTAGGGCACTCTCAGTTGACTTCAAAATGAATCTGCTTAGCGCGGCAACGCATCCCGTCAGGTGCCTTACATCCTTAACTGTCCTTGGCGCTTGGATCTGCTCAACGGCCTTGATCTTATCGGGGTTGGCTTCAATCCCCCGATGGGATATGAAGAATCCAAGTAGCTTGCCGGAGGGAACACCGAATACACACTTCTCCTGATTAAGCTTCAACTTAATCTTGCGCAGATTAGCAAATGTCTCTTCCAAATCCTGGATAAGGGTGGTCTTATCCCTTGTTTTGACCATGATGTCATCCATATAGGCTTCTATAATTCTGTGTAACAGTGGCTCAAAACCAATCTGAACTGCTCTCGCAAATGTGGACCTGACACTCTTTAATCCGAAAGGCATGCGGACAAAGTAGTGCGTACCACATGGAGTGATGAACAATGTCTTCTCCTCATCTTCTTTGGACATGAAGATCTGGTGATATCCGAGTATGCGTCCAGAAAGGAGAGAAAAACATAGCCTGGAGTGGAATCCACAATCTGGTTGATGCGCGGCAAGGGAAATAGGTCCTTCGGGCAAGCCTTGTTGAGGTCTGTGAAATCAATGCAGAGCCTCCATTTCCCTTTTGCCTTCCGGTCCACCACTGGGTTTGCCAACCAAGTAGGGTGCAGTACTCCTCTGACCAAACCAGCTGCCTCTAGCTTCTTCATTTCCTCGGCAATGAACTGCTACCGCACCAAGGCCTGCTTCCGGACTTTTTGCTTGACGGGTCGGGCGTATGGGCAGACAACAAGGTGGTGCTCGATTACCTCCCTGGGAACACCGGGGATATCAGATGGTTTCCAGGCAAACACATCGATATTCGCCCGCAGGAAGGCAAGGAGCATGCTTTCCTATTTGTCATCAAGGGTGGCGCTGATAGTGAAAGTACCATCAACGCCAGCCAGCCCTGTCGGGACCTTCTTCACTTGGGGTGCAGCAACCTGGGATCTCTTGCTATTGGAACACTTCGGCACGTCGTCAACGGGTGTCGTGTACTCGGAAGGGGCACGCTTCTTGGACTCATTGCCGGAGGCCCTACAATCCTTCTTATTTCCTTTGCTTTCCTTGGCGGGAGCTGCTACTGCTGAAGCCTCTGCCGCGACTGCATCCGGTACATCTTGTCCACGCAGATAATTGCATCCTTCTCATCCGATGGGACAGTGATGACTCCCAGTGTCCCAGGCATCTTCAAAGTGTTATAAGCATAGTGAGATGTTGCCATGAACTTAGCCAGGGCCAGGCGTCCCAAAATCCCATTGTACGACAAGGGGAGGTTGGCCACATCAAACAAAATCTTCTCAGTCCGATAGTTCAGTTCTCCCCCAAATATCACCAGCAACGTAATCTTCCCCTTGGGATGGCTCCTGCCAGGACTAACTCCTTGAAACGTGCCGGTAACCTCTAGCTCTTGTTCTCCTATCAAAATCCTGTTGATGACTACCGGGAAATCAGATTCAACCCGGCCCCGCCATCCACTAACATCTTTGTGACCTTGAGGTTGCGAATTGTTGGGGAGACCAGCAATGGCAAACACCCTACCGCAGTGGTGCGGCCAGGGTGGTCCTCTTCATCAAAGATTATGGGCGTGCGGGACCACTTGAGCGGCTTCCGGGCCTCTGGCGCTAGTTCCACATCATTGACCTCTCGCGCTACTTGAGTTGGCGATGAGAGGTGGCCTTCTGAAATTCCTGCTCACTGGTTTCCTCTTCATTCCCTTCATCACTCACATCATCACAGATTTCCTTCTCTTGGCCCCTGGCGGGTTTTCCTTGGTTTCAAAAGGGTTTGCCGGGGCGATTTGCTTCACTGCCTCGGCCCTTACGCCAGCAGTGTTCTGACTTTTCTCCTTATCACGCTTATCATACTCTGCCCTCTGTTTCTTGACAAGCTGTTCAACTCGGTAACACTCCTGAAGGTCGTGTCCTTTGGTCTGACGGATCTTGCAGTACGGGCCATCACCTTTCCCAACTTTTTCCGCGGCAGCGGCTTCCCGGCAGGTAGCGCACGCGACAACTTCCTTGTCGGGGCCTTTAGCCTTGGCCTTCTTGCCGCTACTGGGCCTACCCGAAATTCCTATAGTCATCACTGCCTTATCTCTTGGCTTCTTATTGCGCTTCTTCCCCTTTCTCTGACTGGTCAATTCATCCTCATCCTCTGAATCAACATTGAAGCAATCCTCCTCTCCGGGCAACTGTAACACCCCAAAAATTTAACCATGTTTTGTTTATTAAAATTTTGTCAGGAAATTAAAATTTTATTTTCTGGGTTTATCTTTTTGATCTCAGATCCTCTCTTTTTTCTAAGTTGTGGAGTTTTCACCCCAAGTAAAAACTTTCCAATTATTATTGGACTTGTTTACCCTCTCAAATAAAAAATTTCTATTATCAGTGGAATTATTTATATATTTATTTTCCCTGAGCTCTATTTCTTTTAAAATGATTTTTCATAAGATTTAGGGTCCCATTTGCACTGCAACCCTTTTATAAACTTATTTAAAAATCTCACCAAAAATTGGGGATGGCATATGATGTCCCCAAATCACTTTTATGCAAAAATATCCTTTAGTCATTTGGAGATTTTGAGTTTTACCACAAGTTTTCAAATCTGGTCCAGTTGCACTTTTGCACAACAACCTATTTAAAGATTTCTTTAAAACTTCCACCAAAATTAGGGGATGTTAGTAGGAGTATATTATTCATGTTTGTGCAAAAACCCACTAATGTTCTTTGAAAAAATTGAGCAAATCATCCTCTTTTGCTCTCTGGTCCAGTTTGGCACTTTCTACTGCAACCCTATTTTATTTTGCTCTGTTGCCCATGATTCTTTTTCCTTGCTTATAGACCACCCTACAAAACCCTTAAGTCCAGGAGAATGGACCATTGGAGTATTTTTGGTCCATGAAACTATGCCCTTTTCTTTTTGTCCAGAAATGGTTTTCCCAAAAACTTGCACTATCAAGTTTCTGGTTTTGCCCAACTAACCTTGCCACCCTCCTTTTCATCTAAAGAGACTAGGATCTGGAGCTTTTGGCCACCCCAAGAAATTCCTAGATGACCCTAGCATTCTGTCAAACACTTTGTGTGCATGGCCAGTTCTAGCTTGGTTTTTAGTTTGCACTATGGATTTGATCTCCTGACCGAGCCAGCATGTCCACTGAGCTCCTAGCTAACCCTAACCCAGGCCTGCTAACCCCCAGTCTCATCCTAGCCCTCTAGCACGCGCTGGCATTATGTCGAGCACGTAGCGTTCATGCTCTGGGCGTGCCCAGAGCGCACGTTTTGCACGCGCTCGTGCAACCGAGCCGCTGCGTTCACTCGCCCCGCGCCCCTGGCCTTTGCTCGCCCGCAGAGCCACGCCTGTCCTCATCCGCTCGCTAGAACCATCCAACCCCCCCTGGCGCCCTATAGCGTCGCCGTCAGGTCGGCCATGGCAGCGAGCGGGCGGCCGCAGCAGCCTCTGCCATGGACGGCGCCGCCCGAGCCACTCCAGCGCGCTAGCTCGCCCCTGGAGCAGCTCAAGCTCATCCACTCTCCCTGCCAGACCCCTCCAACCATCGCCACGCGCCCCCTGGCTACAGAACGGCGGTTCGCTGTTCTTATCCATGGCCGCCGTTGGAATCGACCCCGACCGCCTATTTAAGGACCCCCGAGCTCGCCAGGCCCTCAGGCAACCTTCAAGCCAACCCCCTGGAGCTCCCCTGGCCAGCAATCGACGGCGGGAAGCTTTCTTCCCCATCTCCGGCAGGTTCGGCTGCCGCCACTCTCCGGCTCCGCTCGTCGCAACCAGAGCCTCTCCCGTCCAACCAGTGCCACCATCCCCTCGCCCTCGATCTTGCGGAGCCGACCAAACCCTCAGCTGCGACGGGGAACCACCGTAGCCCAAAGCCCCAAATCTCCTGAAGCCACCGTCCGCCGCGAAGCTCGCCGCCGGCGACTCCCTCCATCCCCGCCACCCCCTTGACCATCGGGAGGACCGTCCTAGACTAGCGGATCCATCCCCTCCCTCAGAACCCCGCGAGGCCCTCCAATCACCGGCGAAGATCGCCGGAGCCCCGCCTCTGTTCGGCCAGAGGACGAAGGAGGCGGGGGCGACTGGTCAAACCTGAGCAATGTGCCCCCTGGACCCACAGTCAGTGACTACGGGCCGGTCCATGCCGGCGTAAGTGGAGGCGTAAACGCAAAGTACGTCTTCGACGTGTATTCATTTCGAAACGTTTTTCTTTTTCTGTTTTTTTTAAACAGAAAGTTGATAAACTTTGACTGGCTATAAGTTTTTAAATATAACTCCAAATGAGTTGATTCTTTTTCCTACCTCTCTCGAATATTTTCTAGTTTATTTTTGGATTTATTTGAAAAAAATTCAGACAACTTTTTTGTACTTTTTTTAAGCTATGTATTAATTCAAAATTTTAAAATAGGAATTTTGGAGAGGGAAGAAAACTTTCAAAAAGTTTTGGAATGCACCCTATCTCCCCACAATTTGAAGGCAAGCATTATGAACTCTGGCATAATATTCTTGTGTGTCGTTTGAATACGGTTACAACACTCCTTGTCTCAGAGTTTCCGTTATTTTGTGTGACGATATGAACATACTCATAAGTGCATATTGATGATTTCGTGCTACTGAAATTTGATACGTTGTGATAGTAATCACCCTCGTATGCTTTTCATGCATACCGGAAGGAAGCCGGGAAATTCTCTGTCTTCGGTAGACACGAGCTTGTCCCTAGTTCCTCGTCGAGACGAGTGTGTCCGGTATGGCATGATGAAGTATGATGAGTGGTGATTCTATCTGGTGATTAAAATATATTTGTTATGCTAATCATGCAGGGAATACTTAAACCTCCTGAGTCGGTCGTAGATCGAGTCTTGTTCCAGTAACCCCCACACTTGTTTCGTGCTACCACTTGTCCCTGCCGCGGGTAGGGTACGGTTCACTAAGTTGTCAGCCCCTTCCTAGCACACACCGTACAGAGAGGCCACGGTAGAAGATACCGGATGCATCCGGTAGGCATGCCACCTGGTTCGGGGGCATGGGTGTTTCCGGTTGGGACCGAGAGGGGGGCACCCCTTAGAGCGCGCGATATAAATTTGATCCCATACTACACGAGATTGTAGCCTCCCAACTTAGAGTTTGGCTTAACAGGTGTCGAGGGTGATTCCAGACACCGGTAAGTTAAGTTGGTGTGTGCGGTCAGTTGTGTTTTCAACTAAAAGACCGTAAATGGAATTAGTCCCGATGGACTAAAGGAATCCGTAACTTGTGGGTAAAGAGTACACCCTCTGCAGAGGTTAAATATATTCGAATAGCCGTGTCCATGGGTAAGGACTACAGTTTGGGATGGGTCAAGTGTCGGTCTTAGTGTCGGTCTTCGGAGGAGAAACTACTAAACCAGAACATGGATCATGACTTGTGACTCATGATGATTTTGATTGTTATTATTATGGGCTAACCCTTTATATTATTTGAATTATTGAGTATCCCTGGGACGGTTCTACCTCCTGGATATTCATTGTGATTATTTTCTTATAAGCCCTTTATGTGGTGTCGCTCAGACGCCCGACTGTAGCATGCTTGTTATTTGTTTACTATATAAGCCCTTTATGTGGTGTCGCTCAGACGCCCGACTGTGGCATGCTTGTTATTTGTTTACTTTATAAGCCCTTTATGGGGTGTCGCTCAGACGCCCGACTGTGGCATGCTTGTTATTTGATTACTTTATAAGCCCTTTATGTGGTGTCGCATACGACCGACCGTATGGCATGTTTGTTACTTATTTCACTTATAAGCCCTTTATGTGGTGTCGCTCAGACGCCCGATTGAGGCACGCTTTCTGTTATTGTCCTTTCGAGGTGTCGCTTCAGACACCCGATCGGTGCATTCTATTTTTATTCTCAGATTGCATATCCATATTTTATATGAACAACCTGCTTGCATGCATCAGGGATTTTATTTTTATGGCTGACGTTGTGATCATAAAATATTTCAGAGCATGATTATCATTTGTTATATTATACCCGTGTTCATAATGTTTGCGAGTACATTCAAAGTACTCGCTTGCTTGTCCCTGGCTATTGTCTTGGCCAGATTTCTTGCTTGGAGAGGATCGTTGCGATGACAGCCCCGGAACCTAAGCAATGGTGATAACAAACTCGCGAAGATAGGAGTTAACCTGTTCAGCTGTTCCTGTGGGAAATGGAGTCCCATGGCCACTAATGAACCACAAACCGCTCCCGCCATCAACCACTAGACACCTTTTGTTGTACTCATAGGCCAGAATGGCCTTGTACTACATATTATGTATTTTGCTTGGAGCTTCTGTATCAAGTTAGTGCCTCATCAGCTAACAGAAATCCTGGGGCTGGTGAGCACAAGGACCATTTTCTGGAAATTAACATCCCGAAAACCCGGTCCTGACAGCAACTTCCTTCCTTCCTCCATCTGAGCACACTTATCCACTAGTGTGTACAGCTCCTTCACAGTCTTGGGCAACCACACATTCATCTTAGAACGAATGCAACGGTTGCGCACATTGGACTGGAAGGGTGCTATATAACGGCTGCCGGATGGATATTTGGAATATTTCTACGAACTTTACTGAATCTCTGTAAATACTTATGGATGGTTTCTCCTTCCTTCTGCTAGAGAAGCTGCAGGTCGCTAGGCCTGCCGGGCTCTCGGTGGCCACCGGTGAAGGCACAGATGAACTCGTGGCACAAATCTGCCCATGACGAAATGGAGTTCTCCGGAAGGTGCATCAGCCAAGACCTCACATTGGACTTGAGGGCCAAAGGGAAGTAGTTGGGAACACTTTCTCGTCCCTTCCCCCAGCAGCCAGAACAGCGATGGTGTAGACGCTCAGGAACTCTGCCAGGTTCAGCCTCTCGTCGTACTTATCAGGTATCTATGGCTTCAACATGCGAACGGACGGCCAATGGACTTGCCGCAGCTCTCTTGTAAAGGTAGGGCAGCCAACCTCGAAGGGAAGGCACCCGCCAACACCAAGCGCAGGCTCGTCGACATTGAGGCCGACGTACCTGTCGGTCTGGCGGAGGTCATCGGGGCGCTGATCTATGACGGTGCGCGCGTCTCTCCGCTGCCTATCCTCCGGGGCTCAATGTTGGCCTGGACATGCTCGAGGGTCAGAAGAGGCCATCGAGACATCATTGGGGTCTTGATTCTACTGCGCCCGCGCAAGCTGCCGTAGTGGCGACTGCACTATGGGGACAGCCCCCTCCATTTGGCCAGTAGTACGGGCGGTTGCTGTCGCTTGGGGAGGTTGTGGCGGGCCAGCTCATCGCGAGTCCCCAGCCTCAGCGAAACCGAGCAAGCTCTGGATGGTGGCACGCCATTCATCCATCTGCTCGGCTGCCGACGGTAACCTCAGTAGCAGCTGAGCTTGCGCCATGGCCTCCGTAGCTGTGCTTGGCATAGATGTTGATGACGTCGACCGCACCGTCGCCTGGCTCCTGATGGTTCCAGCGGCGGAGTGGTAGTGTCGCGTCCACGCAGCTATGGAACGTCCACTTGGGCAGCGGGGTTCCGCGGTGATGGTGCTCGAGGGTCGGTGGATCCGGTGGGCGCGGCGGTCTGGTCAGTTCGCCTGGGAGGAAGCACATGCGTCGTGATCACCCCCATGGCAGGGGCGGCTGGTGGACGATGCCTCGCCCCGGATCGAGCGCCGTTGCTGCGGCTGCGCCCGCTGGTGGGAGGAGGGGGAGCGAGTGGAGTGACCCCCTCGTCCGCACCTTGTGGATCTTGACCGTCGAGACGCTGCTGATGCTATTCTCCTGCCACATCTCCAGCCCCCGTCTCGGCCGCGGGTGGAGTGGTGATGGCGCCACCTGCTCCAGCCACGCCCCGAGTAGCACTCACATCCTCGTTCGTCTCCGCATCCCCTGCAACATTAGAGGCTGCGGGTGGCGGAGCTTTCGAGGTGGATGGATGGGCCGAAGGGCCGGACTTCTTCTTCTTAGGCGCCATGGTCGATGGTGTCATCAAAGATGAAGATGGCGATGAAGATGACACGCTGCATACGCTTTCAGGTTCGTGAAAGCGAGCCCCCTACCTGGCGCGCCAAAGATGTCGCGGGATATCCGCGGCCACCTATGGGACCGGGTGGCCCCTTGCTGGTTCGGCGGGGGGACGTCGCATTGCACAAAGAGAAGATCGGCGCACAATAGCACGACAGAGAGCACACAAGCAATTCACCCAGGTTCGGGCCGCTGCGAGGTGTAAGACCCTACTCGTGCTTTGGTGGATTGATGGTGGAATGAGTGTGGTAGTGCGTAGTACGCATGCCCGGCAAGGTTTGCCTTGGGGCCGTAGCGACTACGTGCGTATGGTGGCTTGGGTTCACAAACTTTCCAACCTTCTAACCCCTCCTACAGTGCCATGGGCCTCCTTTTATAGATTAAGGGGTCTCCAGAGTGGCAAAGTGGTCATTATCCTCTGATATGATAGCAACCAGTGCTATCATACCTAACTCTACGGGCTGACAGGGTGAATTAAATGCGCCGCTCAGTGTCACATCACTGTGTCAGTGTGCAAAAGAAGGGGCGCACCTTTGTACCCCTTTACCTGTGCACGGGCAGTCGGAGCCGCGCCCACGGTCACATCAAGCAGAACAGGGGAGGTGAACCGAGGTAAAAACAAAGCCGAAGATAGCCAGAGCAACACCATGGCCAAGACCACAAAGAGCAGGGGGATGAAGCAGGTACCCCCGGCAAGACCCTTGTCGGGGCGGCCCTTCAAACACCAACAGAGCGAGCCACCCTTGAGCCCACGTCCCCAACACCATCAACCACGTTGGGCCAGGGCTTGAGAGGCACCTCCGTGGTGGCATGCAGATCTTTGTGAAGACAAGGAACACTCAAGATCAGATGAGGATTAGGAGACGATGATCCTCGGCAAGAGCCTTACCGAGGAAGGCCACCAGACCACCGACAAGGTCCTTGCTGGGGACGACAGTGCGCCACGGCAAAACCCTTGCCAGGCCACCCAGCAAGGCCCTCACCGAGGACACCAGCAGGGCTACTGCCAGGCCCGCACCAACCAAGTCTCCGCCGCTGTTCGCATGCAGCTGCCAGCTCAACCAGCTGAGCAGGCACCTGCGTGCCAACATGCAGCTCCCAGGCCATCTCATCAAGCGCGTGCGTGGCGGCATGCAGATCTTTGTGAAGGCTCCACCACCGCGCCACCTCAGCTATCTGCCTGCCTACATGGCGCCGCGCGCATCGCTGGCCAGGGCGCATGTCGAAGCGAGGAGGAGCGGCGACAAATGGGATGGGCCTCGTCCCCGTCCCTGATAAAGCTAGGGGACACCTCAGCGGCACATTAAATGCGTCTTGTCCTGTAATACGAGAGATAAGCTCGCAATAATGTATGCCTTTCCACCTCCTGTATGCCACTGTGGCAGCCCCTTTCAACTATAAAAGGAGGCCCATGGCATACTGGCCAAGGATTCGACTCTTTGGGACCACACACCCCACCATAGCTAGTTCGAGAGCTCAAGAACTCTCTAGAATACACCCACCAAAGCAGGACTAGGGTTTTACGCATCCTCGCGGCCCGAACCGGGGTAAACGATCCTCGTGTTGATTACTAATCCTGCTCTTCTCACAACCCTGCGCCCCCGCAACCGTAGTAGGGATTCTTGTGATCCCATAGGTGTCGTTCCACACCGACATCTTTGGCGCGCTAGGTAGGGGGCACAATTGTGAGAATCTCGTCTAGTAGTTAGCCTAGCAGTTCTTCATCGCCATGGCTCCCAAGAAGGAGACGGCCCGGAGAAAAGAGCGCCGCCTGCGAACGCGAAGGACGCCAGCACGGCAACAGAGAAGCTAAGTCATTCAGAGCTTTGATTTATTTCCTTTTATATATGAGGTTATCATCCTCGGAGATCTTGCCTATGCATGAGAAACCTGCACGCAAAGGGGCCCTCCTGCAATTGGCAATGCCCTTGTTCTTTTTCGAGTCCGCTCAACAGCTCAAAGCGGCCGCGTCGAGAGTGGCGGGGTAGCCTTCCGCACTCGGCAACGCTCCCGACTCTGACTCGAGTCAAACTCGACAGTTCGGGCAGCCACGCTAAGGGCGGTAAGGTGGTTCGCCCGACAGCAAGCATACCCGGCAGGCCAATGGGGATCCGTACCCAAGACGCTGCCCTGGGTTTACGCACCGGCAAACCTACCTAGTTAACGTAGGGTGGACATACAAAGGAAAATCGAAAAGGAAAATAACATGCATAATATTAAAAGTGATGCAGAGTCATATTACATCAAATTGTTGCTGCGGTTCTAACTAAAGATAGAAATTGTCTTGGTTGCGAACCTACAACGGCGATAAGAAACGGGGTGCCTAATCCCGGCGCTGGCCCTCCACCCTCAGAATTCCGCCGACACGACTGATGATGGGCTTGATGCGCTCCCTGAGTGGCGCGAGGTCGGTATCCTCCTACAAGCTCTCCAGCACGGCGTCGAAGTTGAGGTCGGAGTACCAGTATGCCACCTTGGTGAGAACCTTGGTCATGGTGCCCTGGCAAAGCCTCCGGGCCTCGTCGGCCAACGAGGTCGCCCGGTTGGCGTGAAGCTGCTCCAAAGCCCCGAGAACGCACTCAAAGAACAAGGTCAGCTCGGCGTTGGTGGTCCCGCTGCGCTCTGGGGCGTAACTCACGCTTGGCATCCCCAAGGTAGCCAACTGTGCAGTGATCCTGCCGGCGACGTCCTCGAGGCGACCAATCCAGCAGTTCACGCCCTCCTTGAAATCCTTATGCTCGGCGGCCTCGTTCTTCTGCAGCTGCTTCTCGGTCTCCAGCTCCTTCACCTCGCCGGCGTGAACTAGAGATTGGTCATCGAGCGCCTCCCTGTGCCTCTGCTCCAGCTCTTGGGTCCGCTGCAAGACAAGCTTCTCCACTTCTCTGTCCTTGGCGCAGAGTTTGGCGTCGAGGTCCGCCTAGCGCTTGGTGAGGTCCTCCTCCTGGGAGTTCAGCGCGGCCTGGTGCTGGGTTCGAGCGGCTTCGGCTGCTGCGGCCAAGCCCGCCGCCGTCTCCTGGGCCTTCTTGATGTCAGCCAGCTTCATGGTGAGCTCCACATCGCGCTTGGCCACTCGCTCTGGGCGGCCTTCCGCTCGTCGCGAGCCTGGCAGAAATAGTCCTGCATTTCAGCAACGCACTTCTAGAGGTCCTCCTCCGCCTTCTCAACCACCGCCGTCCTGGACCTGACCTTGTCCAGGCGGGCACGATGGAGCGCTTGGAGCCTCCGGAAGATGGCACCGATGGCCTGGAGCAGCCGCTCCTCCTGGGATCCGTCGCCACCAACGCTCGGCTCGTCAACGACCTCAAGCCCGGCGGTGGCAAGCACTTCGTCGTCGAACACCTCTCCCTCGATGGGTGTCCTGGTGCTCGACGCGCCTGGAAGGTGGACGAACAAGTCTTCACTCACCCTCAAATACTTGCCGGAGCCGGAAGCAAGGGAGGAGGAAGGCTGGTCATCAGCCACCTCCTCCTCCTCGGCAGCAGCCCTGCCGGCATCCCCGGCAGGCCCCTTGCCGGCCTCCCCAGCAGGCCCGTTGGCGGCCTCCTCAGCAGCGCCCTTTGACGGCCTCCTCAGGGGTGATCTTCTCGGTGTCCGCCTCAGCGTCCTTGTTGACGTCCTCGATGAGGGCGTCCACGTCCTCTGGGTTCACCGAGGAGGAATCTGGACACCGAAGAAGGGAGTGAGGCAAGGCCAACACCAAGAGCCAGAAAGAAAAAGGAACAGGGACGAAAGGCGAACGACTTACCAGTGCCAGGCTGGGAAGCAGAAGTCCCCTCCCCGCCAACATTTGGAGTCGAGGCGAAGCCGCCAGTGCCCAAGTTCTACTCCTCCTCCTCCATGTGCGTGGGCTCGGTGCTTGGCTCCCTTACCGGGGACACCCCTCGGGGCGGCGTGGTCGATGGGGGCGGCGTCTTAGGAGTAGCCCTCTGCGGCTCCTCCTGCTGCCGCTCTCCTCCAGCATACCTGACAAGGTCAGCACCAAAGTATCATACCCCTGACACATGTCGACGAGGGGAGAGTAGTGATCTTATGCTGGGGGTTGGGCCGGGGGCTGCTGTCCGGGCTGCTCAAATCCACCAGTGGCGTCCTTGAAGTATCAGCCTGGGCTGGCTGCCCGCCGAGGTCTTGGCCCTCTTCACCCTTGGGGCCAGCATCTACGTGTCCCTGCAAGGATGAAAACAATTCAAGACAAGGGACACAGATTGAAGAGGCAGAGATGACGGGAAGGAGACAGATACTTACTCGTCGTCCACCTCCTCCTCTGATGTTTTCCTCTTCCTCCTCGGGCTGAGGGATCCGTAATCGAAAGTGACCCCCCTGTCAGCGTCTGTCGGAGGAGGGGAGGAGGGTGCAGTCTGCGTGCACCTAGGCGAAGAAGAAGCAGATGCCTTCTTCCTCGCTGTCGCGGCCTTCACCACCTTCTTCGCCGCCAGGCCCTCGTCTGACGCGCGGACTCCTCCGGGTATTTTGGCCGCCGTGCGACCCTGACGGGCCGCACCGGATCGCCGGAAGTGGCCCGCCGCAGGACTCGCCCTCTCCCCGTGGTCGAAGGGTCAACAGCCCCGGCATCCTCCGACGATGACTCGTCGGCTGCTTCCTCAACTGGAGGAGCCTCGGTGCCGGCGCTGGTGGCTTCCCTGGTGGCCTCCGCCCATCGGGCGAGCTCCTCCTCCTCCGCGGTCATCGCGGCCTTGTCCTCCACACCGCCAGCGCTGCCGGCCTCCTCGGCAAGCTGCGCCTCCCTCTCCCTTGGCGGCGAGGTAGTCCAGTTCCACCCGAGTGTTGTCCTGGAGGAGCAGCCGCTCAACGTCGGCATTGATGTACCCCTCATGCAGAGTGTCAAAGAACTGCTGCACCTCGACATCCTCCGGCTCCTTCCGGCAGCGGGACCACTCCCGCCGGTAGCTTGAACAAAGGCCCGTTGAAGACCTTGCCAGCCTTCGTGGCGGCCCTCGCGACCTTGCCGGTCTGCTCGACCTCGCCGTCGCGGCCCACATCAAGCTGGAGGAGCCGCTGGAAGAAATGGGCATGCCCCATCATTGTGAAGTTGTGGTCGAGGCCGGGGCGAAGCCGCATGATGTCGGCGGGGTTCGTGAAGAGCCAGGCCGACCTCCCCTTATTGTGCAGCGGAGCGATCCGGTGGCGGATGAAGTCCGCCCCGATCATCTCAAGGGTGAGCCCGGCCTCGGTGAGCCGAAGGATCCTGGTGGTGGCGACAGTGAGCTTCTCGTCGTAGGCGTCGACGTCGCTCTAATCGCTTCTGGGGACAGGCGGCACCCGGCGAAATTCGCAGAACGCCGGCGGGTCCTTCTCTTTGATCCAGCACCATCGACCCCGCCATTCTTCCCACCTCTCCTTCATGGCGCCATCCGGGTATGCTCCCTTGGACCATGGGATCCAGGTGATGCAACCAGAAATGGCGCCTCCCGTCTGGATCCGAGGGAAGAAGTAATGGCGGAAGAGCGTCGTGTTGGGGTGCACCCCAGCGAAACCCTCGCAGAGGTGCGCGAAAAGGGCCATGCACGCCACCGCATTCGGGGTAAAATACAAGAGGCGGAAGCCAAAGGTGTGCATGATGTCGCTGAAGAAATCGGAGAAGGGAGGACAAAGCCCGTAGGAAAAATAGTCGACAAAGAAGGGGTACCTATTTGGGGCAGCCTCGGCGCAGTTGGCGGGGATGACGCGCATGGATGGATGCCCCGACTACTCTCCCTCGCCTTCACCCCCAACAGGGGCTGGAAGGCTTCCCGAAGCTCGAGCACGTCAACTATCGGGCAAGAAAGCGGACTGCGTCCACTGCACCGCCAGCGCACTCTCCGGCGGCTCCGTCGCTCCGGCATCCTTAGCCACACCCTTGCCCTTGACGGATTTCGGCGCCATGGCGGCTGCGAGAGAAGGGCAAAGCAGAGGGTGGCGGGAACGCAACGGCGGCGAGCAAGAGTGAAGCTTGGGGAAGAAGAGGAAGGCTAGGGAGGCTTCCAAGATTGGGATTGCACGAAGGGTAAAAGGAACAGTGCGCCCGTGGTTACCCCATTTTATGGGGAAGGCGCGGGTCGTGCTGCCCATTTACTGCAATGTGACGCATGCGTGCGGGAACCGCCCCACGCATGCCACCCACGTCACACGCACCCCTCCATGCCGCACCATGCCACGTGCGGGTCGAGGGAAGCACATCGCGCAGAAAAGTTTTACCACGGTAAAAACCGCCCCGCCTGCCCACGCACCATTTTGGGCCTGGCCCAACAACGTCTCGCGCTTATGTGTGGCCCAAGCCCGGGGACTCCTATCGGTATACAAAAGAAGGGGAGCACCTTTGTACCCCTTTACCTGTGCACGGGTAGTTGGAGCCGCGCCCACGGTCACACCAAGCAGAACAGGGGAGGTGAACCGAGGTAAAACCGAAGCCCAAGACAGCCTTAGCAACACCAAGGCCAAGACCACAAAGAGCATGGGACAAAGCAGGTTCCCCCTGCAAGACCCTTGCCGGGGCAGCCTCAGCGGCCCCGGCAAGACACTTGCCGGGGCGGCCCGTCAAACACCAACAGAGCGAGCCACCCTTGAGCCCACGTCCCCAACACCATCAACCACGTTGGGCCAGGGCTCGGGGGGCACCTCCATGGTGGCATGCAGATCTTTGTGAAGACAAGGAACACTCAAGATCAGATGAGGATTAGGAAACGATGATCCTCGACAAGGTCCTTGCTGGGGACGACAGCGCACCGCGGCAGGACCCTTGCCGGGCCACCCAGCAAGGCACACACCAAGGACACCAGCAGGTCCACTGCCAGGCCCGCACCAACCAAGTCTCCGCCGCTGTTTGCATGCAGCTGCCAGCTCAACCAGCCGAGCAGGCACCTGCGTGGCAACATGTAGCTCCCAGGCCAACTCATCAAGCGCCTGTGTGGCAGCATTCAGATCTCTATGAAGGCTCCACCACCGTGCCACCTCAGCTGCATGCCTGCCTACATGGCGCCGCGCGCTTCGCTGGCCAGGGTGCGTGTCGAAGCGAGGAGTACCGGCGACGGACGGGACGAGCCTCGCCCCCGTCCCCAATAAAGCTAGGCGACACCTCAGCGGCGCATTAAATTCGTCTTGTCCTGTAATATGAGTGATAAGCTCGCAATACTGTACGCCTTTCCACCTCCTGTATGCCACTGTGGCAGCCCCTTTCGACTATAAAAGGAGGCCCATGGCATACTGGAGAAGGATTTGGCTCTTTGGGACCACACACCCCACCATAGCTAGTTCGAGAGCCCAAGAACTCTCTGAAATACACCCACCAAAGCAGGACTATGGGTTTTACGCATCCTCGCGGCCCGAACCTGGGTAAACGATCCTTGTGCTGATTACTAATCCTGCTCTTCTCACAACCCCGCGCCCCGGCAACCGTAGTAGGGATTCTTGTGATCCCATAGGTGTCGTTCCACACCGACACACTGGCTGCCCGGGAAGGCCTGCCGGGCTATCCTACCAGCTCCGTGCCTGTTCTCTTGACACGTGCAGGAGCGGGTGTCACCTGTGGGTTTCTCCTGTAGGAAATGGCTACCATGTGGCGAATGGCTGCCACTTAATCATCGTGTGGCTTGACACCGCACTGATTGATGATGTGGGTCGTGCCTGAGTGGTTGGTGGGGTGGTTCAGCCCCTGCAAGCCCCGACAGGCTCTGCCGAGGAGTCTTGGTTGCTTACTTCTGGTGGTGGCCTGGCCCCTTGTCGGGCTCGCTTGCCCGGCAAGTGAGGTCCTTCTCTTCCCGATATCTTGCTCCTATGGCTTGATGTTGGTCCCTCTGAGCTGTGTGTTGGGTTCTTAAAATCTTCAATTTTGACTTGAGTTGGTGCTTCAATCTTGATCTTGTGCATGTGCATAGTTGGGCAACAGACCCAGGGTTTGCTGCATCGACATTGTGCAACGCGATGCCCCCCTTCCGAACCAACAAGGGGCCTTCTGTTCCCATAGGTGATTGTGGTTTCCCGTGACACATATGTATAATGTGTTTATCACATAATGTATGGTGCCCCCCTATGCCTACAAGTATTTAGATGTGAGTTGCAAACGCCACACATTATCACAAATCCAAATAAAATGTGAGATTGTTCGATATATTAGTATGGTTTAGATTGTTTGATATTTAGTTGTGACCTGTAAACACCACACATTATCACAAATTCAAATAAAATGTGAGATTGTTTGATGTATAGTATGGTTTAGATTGTTCGATATTTGGCTCTGAGTTGCAAACGCCACACATTATCACATTATGGTATAACATGTCCAAAACCACACCACGCGCGTATCACCGCTATATTCATGCATGCATATGTTTATAACACTATGATCTCCTATTCAAATATATGAATCCACTTTCATATCGAATTATGATCTTTGTTAGTCTCTTACACCCACAGAATCCTCTAACCTTTGTAGCTAGGACTAACTTTCTCTCATGCATGCACACACCCTCCTCGCCTGACCCATCCCTCAGCATTTTATCCATCGCGCACATTCATTTTTTTCTTTAGGTCATTCTCTCACGGTCTCCACAACTCCTTTCTGACACACACCGATCGATAAACCTCCCCAGCGATGTCTGCCTACCACATACACACGCACCTTCCATCTTTTCCTTTCTATGTCCATGCCTCGTGTCTCTCATATGGTCCCGCACATGTATAAACTCTCGCCCCTCTTTTCATCAATCTCACAACCGTGCACTCCTCCCCCTATCTAGCTAGTAGGCCTCTCACACCACCTCCTAGCTCCATTCACTGTATCTATCCATCTCGCTTGGCCTTATTTGCCTCTAACAAATGGATGTACACCGACCGATCTCCCGCTATACATATAGCTAGCTAGGTCATCATAACTCGTTTTCCCCATGCGTTGATCGATCTACCTCATTAGTTATGTCTCTCCCTTCCTTCAACACACAGCAATTGATCTAAAGATCTAGTTAGGTCTGTTTACCAAACATATGGCCCCCCTTCATTATCCATGTATGCCTCCCGACACATGTGTCATGCACACACACACATAGAAACAAATCCCCATTCTTATTGATAATATTGCAGTTCTACCGTCAGTTTGTCTAGTAGGCCTCTCCCACCATCTTCGAGAAGCAACTCCACCACCCATCCAACACTCTACCCCTCCCTCTCTCTCTCTCTCTCTCTCTCTCTCTCTCTCTCTCCCTCTCTCCTCTCTCCTCTCTCTCTCTCTCTGCCCAAACTATTTCCCGTCCTTCACATATGTATGGATGTCGGCCGATCTCCCTCAAGACATAGCTGGGTCTCTCCTTCTCAACACATATATGAGGCGATCTACCTCTCTAGTTAGGTATGTACTTCCCCCCTCTCCCCCCACACACACCGATACTTCAAGCTCTCTATTCATGTCTCCCTGCCACACACAAACTTGCCTTGTGCTCTCTGACGTTCCGATAGGTCAGTCGCCCTATATCGTTGACTTGCACACACACAATTTCGATGGCTCTCTTCATCGATCTCACACCCACCCACTTGATCCTCTCTTTGACTCTATCGATATCAATGACCCATCCCTCTCTTCTTCTGGATCGCCCCCTCTATATATGATATAGATAGGCCTCTATTTCACACACATTGCATGTGTCAAAATTTTGTTTGAGAAATCATCGACACATATTCACACAAATACATTCACAAAATCACCCCCACCCCAACCACACCCACGCGGGTACACGGTGGAGCTCATTTATGTACGAAAAGGCAGCCCACGTGGTAATTCGATATGTGTATTGGTTGTCCACTTGATGGAGGATCGTGTACCATGGGTGAACAAACAAATTGCGACTTGACACGTTATGTTAAAAAAGAGGCAAACCATGTGGGGCCTACCTTAGAGGTAAGGCTCTATACACTCGAGATGCTCTATATGTATTACTTTTGATGAGTCCCATCAACTCGCAGAACAAGGAGAAGCTTGCTTAGTACGCCGTCTCCCCCTCCCATGGGCGCGGTGGCTCGCAGAGTCGCAGGACGAGGAGAAGCTTGCTTACTACACCTATACCCGATCCCTCGCCCACGCGTGCAGTGGCTCGTAGGACGAGGAGAAAAAATTACTACTCCCTCCGTTACTCCTCGTCCCAACCTTGGTTAGAGAGATTATCATATTGATTGAAATATATGTCTTTTACTAGTAGATTTCAATATGAACTACTAGTACATACTCCAAACACTGATGTATATAGATGTATTTTAGAGTGTAGATTCACTCATTTTACTCCGTATGTAGTCCATATTGAAACGGACGTACTAGTACGCAATCTCCCTCACCCCTCGTTCGAACCTCGCCCACGTAGTCGACGTGCATCAATTCATTCAGTCTCAGATAGCCAGAATGTTATACTGTAGTACCATTATTGTTGGACTTCTCGAAGAGGCGAAGAGCCAAGCGCAAGGTTAATATTTTTGAGATGCCAAGCGCAAGGTTTATAGGAGAATGAGTAGTAGTAGTACTAGTAGTACGTACCAGTGGTGCATACTGTATGACAAAGAGGGCAACAAGATGTATGTCTTGTGTGACAGTCTCTTCTTACAGGACGCGCTAGACATAGTGGACCTCATTGTTGCAATGGGAGTACTATCATACTCCCTCCGTCCCAAAATCCTTGTCTTAGATTTGGCTAGATACGGATGTGTCAAGTCACGTTCTAGTATTAGATACATCCGTATCTAGACAAATCTAAGACAAGAATTTGGGGACGGAGGGAGTAGATGGCACGATTCAGAGTGGTGGGCAGCGGGAATAATTCAGAGCTTCTTAGTCTTAAACCCCATGAAGAAGTCTCATCAAAAGGAGTAGCCATCTTCTACACGTGCTCCTATGTAAAATGAGTAAATGAGACAAAAAGAGAAAGAGACAAAGTAAAAAAAATCACCAGCCTTAGAGCCAGCCCTATATTATCAGTAAATGATATTTCTATGTCGTGATTGACATGCATGGCTATATTATTAACCATGCCGCGGAGGTAGAAGCGTATTTATATTTACTTGCAGGGGTAGCAACAGATGGATATTCAACAAGGAGTGAAATGATGGCTCCTTCCTCGGTTAAACATAGAGAAAGGTGGTCCTCATGATTTGATGGCTTATTAGTCAGTATTACTGCCTATACTCTTTGCCCATATAATAACCGCGTGGTAGAGTAGTGGGCTATACTTTTAATAACCATGCTTGAAGAGAAGAGGTGTACACACCCACACACGTAGTACAAGTAGAACTCTTTGCGTCCTTTGCGTCTTGCCCAACCACACACGTAACACGGTGGAGCTCATTTCTGTATGATGATGCAGCCCACGTGATAATTTGACGCGTCTATTAGTAGTTACTCACTTATAAATATTGGAGGGTTGGGAACCACGCATGAACGGTGCCGCGTCATTTATAAATAAAGTTTTTTCCTTCCGTGGCACGTACGCAATATAAATAGGTTCAGATGGAGAGAAAAAGAAACCGCTCCACTATACATAGCCAGGATGAGCCTACATGGTTGCTTGCTGGGGTTGCTCTCTTCACACCCTCTCGGACAAAACGACTGTGGCCACATCTCTAACATCTGGGCGGATCACGTCCGCCTAGGGAAGGGGTGGATGCTTTGTGTAGATGTGGTCGCCGTCGCTGACGGCGAAAACACACTGTCGGCACGTCCAGATCAGGGGTCCTCGCCGTCCTTCTCACAAAGCCAGTGCAGTTGCCTTCGTCCCTTGCTCACTGCCGCGACGTGGGCAGTTGCCGCCTCCCGCCGCCCTCCTCTAGGTTGAGCTATGTCCCGACGTCCCTCAGGTACAACTTCCTTTACAGCCGGCTTGCGCCATTGCCCCAGCTTCCCACATCGCTCCATGTGGATATTTCTCTACTTCTTTGCCCCGCACGTAACTCTACTAGCTTCTACTGCATTTGTGATGAGTTTATGCCTCATCAAATAATCCCAGTAATCTTATTCTAATCACGCTTCTTCAATTTCTTTGCCACAGGGATGCTCATCTCGATTTTTGTGAAACTGCACAAAATGATACGATGGTCAAAGCGTTGCAAACTTCATTTCTTCGGAAGGTTCAACGTCGCCAACAAATTAAAGCCTGGTTAGGATTTAGGGTTCAAGGGCTAGGGACTGCATGGATCGTTTTTTCTTTAGTTGTCTCTATTCCGAAGTAAGTGTCAACTTTAGTAATATTACAACTTTGTACTAAAGTTTGCATAAAGTTGAGACACTTATTTTGGAACGGAGGGAGTGCATATTGGCTATGATTTGTCAATCATTGAGATGAAATAGCATGCATGTTAGTCTCCTTTCTATTTGATGAAATGTTGCAACGGGGCAACCTTGGACACAGGATACATGAAACAGAAGCTGGAAGCTTCATAGCATTATATAATTTTATCTCCCTTAGAAATTACAGTATGTACTATACTACTATGTAAAGAGTTAGGTGTCACACAGTGTCCAGAAAATATGGTGATAGTGTGAGTTGGGCCATGTAATCACTGAGCTTGCGTGTTTTCACTGCTTTCGCACTCCTCCGCTGTAAGAATGGAGAAAATTGTAATCTACCTCCTTTCGCCGAAATGTGGGACATCCAGTAGTCGTACCACCTCAGTAATGATGACCAATGAACCGTCAAATCACATAGACCTAGCAGTAAGTTGGACGGACGAAGCAACCATCACTCTGGAATCTGCTTCTCCCTTCAACCCAAGCGCCAGTGAGAGGTCGTGTCTGCTTTGCCTCAGGCATGAATGCGGCACCGATTCTCTGGAGCGGTGCTGAACGTTTCGGGTGGGAAGCGCGTGTGGGCGATGGAGGGGCTTTGGGTGGGCCAAGCTGGTTAGGAGCGGGTGTGGCAGCTTTCCCGACCGGATGCCCGGAAACTAGAGGATGCACCAACTCTCGTGGATAAATCGTACACTACACACCATCTCTCTGTAGGAGTAGGTCGATGTGTCACTCTCTGTAACACAAACACACACACGCTGTTAAAACACACACACACACACACACACACACAGGTTCATACAATAGGAATGTCGTGGGAGTGGGAAATGTCGGTGTACTAGAGTAGGGGTACCCTAGTATCCCGAACTCGTGCACGGACAGTTGCAGCACCCCGCGGCAGGGTTGGCCTGGTGACCGCCAAGGTCCTCAGCGGCTCCTTTGGAGCCATTCAAGAACAAGGTATTCAAGGCCCCGGCAAGAGGAGCTTGTCGGGAAGGCCACTCAAGGCACGAAGGAAACAAGACCCCGGCAAGAGGAGCTTGCCGGGAAGGCTCGGTGAGCGACAAGCTCCCGAGCGCGACAAGGATTTCAGCCGCGGCAAGGAGATTGCCGCGGCAGGCAACCTCTCTTCATCTCCGCTCCAGCTCATCCGCCAACGTGTCGCCGTGGGGCTACTCCAGGCACGCGTGTCGAAGGGCTGTGCAGCCAGCGGGGAGCAGCGATAAGCGGCGCTGACAAGCTTACCATCGTGGCAAACGGTGGTGCACTTGACGGTCCCTGTTGCACTGTTTAGGCGACAGGGACAGGCATTTATTGATCTTGTCCCTTGCCGTCAGAGTTAGGTATAATGCACTGTACACTGTGCAAGTCGGTGTACCAACTACTGTTTTTCCATTTGTACCCTCATCTATGTTGCCACCTGTCGGTGACCCCTTGGGCCTATAAAAGGAGGCCCAAGTGCAACGTAGAAAGGGTTTGGCTGGTTCGGTTCATTCGACTCATTCGAGACCACACTCACTCAGGCTAGGTTTTGTAGCTCTCATTGCTCCCTAGCAAGAACACAATACAATTAACCAAGCAGCAGTAGGAGTGTTATCTCTCCGGAGAGCTCCGAAGCTGGGTAAAACTGCTCATGTGCATCGCCTCGATCTGCTCTTTGCGCAATCTCCGCCCCCCATCGAACCACAAGGGACTCGGTCCGCCAGGTCCCATAGGTGTTCGTGGGTCACGATCAGCTTCCCCGACATCTTTGGCGCGCCAGGTAGGGGGCGTCGAGGCTGTGTGAACCTGATCCGGCATTCACACGAGCAACAATCTTCATCATCTTCATCAACATGCCACCGAAGAAGAAGGCTTCGGCGGCAGCAGAACCGTCCGCGTCAAACCCACCACCACCGGAGCTGACGAGTGGTGGGGAAGACGCTGGCGGAGGAACGGGCGTCGTCGAAGGAGCCCACGATGCCGCCAAGTCCAAGGACAAGGCGGCGCAGGCTTCGGCGTCCGAATACGCACCGCGTCCATCTCAAGAGGCGCGAGACCGACAGCGTCATGGTGCTCGCAGCGCCATACGCTCGTTGGATCAAGGCCAAGCTGGAGGATCCCGAGGCCCACGAGACCCGCATGCACGCCAGCATGCTGGTACGAGCGGAGTACGATCGCTTGGACGGGATGATGCTCCTCCTAACTTGGTTAGAAGTCCGAGCACATCCCGTTCCTCGCACCGTACGCCATTGCCACCCACCACTCCAGCAGAAGCCTTGGCGAGAGCTCAACTGCTTCTAGACTACCCTCCAACGGCCGACAAGGTCGACGAATGGAGGGCCACCATCCAGAGTCTCATCGGTTTTGCCAACGGCGACGTTCCGCGGCAACCAACTGCATCCTTGCCGCGGCGAGACGACAAGGCACGAGCCGGTGGCGACGAGACCTGCGGGGGTGCAACCACCATGAACTCTCCTTCCCGAAGGCCAAGATCACCAGCTCCTCGGGTCCACCTCGACAGCGACTCCACCGCGTCGTCGGATCCACGGGCTCGTCGTGATCAGCGCCAAGTTCTTCAAGAACGGCAACAAGAGGACGCTCGAACCCGCATCGAGCGCCCCAGAGAAGCGCGGCGTCAATCCGACCAGCGCGCCGGGCCCGCTGTTGACATGCATGCGCCCGAAGAACCAGCGACTTGTCCGTCGTGATAGATTGCCTGCGTTCACTCGTGAGCTGCGGCAAGTCCAGTGGCCCGACAAGAAAAACTTCAAGCCAGATGTGCCAGAGAAGTATGATGGCAGGACGCATCCGTCGGAGTTCCTCAGCATCTACACCATCGCGGTGCAAGCTGCAGGGGGACGAGACGACAAGATCCTCGCCAACTACTTTCCGCTGGTACTTAAGCCAAATGTCAGGTCATGGCTCATGCACTTGCCGGACAGCTCCATATCTTCTTGGGCAGATCTGTGCCATCAGTTGTCGGCGCCTTCACAAAGCGTGACCACAAGCCTCATGGCCAAGAGAGTGACCTTCACCTGCCGCCCGTAAGGAAGGAGAGTCCTGCGCAAGTTCATACAGAGATTCAGCCGTGTGCACTACAACATCCCGGATGTCCACCCCCGCCGCGGTGATCAGCGCGTTTCATCGAGCGTGCGGAACCGCAGGATGAGGAGGAGATGGCGATGTGCAAAGTCAAGGACGTCAGTGAGCTGTATGCCTTGGCCGACAAGTGTGCACGTGCTGAGGAAGGAAGAAGACTCCCAGGAGAGAATTTTGGAGCAGAATCTGACAGTGAGGAGACCGCCCCGGCAAAGAAGAGCCGGCGGCGGAACAACAGAAAGAAGAAGAGCAAAGAGGTACTAGTTGTCGAGCAGTCCGGCAACAGAGGTGGCTCCAAGAAGGCTAAGGTTGGCGGCTCCGGCAAGGAGGTTGCCGCTGACGCCGACCGCCAAGCTGTGGCGGCCGCCGACAAGCAGGACAGTTCCAACAAACAGTACTGTAAGATTCACCGCACCAAGGGCCACGACCTCCAGAGCTACAAGAAGGTCGAGCAGCTTGTAGAACAGCAGAAGGCTGAGTACGAGCAGCGAGACAAGGAGAAGGCCCAGGAAGGTGCTGGGGCAGCTAGCAAGAAGAGACCCGGCCGGGAGGGACGCAGCAAGGCCAAGCAAATGGCAAGGAGACAGACCTCCAGCGGTCGCGACAGGATGAAGACGACGATGATGACGAAGACATGGAAGACGATGAAGCTGATGAGAAGGAGTTTCAGAAAGCAACGGAGGTCCTCTGCGTTGACGGTGGTGCTTCTCTGCATACCTCGCACCGCCAACTCAAGAAATGGATGTGTGAGGTTAATGCAGCAGAACCATCCGTAGAGTCACGCAGGCCTCTGAAGTGGTCCAGCACGCCCATCATCTTTGACATCGAGGACCACCCTGATCGCATAACTATGGTCGGGTGCTTGCCGATGTTGGTCTCACCAACCATCTGCAACCTCAAAGTCACTAAGATGTTGGTTGACGGCGGGGCCGGCTTGAACCTGATCTCCTCTGCAGTGCTCCAGAAGCTTCAGATCCCTGACAGCGAGCTCGAAGAGACTGGCACTTTCCAAGGAATTAACCCAGGAAGGAGCAAGCCGAAAGGGAAGATCACGTTGCCGGTAACATTTGGCAGCGAGCTAAACTTCAGGACTGAGAGGGTCACGTTCGACGTTGCTGATTTCCCATTGCCTTATAATGGGATACTTGGCCGTCCAGCACTCGCCAAGTTCATGGCAGCCTCTCATTATGCATACAATCTGCTCAAGATGCCTGACCCGGTAAGTGTAATTTATGTTCATGGAGACAAGAAAGATGCTCTTATCTGCGCCGACAAGATTTATCGGGATGCAGCAGCTGCGACAGATAGCAAATCACTTGCCGCTGAAGCTCCCCGGGGGAAGAAGAAGACCACTTTGTCTGGCAAGAGCTCTGATGCCCACTCCAGCAAGCGCACCTCTTCGGAGTGCTGCACTACCATCGAGGGCGCACCATCGAGCTCCACCGGCAAGTGCAAGAAGATGATGGCAGCTCCGCCGAAGACCAAGAAGGTGCCCGCCAAGGAGGACGGCACTGGTGGTACCTTCACCATCAGTGCCACGCTTGACCCTAAATAGGAAGGTGCGCTCGTTGCTTTCCTGCGGGCGAATGTCGACGTGTTTGCATGGCAACCGTCGACATCCCCGTGTTCCTGTGAAAGTGATTGAGCACCACTTAGCTATCTGTCCTCATCGCGCGCCCGTCAAGCAAAAAGTCGGAAGCAGCGGTGGGCGCCAAGAATTCATAGCGAAGAGATCAAGAAGTTGGAAGCAGCAGGCCTTGTCGAGGAGTGCTCCATCCCACGTGGTTGGCCAATCCAAGAGTTGTCACGAAGGCAAATGGGAAATGGAGACTCAGATCGACTTTACAGATGTTAATAAAGCTTGTCCCAAAGACCCATTTCCCTTGCCACGATCGACCAGATTGTTGACTCCACGGTGGATGTGATTTGCTTTCATTTCTTGATGCATATTCAGATATCATCGGATCTTCATGGCGAGAGAGGATGAAGAAAACCGCATTCATTACACCATGTGGCACATCTTTGTTTCATACGGATGCCTTTTGGGTTGAAGAATGCTGGTTCAACGTTTGCAAGAGTAGTCCATGACACTTTTGAGCCCCAAATGCACAGAAATGTAGAAGCCTACATGGATGACATAGTGGTCAAGAGCAAGGACAAAGCAACTCTGGTTCAAGATTTGGATGAGACCTTTGCAAATCTGCGCAAGATCAACCTCAAGCTCAATCCCGAGAAGTGCGTGTTTGGAGTCCCTTCCGGCAAGCTTCTCGGGTTCTTCGTGTCTCGGAGAGGAATTGAAGCCAATCCCGACAAGATCAAGGCCATTGAGCAGATTGAAGCACCAAAGCGCGTCAAGGATGTTCGAAGACTTGCCGGTTGCGTGGCTGCTCTCAGCAGGTTTATCTCTAGGTCTGCTGAGCGTGCCCTGCCATTTTTCAAGATTTTGAAAAGGGCAGGTCCAATGAAATGGACTCCGAAGTGGAGGCTGCGCTGCAGGACTTAAAGAGGTACCTATCCTCCACTCCGATACTTGTCACACCTAGGCCACAAGAGAAGTTGCTGCTATACATAGCGGCAACCAATCAAGTGGTTAGTGCTGCGTTAGTAGCGGAGAGGGAGGCGATGAGGAGCCGCAACCGAGGCAGATACATCCAGCGACAAGCGGGGGCTTCACCGACAAGCTCTGGTCCCGACAAGGACGGATCTGCAGAGATTGCGAGAAGACGCAGAAAAGGATGGTGCAGCGCCTATCTACTTTGTCGATTCCCTCCCGCAAGGGGCTAGGTCAAGGTACTACGGTGTGCGTAAACTGCTTTTCGGCCTCCTCATGGCCTCGAGAAAGCTGCGCCATTACTTCCAAGCACATGAGATAACAGATTGTCACTCGCTTTCCGCTGAAGAGGATATTGCAAAATCCGAAGCACAGCAGGATTGTCGAGAGGGCTTCGAACTATCAAGCTTTGGCCTCAAGTTTGAAAGCACCTCAACTATCCAAAGCAGAGCATTGGCAGAGTTTATAGCAGAATGGACGCCAACACAAGATGAAGAAATTCCAGAGACGAGCATCCCCGTCAAGGAAGCAAGTAAAGAGTGGATGATGTACTTTGATGGTGCCTTCTCGCTGCAAGGCGCCGGTGTCGGCGTGCTGCTTATCGCACCCACCAGAGAGCACCTCAAGTACATAGTCCAGATGCACTTTCCCAAGGAGCAAGCAACAAATAATACTGCAGAGTATGAAGGTTTGCTTGTCGGTCTCAGAATTGCAGTAGACCTTGGGATCAAGAAGCTTATCGTCAGGGGTGACTCGCAGCTTGTCGTCCGCCAAGTAAACAAAGATTATCAGAGTCCGTTGATGGAAGCCTACGTTGATGAAGTGAGAAAGCTAGAAGAACACTTTGAAGGCCCGCAAATGGAACATGTCCCAAGAGCTCGTAATGATATTGCCGATGGCTGTCAAAGTGTGCTGCACTCAAGTTACTGTGGAACCAGGAATTTTGTACTCAAGCTGACTCAACCAACTGTAACACCATCAACTGGACAGAGCAAGAAGAGGAAGTTGGTTTCTGGTGACTACTTTCCGGCAGAGCTCCCTGAAGCCGCCGCCAAGAAGGTCCCCAAAATCAACGCAGATATCGTGAGGAGCAGTCTGCTCCGACAAGCCCGAGGGTTTGTTTCGTTGAAGCGCACGCTCCCGACAAGTTTTGCTCCGCAAGCTTGCCGGGATCATCAAGCTCGGCCGAACCGCAGAGTTCTTGCCGTGGAAGCCGATGTTCCCGCAGCGGCAGATGTGCCTTTAGTCCTTGTTGTCGAGCCGCAAGCTCCAACATGGGCGCAGCAGATCGTCCATTTCCTTGTGACAGGGAACTTCCCAAGAGCAAGAAGAAGCGAGAAAGAGTAGCCCGGCAGTCAAGTATGTACCAGTTTGTTGACAACATCGCATGCGAAGAAGACTCAACGGTGTGAAATTGAAGTGTATTTGCCGGGAAGATGGATGAAGTTGTTGGCGAGATACACGGAGGCATATGTGGTCACCACATTGGCGCAAGAGCACTTGCAAGCAAAGCTTTCGGCAAGGTTTCTTCCGCGGAAGCTCTCCAGAAGCAACGCACAAGTAACCAAGTGTGAAGCGTGCGGTTCCATTCAAAGCAGATACACCAGCCAGCTCAAGCTCTCCAGACGATCCCTTTGTCCTGGCCATTTTTGGTGCAGGGGCTCGATATCCTCGGCCCCTTCCCCGAAGTGTCGGGGCTTTGAGTACTTGTACGTCGCAATCGACAAGTTCACAAAGTGGCGGAAGTGGAAGCAATGAGGAAGGTGACAGACACAAGTGATCAAGTTCTTCAGTCAATTGTTTGCCGCTTTGGGATTCCTAACCGGATCATCACCGACAACGGCACACAATTCACGAGTCGCACCTTCATGCAAGACGCCCAAGATCTTGGCGCCAAGGTCTGCTTGCTTACATTGCTCATCCGAGAAGCAACGGTCAAGCGAGAGAGCAAATGCTGAAGTGCTGCGAGGACTCAAGACCGAACTTTCGGCTAAAGCTGCGCAAGTCGCGGAAGAAACTGGATTGAGGAGCTGCCGGTGGTTCTTTGGTCGATCAGGACGACGCCAAATCGAGCCACTGGCCAGACACCTTTCGCTCTAGTCTATGGAGCAGAGGTAGTTCTCCCCACGGAACTCGTATATGGATCACCTTGAGTACTCGCTTATGATGAGCTTGAGCAAGAGCAGCTGCGACAAGATGACGCTGCTCCTCGAGGAGGATCGTCTTGAGCTCGCAGACGAGCTGCTCGTTACCGACAAGCTTTGCGCCGCTACCATAGCCGCAAAGTTAGTGCCGAAGCTTCGAGGAAGGCTACCTTGTTCTTCGGTAGCGTTCAGTCCGCCAAGAATTCCAACAAGTTGACGCCTAAAGTGGGAAGGCCCTTATCGGGTGAAACGAGTCACTAGGCCTCGCTGTCGCCTTGAGACCGAAGATGGCGTTCGGTGAGCAACTCCTGGAATATAGAGCATCTTAGTAAGTTTTATCCATATGTTGCGGAACCTGTTCGCAACCACCCTTTTGTACAAGTCTTGCCAATGTTGCATGTAATCCTTTGTACAAAGCCGCTAGCAGAACCGATGCATCATAAAGCTCATGTGTTGCGCACAAGTTGTCAATTTCATGCTTTCATCATTATTTTGCATGTATTATCTGACATTTTGTGCAGCATCTACACCCGGTAAGCGATAACGAGCCACAAGGCTCCATAACTTTATTTTCTCTTCTTTCTTCTCAAAAGAAAGGAAGGTTCATCCACCCACAAGTTAGCCGGGGGGGAATGAGAAGATAATGGTGTGGGCCACCAAGTGTCGCTCGAAGAAGTATCGCCTTGCCGGGAAGCAAACGACAGAAAAGCTAAGTTGCTAAATTTAAGCAATCAGTTTTTAAATTTTTAAGTTATCTTCCTCGAACGATAGTACTTTGTATGGAAAACTCTGCGCGGAGGAACCAACTCGTAGCTAGTCGCACCTTACTTTGTTTCGAGTCCGCTCAACAACTTAAGTGCGCTGCAACTAGTTGCGACAAGGTTGCTTGTCGGAGGCAGCGTCGCCAAAGCTCTGCCGACGTTCCTTTTCAGCGCTTCATGCAAAGGCGCCAGACCGACAAGTTCCCTAAAAGCGTAGGGCACAAACATACAAGGGAAGGAATCGAGAAAAGGAAATAACAATGCAATTGTTTACCTAAGATAGAGTATATTACAAAAATAACTTGTCGCAGATCTAATAAATTGTTCTAAACATGATCAGCAGCGACAAGGGAAAGATAAACTTGGCGGCCTAGTCCACGCGGTCGCCATCAACCTCTTGACTCCGCTCACCCTGTCCACGATGGTGCGACAAGGGCCTTGAGCGCTTCAACGTCGTGATCGGCGAGGACTTGAGGACGTTGGCGAAGTTAACCTGGATTGCGGAAGGCCACCTTCATCAACACCTTCGGAGGGCTCTCACAGATCCGACGCGACTTCGTCGGCCAGCTGCTTTGGGATCTCCTCCGAACGGCTGGAGAGCCGCCACCACGCCCTTGAAGAACAGGCTGAGCTTGGCGCTGGGTTGAAGGCGCTTCGTCGGTGGAGTACCCAAGATCCACCATCCCAGCTCCATCAGCTCATTGTTGATGGCGGCAAGCAGATATCTACAAGACTCTCCGTCCGGTGCATCACGTTATCTCGAAAGTATCCTGGCGGTCACAAGATTCGCCAGCAGCTCCTCGTTGGCCTTGATCTTCTCCAACAGGCCCGCTTCTCGCTCCTTGGCGCCGCCCGGCGTCTCCGTCAAGGTGGTCGATTTCAGCTCCAGATCTGCCTTGGAGTCCTTGGCGACGTCGAGCTCTTTGATCTTCTCAACAAACGACCCGCAACTCGCCAAGAGTATAGGCGTCCTTCAAGCGCTCGCGCTTCAGCCGGTGACCTCCTCGCCGCTCTTACGGAGGGTGGCCTCCAGCTGCGCCACCCTCGTCTCCAATTCCTTCTTGGCGGCCTCGGCGGCTGCGGCGGCGTCCTTTGCCTCCTTGAGTGCTCCGCCAATTGATTGCTCGCTGCAAGATTTTCCTCGTGGCTGTCGAGGTTGATCTTCTTGCCGCGCCACCACCTTCTTGTGTAGAGAGCTTCGCCGGCAAGCCTTTGCTGATCCTCGACCTCGGCCTTCTCCGGGATGAAGGCCGTGCGCTCTCGGCAAGTTTCTCCGCGCTCGCCTTTCGTCCGGAGAGTTTCTTTGTTGGCGCTGGAGCTCTTTCTGCGCTTCTCCATGTCAGCTCCGCCCTCGTGACAAGTGCTTCCCGCGACTCAGCTTAGCTTGCGAGGCGCGGTAGAGCGACAACAGCTTCTTCAAGCGGCTGCTCCTCCTCGACTTCGCCCTTGCTGCTACTTGGCGCGTCAACCAGCGACAACCCAGCGGAGGCGAGCAGCTCCTCGTCAAGGTCTCTCCTCGACCGGCGCCTGAGCTCGGCGCCCATGGAAGCTTGATGAAGACGCCCGCGGCCTTGAGATAGGCGCGGGCTGGGGCTCTTCGGAGCCTGGTGCTTCATCGGTGGCGGAGGGATCGGCGGTCGGCGTAGCGCCTGGCGCTCCTGCAGCCTCAGGGTCGTCAGTTCGATCACCAGACCCCTCCCCAGCCTTTGTGCCAGCAGCCTTGGCGGCCTCCTCGCCGGCGGACCCATCGGCGCCGGCCTCCTCCTCGCCGGCAACCTCAGTCTCCATCGGCTCTCCAGCAGATGGATCTGACGATCAGAAAATAAAAGAACAAGTCAAGCAAGTGTTCGAAAAGAAGAACAGAAGAAAAAGAGCCCAAGGGAAATTTTCAAGTAAGAAGATTACCTGCAATGGGATCTGTAGCCACGGTCTCCACCACCGGAGGGTCGTCGGCGCTGCCCCTTGTCGGAGAAGCTCCCTTGTGAGAGGCCTCCCTTGGGAGGCGCTCCTTGGCGGGAATTCTCCCTTGGCGGCGTGGTTGAAGCGAGCATGAACTTGGGAGTGACCTCCGGGGGCCTCGATGAGGCTGCTCTGCTCTGCACAATTCAACAAGTCGATATCATCAAAGAAGGAGCACCCATGCACACCTAACCGTAAGAAATAAACCAAGTACTTACGCTGGGGGCTGTGCTGGGGGCTGCTCTGATGAAGGGTTGCCTGGTCCGGCAAGGGAGTCTCGGACGCGCCTCCTGTCGCCGCGGGGGGATCGTCTTCGATGACAACCACCGGGGTCTTGGCTCTCTTCGACGCCCTCTGAGCTAGCGTCCTGAGGAAGGACAGAGTTCAGGATGAAGCAAATCAGATACAAGACAAAACAACAATTTGAAGAATTACAAGTACAGCGACAAGATCTTACTCTTCTTCTTCTTCCTCGGAGCTGAGAGCGGAGAAGTCGAATTCCGCTCCACCTCCAGTGCGACGAGCTGGAAGAGTAGGCTCCCTCGGATGCTTGGCGGGTGCGGGAGCCGTGGTCCCCGAAGGCCCCGCTCCAGTTGACGTGGCGGCGTGAGGCGCTCCCGCGGCAATGAGCTTGCCTTGATGGGGCTTGGCGTCGGCGGCGGGACGGCTGTTGGCCCGTCTGCCGCCCCGCCACTTCTCCGGTCTTGCGGAGGCGCCTTCTTGGCGGGGCCGCGGGCTCCTCCCATGGCAAGCTACCTGAAGGCGGAGGGGGGCGCCCCCGGCAGGCTCGTTCGGCTCAGCGTCGGGCTCGGCCTGCTCCTCCTCGCCGGCAAACTCCTCTCGATCGGCAAGGCTTGCCACCTCGGCTGCCTCTGCCTCCTCCACGGTGAACCCAAACACGCCAGCGGCAGCGGCTGCTGCCGCCTCCTCCAACCTTGTGGCGATGCGCACCATCTCTTGCTCGGTGGTGTCGCGGGTAAGCCACTTCTGCTCGTCGGCGCGGATCGGCACTTCTTCCAAGTTGTCGAAGAACTGCTGCACGATGTCGTCGGCGGGCTCCTGCCAAGTTGGAACGATTCCATGGGAATCGCACAACGGCATCATCGCACGGATGCGATCAAGAGACGAGTTGTTGCACAAAGGCACGACCCCCCTCGGCAGCATGAACCACTCGGGGCGATCTGGGTCAGGCTTGAACAGCTCCAGCAGCATCGCATCCAGCTCCAAAACAGTGAAATTCCAGTTGAGGCCCGGGCGCAGCCTCATGATGTCCGCTGCGTTTTGAAACTCCCAAGCAGGTCTCCCGCTCTCCTGCAAGGGAGCGATGCGGCGGCGAAGGAAATCCGTGCCAACAGCGCCTACAGTAAGCCCGGCATGCCTGAGGCGCAAGATCCGGGTCACGGCAATCTTCAACTTGGCGTCCTCCGGCGCCAAGTTACTCCAATCGTTGCCGCGCACTATGGGATTTTGGCGCAGGGCAGTGAAAGGCTGTGGGTTCTCCTCTATAATCCAACACCAATCGGCTCTCCACTCCTCCCACTTGCTGCGAAGCTCTCCTTCCAGATAGGCTTCTTTCTTGCCGATCCTGGAGATCCAAGCAATCCCTCCGGCAAGCGGCTCTCCTCTCTCAACGCGGGGCATGAAGTAGTGGCGGAAGAGGGCTACATTTGGGTGGACTCCGACAAAGTTCTCGCAGAGGTGTGCGAAAACCGCCATGGTCAGGACGGCGTTGGGGGTGAAAACAAGAAGGCGGAGGCCGTAGGTGTTCATGATGTCGCAAAAGAATTCGGAAAAGGGCCGGCAGAGCCCGCAGTAGAAGAAAAGCGCGAAGAAGGGATACCCGACAGAAACCTTCTCGGATGTGGCCTTTCTACGTTGCACTTGGGCCTCCTTTTATAGGCCCAACGGGTCACCGACAGGTGGCAACATAGATGAGGGTACAAATGGAAAAACAGTAGTTGGTACACCGACTTGCACAGTGTACAGTGCATTATACCTAACTCTGACGGCAAGGGACAAGATCAATAAATGCATGTCCTCGTCGCCTAAACAAAGGCAACAGGACCGTCAAGTGCACCACTGTTTGCCACGATGGTAAGCTTGTCGGCGCCGCTTATCGCTGCTCCCGCTGGCTGCACAGCCCTTCGACACGCGCGTGTTCGGAGTAGCCCCAGCGACATCGTTGGCGGATGAGTGGAGCGGAGATGAAGAGGTTACTGCGCGGCAAGCTCCTTGCCGCGGCTGAAATCCTTGTCGCGCTCGGGAGCTTGTCGCTCACCGAGCCTTCCGGCAAGCTCCTCTTGCCGGGGTCTTGTTTCCTTCGTGCCTTGAGTGGCCTTCCCGGCAAGCTCCTCTTGCCGGGGCCTTGAATACCTTGTTCTTGAATGGCTCCAAAGGAGCCGCTGAGGACCTTGGCGGTCACCAGGCCAGCCCTGCGCGAGGGTGCAGAATGTCCGTGCACGAGTTCGGGATACTAGGTACCCTACTCTAGTACACCGACAGAGCCCCGGCTGGGCCACACACGCACCGAGCTCTGTTGGGCCAGCCCAAAATAAATTCTGCAGACGGCACGCGCGCCTAGATCGCGCAGTTATTATCTCGGACCCACCACGTCCCCCACGAGGCAGCACGCCCGGACGTGGCGTCGTGGGGAGATCGTGGGGCTTTCTTTAATTGAAAGCGAAACGTCCCCCCTCGCCCTTATAAGGGAAGCAGGCAAGACGCCTACACCGCCATTGCTGTCACATCAAAACCATCGCGCCCCCCTTCTTCTCAAATCCAAGAGAGCGACGCGCCCCCCCATTGCCACCGGGCGCCATCAACGTCGTCCGGATTCCTCCACCACCTCCGCCATGGGCCCGAAGGCCGACAGGAAGCCACGGGAAGTGAGATAAATGGATTACGTACAAGAAGAGGAGAGGTGACAAATATTCCATCAAACCTGGACTGAGGAGTAGTACTCCCTCCGTCTAGGTGTTAAGTCATCTTACGAAAATTAGATATTCCCAAAATGTTTAGGCATCATCCATTAACTTCGCATCTCAATCCCCTCCTAGCCGTGTTGCTAGCGAGCGCTGTTACTTACTCTGTCTTGCTATCTCCCCCGGAAACCCAATGCATGGAGTGCAACTACACGTTGATCAGTCAAGGAATCAAAGTCGGCTTGCATGCGAGTTAATACGTGGCCCTGCATGGTAGCTAAAATGGCTTCTCTTAATTGTTGAGATTTATTGTTGTGTTTAGAGAAATAAATCAGGGCTTTCATTGGAGGAAGGACCGGTCAAGTTTCTCCTCCTCCTCCAATCAGCTTGCACCTTGGTCCCCCTGCACCTTCTAAGAGCATGGTTAATAGTATAGCCATTTGCTGGCTATAAGTCATTGCCACGTCATCTATAGCCCATTTTATAGCCAATATGTGCAATAGTTGATTAAAAGAGTGTACTACTTTTTAATTATATGGCCCACCTTCCACGCTCACAAAATACCTAGGAGCACGTGCTAGAGCTGGCTCTTCACCAAGAGCCCGCTTACCTACATAATTAAAATTGAATTTCTCATTTTTTTCAAAACGGAGGCAAAAGATTTGCCTGAGTTTCATAGTTTGCAAGTGACCCTACAAATAAACGGCATGGCAATTACTCTCAATACGCCCTAGTGTCTTAGAACCCGTTGTAATCCTTAGTTCATACGGTGGCATACTGACTTAGGTCGAATACAAGTGCCCAAAATATTTAAAATTGGAGGATGCAGCCCACCTTTCTGATATTTTGACCGTGTGTGGTTCAATTGTTATTCACTTCGGAGGGTCGTGTACCACACGTGAACGTTAGTCAGCGCGACCGGGAGGCGTGCAACGTTAATTGCGAGTTCACTCCTTTGAGCGTTAAATTTTCTTCACATACTAGCATTGCCCATAGTATTTTTATTCACTACGTTAGATAAAGAGTCTGTTTCGTGCAAAATTTTAAACGATTTTTATGGAGAGAAAAAGAAAACCACTCCATCTGTATACGCTGCAGCCTCGGCGCTTGTTTTCTAGGGTTTTCTCTCTTTACACTCTCTCTCCAATATATATATACACGATGGAGACTCAGCGCTTGTAGTTGCTCTCTTCACACTCTCTCACCCTCTCCAGATATAAACAAGACTTCGTTGGCCTCTCTCTCTCTCTCTCTATCTCCCCTCACTGCTGGTCAAAGAGCCAGCAAGATCCGTCCGCCGGGAAGGGAAAGAGGCTTAATGCGGTTACCGTCGATGAGGGAGGGAATCCACTACCAACACATCTGTTCTCTTTCACCGAGCGGTGGCCCCTTCTTCCTTGCTGCCGTACATAGTGTGGGCAGGTCGGCCTACGGCCACCCACTGAGCCACACCCCGAGAAATTTAAGGTATAATTTATTTATTCCACATAGAATTCTCTAGCTGCGTGTGGGCTTTTTCCGCTTCTGCACTCAAATCTAGGTGTTGGATCAAATAGGAAAGTAGTGGGGAAACTAGTATAGCATGAATCTAGGACGTGGTTCAAAGAGGAAAGGAAGTGGGGAAGTAGTACAGACTGGTGATGACCCACAAGTATAGGGGATCAATTGTAGCTCTTTTTGATAAGTAAGGGTGTCGAACCGAACGAGGAGCAGAAGGAAATGACAAGTAGTTTTCAGTAAGGTAATGTGTGCAAGTCCTGAAATTGTAAGTAACTCAGTAGTTTGATACCAAGATAATTTGTAACGGGCAAGTAACGATAGTAGTAACAAAAGTGCAGCAAGATAGCCCAATTCTTTTGAGGCAAAGGACAGGCCAAAACGGTATCTTATGATAAGCAAAGCGTTCTTGAGGGTACATGGAATTTTCATCTAGTCACTTTCACCATGTTGGTTTAATTCGTGTTCGGTACTTTGACAATTTGATATGTGGGTGGACCGGTGGTTACGTGTCGTTCTTACTTGAACAAGCCTTCTACTTATGATTAACCCTCCCGCATGCATCCGCAACTATGAGAAAAGTATTAAGAATAAATTCTAACCATAGCATTAAGCCTTTAGATCCAATCGGTCCCTTAAGGAATAGCGCATAAAAGCTTCTGTCATTGTCGCAACCCATCATCTAATCATTACTCCACAATGCATTCCCATAGGCCCAAATATGGTGAAGTGTCATGTAGTCGACGTTCACATGACACCACTAAGGGAATCACAACATACATACTATCAAAATATCAAACACATATCAAGTTCACATGATTACTTGCAACACAATTTCTCCCGTGACCTCAAGAACAAAATTAACTACTCACAAATTATAATCGTGCTCAACATCAGAGGGGTATTAAATAGCACATTGTATCTGAACATATAATCTTCCACCAAATAAACAATATAGTAATCAACTATAAGATGTAATCAACACTACTAGTCACCCACAAGCACCAATATGTAGTTCCGGTAACATGATTGAACACAAGAGATGAACTAGGGTTTAAGAGGAGACGGTGTTGTTGAAGATGTTGATGGAGATTTCCCTCCCAAAGATGGGAGAGTTGTTGGTGATGATGATGACGACGATTTCCCCCTTCGGGAGGGAAGTTCCCCCGGCGGAATCGCTCCGTCGGAGGGAAAAAGTGCTCCTGCCCAAGTTCTGACTCGAGACGGCGGCGCTCCGTCCCAAAAGTCCTCTCCTTTTATTTTTTCTAGGTCAAAATGACCTATATACCAGAAGATGGGTACCAAAGGTGGGCCTGGGTGAGCATAACCCACCAGGGTGCGCCTAGGCTCCCTGGCGCGCCCAGGTGGGTTGTGCCCACCTGGTGGGACCCCTCTGGTAGTTATTTGCTCCAGTATTCCTCAAATATTCCATAAAAAATCCTCGTGAAGTTCCAGCTTGTTTGGAGTTGTGCATAGTAGGTGGCCTGACGTAGCTTTTCTAGGTCCAGATTTCCAGCTGCCAGAATTCTCCCTCTTTGCGTATACCTTGCATATTATGAGAGAAAAGGCATTATAATTACTCCAAAAAGCATTATTGTGGATAAAAACATCATAAATAACAGTAAGGAAACATGATGCAAAATGGAGGTATTAACTCCCCCAAGCTTAGACCTCGCTTGTCCTCAAGTGAAAAACTGAAATCGAAAAACATGTCCACATGCTTAGAGAGAGGAGTGTCGGTAAAAACAAAATACAAACATAGAAGCATCATGTTCATTATTATAACAGCAACAAACTTAAGCATAAGACTCTTATCATAAAGCTTTTATCATAGACTGCTCATGAATAAGTGACAATTCATCACACTATTTAAGTATAAAGCGAAAACTCTATTAAAGACCAACAAACTATGTTCTCAGTCAACTTTGCAACTACAATTCATCATCTTTTCAGGAAGGGTCATGTATCGGAGCCTTTAGGCTAGTCCACATACTCAACCATCATATAGTCTTCTATGATTGCTAACACTCACCGCGTAAACATGAGCAAAACATTTCAACCGGACACATAGAAAGATAGGGGCTTATAGTTTCGCCTCCCAATGTATTCCCCTCAAGGGTGATGTCAACAATAATAACTCATGCTATCTATATTCAACTGGACATATGTGCCTAGATCTTTCCTCACCAGATGATGCTTGCCAAAGGAGAAAAATAAAAACAATTAGAAGGAAAACTTTGACTCTTTGCATAAACATAAAAGATAGGCCCTTCGCAGAGGGAAGCAGAGGTTGCCATGTGCTTATTTGTTTGTATGCTCAACCCCTTAGTGCAAAAGAACGTCATGTTGCATTGCCCCTTGTGATAGCGACCTTTATTATGTAGTATGTCACTTTTATTCTTCACCATCACAAGTTCTTGCAACGCTCAATTTTCTCTTACACTAAATGATCTCACATATTTAGAAGCAATTTTTATTGCATTTTTTCACTGATGAGAACTTACTTGAGGGATCTTGCTCAATCCCTAGGTACGTATGGTGGACACTTGAAAATAAGATTTGGGTTTATGGTTTTTGGATGCACAAGTAGTATCTCTACTTAGTGCGGAATTTTTGGCTAGCAAAGATAGGGGGAAAGCACCACATGTTAAAGGATCCATAATAATATGACTTCTATGTGAATATAAACAAACATAAACCATTAAGTTGTCTTCCTGGTCCAACATCAACAATTTTGGCATATAATATTTTGATGAGGGCTCACAATCACAAAGGATTTTTGGGATAGTATATTTATATGTGAATCTTCTCTTCCCTTATTAATTCTTTCATGAGTTGCATCATTGACTAATGCTATGTTTGTTAATCTCTAATAAAATTTTCTACTTGTACTTTTCCTTATGTGGTGTCATCACATACCATAAGATTAGTATATGATCTTCTTGATTTATTTCCTTTCTTTTATTTATTTTCTTCCTTATTTCTTTCCTTTTATTTATTCCCTTTCCTTTTATTGCAACATGAAAGTAAATAAAGCAAAAACTCAAACTAACTTTATTATATATCTTGCACACGATTACAAGGATATATCACTAAGAAACTCTCAAAGAAGAAATGATCGAACTAAACTTTTTTTCATCTAAAGCAAAAGATTGAATTAAAATAAGTAAAGGCAAAAAGATAGTGGGATGATACGATACCGGGGCACCTCCCCCAAGCATGGCGGAAGCCAAGGGGAGTTCCCATACCCGAAACTCAATTCTCTTATGGTGATGAAGAAGAAGGTGGTGGTGATGGCAATTGTGCCTTCAACTTTTTCATATTATAGTTAAGGAGAGAAATTTCCACCTTTAAATCATCGATTTCTAGCTCCAGCTTCAAGATCTTGTCACATAAATCCCCCTTTGCTTTTCTGCCGAAAACGAAAAGGAATAGATTGGTTTTCAAACCGGTTAGCTCTCTTAGGGAGACTTGACTTCTTGTACTCCACGTGCATATCCCCAGGTTGAGGTAGAGGAACATCCTCCTCCTCCAAGCTTGAATCATTGATCCTCATCAAGTGAGCATCCTCCTCGTCATCTGTAGTTCGACCATAAGGGGATAGGTCCCTATGGTCTTTGGGTCAGCAATGAGATATGAGGCATAGCTCTCTCCGTCGGAGTTTTGGGACGACATATTTTCAGAACTGCGCAGAAAACAACAAGAAAAGAGACACAAGATTTTTACGCGATACGGTGGTTAACAGGTTCTGGGAGTATATATAGATTTTTTATCTTGGGGGACAAGCAAACTGTAGAAAAACGGAGTCTGGAAGGTGTCCTAGGTGGGCACAACCCACCTGGGCGCGCCTGGTGTCTTATGCCCACCAGGGTACACTTCCTGGAAGTTTTTTTATTTTCCTTTTTTTCTAAATATCCAAAACTGACAAGAAATATTTTTGCGGATTTTTTGGAATCCATTTACTTACCGTATCACGTACCTCCTTATTTTCACGATTCTGGAGTGTTCCGAAGGGACTCTTTTATGTGTTCTTTCGGTGTCAAAGTTTGGATAATATTACTTTCAACATTAATGGGCGTACCTAAGATATAATTTTTTATTCATTTCCCATTAACAATTTTTGGGTTAGTACCTTCGGCATTATTTATGTTGATGGCTCTAGACTGATAAACCTCCTCGTTAACTAGGGGCCTTCCCATTTTGAGAGGAGTTTTCCTGCAAAGAATCTGAAACAAGAGTTGTACAAAAGAACATATTCTCCGTCTTTAAACTCACGCTTTTGGATTCTTTTGTCATGCCATCTTTTAACTTTTTCCTTGAATAATTTTGCATTTTCATAAGCTTGGGTGCTCCATTCATCTAATGAGCTAATATCAAATAACCTCTTTTCACCAGCAAGTTTGAAATCATAGTTGAGATCTTTAATGGCCCAATATGCTTTATGTTTTAACTCAAGAGGCAAATGACAAGCTTTTCCGTAAACCATTTTATAAGGAGACATACCCATAGGATTTTTATATGCTGTTCTATAAGCCCAAAGTGCATCATCTAATTTCTTAGACCAATTCTTCCTGGACCTATTGACAGTCTTTTGCAAAATTAATTTTATTTCTCTATTACTAAGTTCAACTTGACCACTAGACTGAGGATGATAAGGTGATACAATTATATGGTTAACATCATATCGGGGAAGCATTTTACAGAAAGCACCATGAATAAAGCGTGAACCACCATCAGGCATTAAATATCTAGGGACTCCAAACCTTGGGAAAATAACTTCCTTAAGCATTTTAATAGAGGTGTTGTGATCAGCACTACTGGTTGGAATAGCTTCTACCCATTTAGTAACATAATCAACGGCAACCAAAATATGTGTATACCCATTAGAGGAAGGAAAAGGTCCCATGTAATCAAATCCCCAAACATCAAATGGTTTAACAGCAAGTGAATAGTTCATAGGCATTTCTTGACATTCATCACAAGATAAGACAAACTTACGTGCATCCTTGAAGAGAGTAGGCCAATAAAATCCAGATTGCAATACCTTGTGAGCAGTTCTATCTCCAGCATGATGCCCTCCATAAGCTTCGGAGTGACATTTTCGTAGGATTTGTCACTGTTCATGCTCAGGTACACAACGTCTAGTAATACCATCTACTCCTTCTTGATAAAGATGTGGGTCATCCCAAAAGTAATGTCTTAAATCATAGAAGAATTTTTCTTTTGTTGGTATGTAAAGCTAGGTGGAAAATATTTAGCAACAATGTAATTAGCATAGTCAGCATACCAAGGAGTACTATGAGCAACATTTATTACAGCTAACTTATTATCAGGAAAACTATCATCAATAGGTTGTGGGTCATTAGGAAAATTTTCAAGCATGGATAAATTATCAGCTACGGGGTTCTTAGCTCCTTTCCTATCAATGATATGTAAATCAAATTGTTATAACGAGAGAACCCATCGAATAAGTCTTGGTTTAGCATCTTTCTTTTCCGTAAGATATTTAATAGCAGCATGATCGGTGTGAAAAATTATTTGGAATCAACAATATAAGGTCTAAATTTATCACAAGCAAACACCACTGCTAAGAACTCTTTTTCAGTAGTAGCATAGTTTAGTTGAGCACTGTCTAGAGTTTTACTAGCATAATGAATAACATTCAATTTCTTATCAACTCTTTGTCCTAGAACAACACCAACAATATAATCACTAGCATCACACAAAATTTGAAAAGGCAAGTTCCAATCGGGTTGTTGAACAATAGGTGCAGAAATTAAGGCTTTCTTGAGTGTTTCAAAGGCTTCTAAACAATCATCATAAAAAAGGAATGTCCTTTTGCAAAAGATTTGTAAGAGGCCTAGGAATTTTAGAAAAGTCTGTGATAAATATCTTATAGAAACCAGCATGGCCTAAGGAACTACGATACCTTTTATATCTTTAGGACGTGGCATTTTCTCAATTGCATCAACCTTAGCTTTATCCACTTCAATACCAATTTAAAAAAATTTAAGACCCAAGACAATGCCTTCATTAACCATAAAGTGGCACTTCTCCCAATTGAAGACGAGATTTGTTTGTTCACATCTCCGCAAAACTCGATCAAGATTGCTTAAACAATCATCAAAAGACTTCCCATAAACAGAGAAGTCGTCCATGAAAACCTCAACAATCTTTTCACAAAAGTCTGAGAATATAGCAGTCATACATCTTTGAAAGGTAGCAGGTGCATTACCTAAACCGAAAGGCATACATCTATAAGCATATGTTCCAAAGGGACAAGTAAAAGTGGTCTTTTCTTGATCAGGTTGAGAAACAAGTATTTGTGAAAAACCAGAATATCCATTGTCGGTGCGGAGACGACACCTATGGGATCACCAGAATCCCTACTACGGTTGCGGGGCGCGGGGTCGTGAGAAGAGCAGATCAAACAGATAGCACACGGGTTCTTTATCCAGGTTCGGGCCGCGAGATGCGTAAAACCCTACTCCTGCTTTGGTGGTTAGTTTATCTGCGTTCTTGAGCTAGCTATGGGGCGCGAGGAGCTCCAAAGAGCCGAATCCTCCTCCTGGTCGCCTTGTGCCTCCTTTTATAGGGAAATGGGTTGCCACAGTGGCATACAGGAGGTGGAAAGGGTACAATCATACGAGTTTATCCCTCGCATTACATGAAAGGCGACATAAATGTGTCTTGCTTAGGTGTCCTTGCTTTATCGGGGACGGGGGAGAGCCCAGTCTCGTCCGCCGCCGCTCCCTTTCGCGTTGACACGCGCCCTGGCCAGCGGTGCCTGTGGTGCCATGTAGGCAGGCAGGCAGCTGAGGTGGCACAGTGGTGGGTCTCCACGAAGGTTCGCTCATCGCCACGCAGCTGCCTGCCCAACTGGTTGGGTCGGCAGCTGCATGGTGGAGGCTCGATTGGCGCGGGCCTGATGGTGGCCCTACGGGTGTCCATGGCAGGGGCCTTGCCACAGCCCCGACAAGGGTCTTGCCGGGGCCTCGGCAAGGGTCTTGGCGCGGCGCCTGCTGTCATCCCCGGCAAGGCTCTTGCCGGGGGCCTTGTGGTCCTCCTTGGCCGGGATCCCGCCAAGGGTCGTCATCTTCTATAGTATGTATCTGATCTTTGAATGTCTTCACAAAGATCTGCATGCCACTACGGGATGTCTCCCGAATCCTTTGCCCCATGGGGCGGTGGACTCAAAGGTGATCCGCTCCGTGGGCGTGGGGCGAGCCGCCCCGGCAAGGGCCTTGCCGGGTTTGCTAAAACTGCCCCCGGCAAGGATCTTGCCAGGGGAGTCTGCTTCGTCCCCTTTGCTCTTTGTGGTCTTGGTCTTGGCGTCGTTCTGCTCCTTTCGAGCTTCGGCCTTACCTTGGCTCACCTTCCTTGCCTTGCTTTAGCGTGGCGGCGCCCGCGGCTCAGACTGCCCGTGCACAGTTAAAAGGTGTACCCCTCTTTTTGTACACCGACATCCATCAAGGAAGCAAAAATGTGTGTGCTTAGATAATCTTTCAAGCATTTGATCAATAAAAGGCAGAGGGTAATAATATTTTCTAGCCTATAACAATTCTTTGTGGAATAAGTTCATTCTTATCATTAGGAACAATAGTTATACCTCCTTTCTTAGGGAAACAATGAACAGGACTCACCCATCTACTATCAGCTATAAATTATACCTTCTTCTAGAAGTTTTAATATTTCCGTTCTTACCACTTCTTTCATCATCGGTTTTAACCGGCTTTGGTGATCAACAACGGGTTTAGTATCAGACTCCATATTAATCTTGTGCTAACATAGAGTGGGACTAATGCCCTTTAGATCATCAAGTGTATATCCAATAGCAGCTCGATGCTTCTTTAGAACTTTCAATAATCTCTCTTCTACATGTTATGAAAGGTTAGCACTGATAATAACAGGATAAATCTTCTTTCCATCAAGATAAGTATATTTCAAAGTGTCTGGCAATTGTTTTAATTCACCTTTAGGTGGAGGAGGACCTCCTAGAGTTTCAATAGGCAAATTGTGTTTAAGTAGAGGACGTTGTTCAAAGAAAATCTTATCTATTTCATTTCTTTCATGATATGTAAATCATTTTCATGGTCTAGCAAATATTGTTCTAGTGGATCAGTAGGAGGCACAGCAATAGAAGCAAGAACAATTAACTAATCTTTACTAGGCAATTCTTTTTAATGAAGCTTTCTACTAAACTTGGAAAAATTAAACTCATGAGATTCATCACCAAAACTGACACCGACAATTTGTTTTTCACAATCTATCTTAGCATTAATGGTGTTCAAGAAAGGTCTACCAAAGATAATGGGACAAAAGTCATCTTGTGGGGAACCAAGAACAAGAAAATCAGTAGGGTATTTTATTTTCCCACACAAGACTTCAACATCTCTAACAATCTGAATTGGTGATATAGTGTCTCTATTAGCAAGTTTAATAGTAACATCTATGTTTTCTATCTCTGTGGGTGCTATGTCATTCATAATTTCTTGATATAAGGTGTAAGGAATAGCACTCACAGTAGCACCTATGTCACATAAACCATGATAAAAATGATGTCCTATTTTAACTGAGACAACATGCATGCCTACAACAGGTCTAAGTTTATCTTTTTTATCAGGTTTGGCAATCCTATCAGCTTCTTCACAGAAGTAAATAACATGCCCATCCATATCTTCTTCCAAGAGATCTTTAACATAGCAATACTAGGTTCTACTTTGATTTGTTCATCAGGTTAAGGTGTTCTAGTATAGCTTTTGTTGACCACAGTGGAAAATTTAGCATGTTCCTTTATCCTAACAGGGAAAGGTGGTTTCTCAATATAAGTAGAAGGAACAACTGGATCAACATTGTAAAGTATAGTTTCTTCTTTAACTGGTACTGGTTCTTTAATTTCTTATTTAATAGGTGGGCGATATTTAAACCACTTCTCTTTAGGGAGATGAACATGAGTAGCAAATGATTCACAAAAGGAGGCTACTATCTCAGAGTCAAGTCCATATTTAGTGCTAAACTTTTGAAAAGCATCGGTATTCATAAAAGACTTAACACAGTCATACTAAGCTTAATACCTGACTCTTTACCTTCATCGAGTTCCCAATCTACAGAGTTGCGTTTAATTCTTTCCAAAAGATCCCACCGGAATTCAATAGTCTGCCTAATATTCAAAAAAAAAATCAATAGTCTTCGTCATAAAAGAATCAGCACAGGAAGTATCGAGCATGGTTTGATCATTACGAGAAAGCCGAGCATAAAAGTTCTAGATAATAATTTCTCTTGAGAGCTCAAGATTGGGGCATGAATATAACATTGACTTAAGCCTCCCCCAAGCTAGATCAATACTTTCTCCTTGACGAGGCCAAAAATTATATATATAATTCCGATCACGATGAACTAGATGCATAGGATAAATTTTTTGGTGGAACTCCAATTTCAAATGATTCCAATTCCAACATCCAATATCATCGCATAGCTTATACCATGCCAATCCTTTTCCCTTCAAAGATAAACCTACAAGCTTGAACAATCCACAAATTTGTTCTACATATATCAAGTGCATATCAGGATGTTCGGTTCCATGTCCTGCATAACGATTAGCTAGCAGTTGTTCTATCGTACCCGAAGGAATTTCATATTCAATATTTTCAGTAGGTGCAGTTGGTTGAGGGGTAGCTAATTCTGGTTCCGGTCGAGGTGAAGATACCCCAAACAAACCTGTCAAAGTATTGTTTTCCATAGTAACAAGTGACAATAAATTTCAGCACAATATATAAATGTTTCCTTACCAAATTCCACTTACCAAAGGCACTTCACTCCCTGGCAACGGCGCCAAAAAACAGCCTTGATGACCCACAAGTATAGGGGATCAATTGTGGCTCTTTTTGATAAGTAAGAGTGCCGAACCCAACGAGGAGCAGAAGCAAATGACAAGTAGTTTTCAGTAGGTAATGTCTGCAAGTCCTGAAATTGTAAGTAACTGAGTAGTTTGATAGTAAGATAATTTGTAACGTGAAAGTAATGATAGTAGTAACAAAAGTGCAGCAAGATAGCCCAATCCTTTTGAGGCAAAGGACAGGCCAAAACGGTCTCTTATGATAAGCAAAGCGTTCTTGAGGGTACACGGGATTTTCATCTAGTCACCTTCACCATGTTGGTTTAATTCGTGTTCGGTACTTTGATAATTTGATACGTGGGTGGACCGGTGCTTAGGTGGTGTTATTACTTCAACAAACCTCCTACTTATGATTAACCCTCCCGCAAGCATCCACAACTACGAGAAAAGTATTAAGAATAAATTCTAACCATAGCATAAAACTTTTGGATCCAATCGGTCCCTTACGGAATAGTGCATAGACTGGGGTTTAAGCTTCTGTCACTCTCGCAACCCATCATCTAATTGCTACTCCACAATGCATTCCTTGAGGCCCAAATATGGTGAAGTGTCATGTAGTCGACGTTCACATGACACCACTAAGGGAATCACAACATACATACTATCAAAATATCGAACACATATCAAGTTAACATGATTACTTGCAACATGATTTCTCCCGTGACCTCAAGAACAAAAGTAACCACTCACAAATGATAATCATGCTCAAGATCAGAGGGGTATTAAATAGCATATTGGATCTAAACATATAATCTTCCACCAAATAAACGATATAGTAATCAACTACTAGATGTAATCAACACTACTAGTCACCCACTAGCACCAACCTATAGTTCCGGTAACAAGATTGAACCCAAGAGATGACCTAGGGTATGAGATGAGATGGTGCTGTTGAAGATGTTGATGGAGATTGCCCTCCACAAGATGGGAGAGTTGTTTGTGATGATGATGACGATGATTTCCCATTCTGGGAGGGAAGTTCCCCCGACGGAATCGCTCCGCCGGAGGGCAAAGTGCTCCTTCCCATGTTCCGCCTCGAGATGGCAGCGCTCCATCCCGAAAGTCCTCTCCTTTCATATTTTCTTGGTCAAAAAAAGCTATATACCAGAAGATGGGCATCGGAGGTGGGCCTGGGTGAGCACAACCCACCAGGGCGCGCCTGGGCTCCCTGGTGTGCCCAGGTGGGTTTTGCCCCCTGGCGGGACCCCACTGGTAGTTATTTTCTCAAAAATTCCTCAAATATTCTATAAAAAATCCTCATGAAGTTTCAGCTTGTTTGGAGCTGTGCAGAATAGGTGGCATGACGTAGCTTTTCCAGGTCCAGATTTCCAGCTGCCAGAATTGTCCCTCTTTGTGTTTACCTTGCGTATTATGAGAGAAAAGGCATTAGAATTACTCGAAAAAGCATTGTTATGGATAAAAACATCATAAATAACAGTAAGGAAACATGATGCAGAATGGACGTAATAACTGGCTATCCAGCACCTACGTCGGTCGAAAAGGGAAAACAATGACAAACGCAGTGTGCACATCTATAACGAACTGATCTTTCTGTTTTGGGGGACAAGGCTATAGAGTTTGATAGGACTAGGTTTGCTGCCCTCACATAGGGAAAGGTGTCTAAAGATAGCCAGACTGGGACCAACACAAATATGCTCCTTGGTTGTTTGTTCTTTGTTGCAACAGACTGTGCATCACCCCTCTATACATCGGTAGATGCACATGGTGCTGGTGCGTCCACTGTCCCGTACAACTCTTTAGCCGTTGTTAATATAAGGCCCTGTTTGGTTAAAAAGTCCTAGTACTATTTTTAGTCCCAACTAAAAAGTCCCTAGTCCCTACCTGTTTGGTTCCAGGGACTAAACATGGACTAGAGGTTATTAAATGACATGCTAAAAACCATGTTACCCCTAGTAATGAACTAATAGAGATAAGGTGCGACGCGTGGCAGGGGCAGCTATTGGAAAAAGTCCCAAAAATACTCTCCCTCAGGGTCTTATTTCTTTAGTCCAAAATTCCCACTTTTAGTCCCTAAAAGTCCCTCCTGTTCGGTTTAGATGGGACTAAAAGGGACTTTTTTTAGTCCCTACACCAAAAATTCCCTGTATACAAACACCCTCTAATAATGCCGCTTGAAAATTGAAGCAATGCCATAGTTAAAAGCAAATTACATGTTTAATGAATTTTATTGTTAATATAATCTCTCTATTAATATGAATCAATGCCACTATTTGAGAAATGCTGCTGTCTTACTTTCTTTCCCATTTAGATAAGTTAGATGCTTATTTTTGTGGGCTTCTGTGTCATCCACCGTTATTGACCAGTAATTGTTTCCTTTGCACCTCTCTGTAAACAGGGTTAACGCCTTCACCTCGTTGCTATTGCGACCTTTTGTTGCACTGCACAAAACACTTTTGTTTTAAGAGTGTTTTGTGCAGTTCAACCAAAATGTCACACCGACAACGTTGCTTCATTGTTTGATCTTAGTGGAACTTCACAAGAGGAGATCTGACTTCGTATCCTTCACTACTGGAAACAGGGAATTTGCCATCAGCCAGCTCTTTCCCATCTGCCAGCTGATGGCAAAGAATGTCTTTACCATCTGCTTATAAAAAAACAGATGGCAAAGAACTGACAGACGGCAAAGAACATGGTTGCCATCAGCCAATTCTTTGCCATCTGCTAGTGGATGGCAAATAATCTTTGCCATCTGCCAGCAGATGGCAAAGAGGTTGGCAAATCCTGTGGCCGTCAAGAGTGTAACGGCACACCTCTTAGTGTGCTATCATATGTTGGCAAATTCGTTTCAGATCTTCTTCTTGTGAGTTGTTTTAATTCCGCGTCATGAGAGGTCAGTACTAGCCTTCTTTCACATGATTGTGCAGTGTGCTATCATATGTTGTGCTACTTATACGAAATGTTGCTTGATTTTAGTGAATTGCACAAATGGAGACAAGACTTCCAATGTGTATGTGCACCGTAATATCCCATTGAGGTAAGATAATGATATTTCACAACTGTTGGCCTATATTTTGCTACTGCCATCCGAAAATTAATGTTGTTGTTTAGTGCTATACTTGTGCTCCCTAATTGACATGCCAAATCTTACATTGAAGGCGAAGCTTGTCTATTATTGAACCAAGTGATGAAGGGGAAGAACAAGCGGAAGAAAAACAAAAATCAACTACCGGTGTTGTAATTAAGCACTGGAACTGTGATGACACAAGTAATGATATAGTTTTGCATCTTAATTTATTGTTATGGCTGGAACGAGCAATTGTTTTGCCACTGATTTGATGCCACTCTTAATGTAATATGTAATTATCTCTACTTGTGCAAACAGGGATCTTCTTTGAAGATAACATATATTTTAGTGGAACTGCACAAGAAGATGTTGGAAACATTATACTAATCGAGGAGTATATATATAGTAAGCATGGCAACCACAGTAGATAACAAGAGATGGTTCCAAAGAAGTGCTTCATATGTATGCTCTACACAATAAGCCTCCTAACAAAGGTTTGTACTGGCCCACAGATTTCATCCATATGATTGATCTTTGTCATCTCTATTGGTGTTGTGCTACTGTTTAGATATTGTCATGAGAAAGTGGTATTGTCCTCAAGAAGTGCTTCATTTGTGATGTTTTAATTATTTCCTTTCCTTTTTTTGAGCAAACATGGATGCAGCATTTAGTTTTTCTCTTGCCTTTTCACAGAAGGATCATCCTCTTCATAACAGAAGGAAGCAGTTGAAGGATGGTTACATTACTGCCCACGAGAACAAACTAACTTCAGCTCAGAAGGCCTCATGGATGTCCATCTTTGTTGCTGTGATGGCCAATTGTTGTTTTAGGATTCTTTCCGGTGAGCTCTATTTTTTAAACGTGTGCTCTGCATGGATCATGTAGGTTGCTTGTTTAAACTGAATATTCATATTACAGTTTGCTATATACTAATCACTTCTTTTGTATTTATCCAAACAGGGGTGCTCAGCTTGATTTCAATGGAAACTGCACAAAATGTTCTCGAATACATCGAATATTCTCGAATCATTCATTTCCACCACAAGAAAGAAGGTGCCAATATGTTCAAGGCGTTGCAATATATAAAAGGTGAAATCATATAGGCTACGCACGAATTTGGTTGATTTTGGTGGAACTGCACAAAAAGAACAGCTGGTTTATTTAGCACGAGGTGCCATGTCAATGTCCGAACTGATGGCAAACCATGTCCTTTCCACAATCGTAGGCATTTGATATTTTGGAATGGGAAAACCTTGTCAAAGTTTGCTCATTGATGTACGCAAAACAACATGCATTTGACATTTTGGAATGGGACAACCTTGTCAAATGTTGCTCATTGATGTTAGCAAGAAGACATGCGTTTGATATTTTCAAATGGGACGCCCTTTGCTGTCAGCAGTATCGATCAATTTTTCTTATTCTTTAGTTGTGAAGTAAAAATTGGCTCTGACATGTGAATCACTGAGATGCATAATCATTGATTGTTTTGAATTTTCTCTATGAATTTCCAGGCCTGTGTGTTTGATTGCAATGTACAGGAATGCTAAAAAGCTTCTCAACCATTTTGTACTCCCTCGTTCCTTTTTACTTTGCATATTAGATTTCTTTCAAGTCAGTTGATTTTACATTATGAATGTTGATACTTTTTTCTATAAGATTGGTCAAAGTAGAGATACTTTGACTTCAGACAAAACTTATATCCAGACTAAAAAGGACCGGAGGGAGTACGTGTGAACCTACTGCGAACAAGGTGATCACCCTGGGAATAATGCTAGGACGTATTGTTTTGCATGTTCATCCAATGCCAGTGATGTAAGAATTCGAACTAATCGAACTAAATTCATTCATACATGGTTAGATTTCATATAAACATGCCAGATTTCATTACATTTCATACATTCTTCAACTAAAAAGGGGTGCGTTGGATGTATAATTAATTAACTGAAGCTACCCACCTGTGTGGCTCAGCCGAACAGAAGCTTCAGTGACTTAACTGCACTTGTAGATGGGTCACTAACATGTGGGCCAGATGCCTTTTGGGCCCACATGTCAGTTACCCAACTGCACTGTAGTTAAGTCACTAAAGCAGCATCCTTCTCCAGCACAGCTCTCCGACTCCACGGCGGCGCTGACCGTTTCGGGCGGAAAGTGCGCGTGGATGAGGGAGGCGGTCAGGGTGGCCAGGCGGTCAGACTCATGCTTGGCAGCGGGTCGGTCCAGCAGCCGGACATGCTGGCTCGCCAGCGAGCTTGCCGATCTGAGCGACCACAATAGACAATGGACGTAGCTTCCGACCAGGAGTCGGCGCCACCATCCAAGCCGGTTCATGTCGTGTTCACCATAGAGCAGGTGCGGCCGCACTTCGACGCCCTAATGGCGGAAGAGCTACCAGCGCAGGAGACCTATGCTACAACCTCCATCTCCTCAACAAGGACTGGCGAACAAGCGAACGACAATGCCGTTGCGGACATGTGGCCCTATGATCCTGGCTTCCTGAATGAGCAGCGGGCGCTGTATCAGACCATCCATAGGGCCCATGAGGCCCTCTCTGTCGTCCTTCGAGTTGTTGCGCTCGCCGTGGCACTGCGTCTCGCATTGTCAACATGGTCAACGGACATGAGGAATGAGGAGATGACTTTACTTGGAGAGGATGACAGTGGGGACCCACCAGGGCCATAGCAGCAGATACGCAAGTGCCTCCTTATTATACAACTATAATTTTTTTCTTCCTCCTGGTTTCCTGACATCATGGCCCCACACCATTGTCAACCTATGTATTCAACAAATGAGAGAATTGCACAAGGAGCGGCCGACATCTAGGACCAAGCAGCTCGAGCAGTATTTGTGTTTTTGAGGTGTGAGGAGAGTTTTTCTTGAGCGATGTTTTTGTTGTTGTTCAGAGGAGAGCAGTGTATCAACTGGGCGGGCTGTGGCCCGTCTAGCCCAGGCCAGATATCCAACCTAGATATTAAATTTTTTCATGCTGAAAATGGCTAGCCCAGTTATACATTTTTATGAGGAATACCCAGGCAAGGTCAACTTGTTATTCTCCGCCCCGTTGGGCTACAAATCTTTCCTGGAGGGATGCATTAGGCTTAACAAGAAAATGAGCTTTAAGAAATGATAAATGACATGTAATTATAAAACTGGGCAGTAACTATAAAAAATGCACCAAACACATAATTAGTTACAAAATATTATAGTTGTATTTTGAAATTTTTAATTCCATTACTTGTTGCGCGCATAATATTTCGTTGAATTTTTACGTAATACAAACTTATTTTCAAATTATATTTAATCTAAGTAGAAATTTCGGGATAAAAATATTTCGGATCCCATCAAAATGTGGGAAATTTTATTGAATTCTGTTTTGAGCGGTTGGTTGAAATTATTAATCGTTGTCCTAGCTAGAAAATGGGTTGTACTTCTAACAAACTGTAAATGGGCTGTAGTAAATTCCATTAGAATTCAAAAATGGGTTGTACATTCTTACAAACCGCAAATGGGATATATGTTCTCTGCCACACACTTGTGGGCCTACTAAGTTGACATGTACGCAAGGCTTTGTCAACTTCTATATAGTCAACATACGGTTCTAGCAGAAGTGGTCGTTGGATGTCCATCCAACGGATGTCGTGCTTCTTCAATCTTGTATATTCTTCCTTCAGCCGTCCAAAAAATGATTCCTCCCCCTGACATCTGGGGCACATCGTTTCGGAGGCTGACCTATGGGCCTACTAAGTTGATGCGTACCAAGGGCTTTGTCAACTTAGTCAATATAAACGATTCTAGCTGAAGTGACCGTACAATGTCCATCCAACAGCCGCAATGCTTCTTCAACCTCTGGTCTTCTTGCTCCAGCCGCCCAAACCAGCGCCGGCCGTGCCGCCTGCTCCTGCATCGCATGTCCTCTGTGCTGCCACCGATGGCCATGCCATCTCTGTATACTCACCCACACCCTTATTATTCTCCGACGATGATAGCCTGACACCGCAGCCGAAGCAGCCAACCCACGTACTCCCCTCCGCATGGGCATCCACTGCCGCGTGATACGTCTCCAATGTATCTATCGTTTTTTATTGTTCCATGCTGTTATATTATCAATCTTGAATGTTCTGTAATCATTTTATAGTCATTTTTTGGTACTAACCTATTGACATAGTCCCAAGTGCTAGTTGCTATTTTTCTGTATGTTTTTTACATCGCAGGAAATCAAAACAAAACGGAGTCCAAGTGCAAAAAAACTTTACGGAGATTTTTTATGGACCAGAAGACACCCAATGGACCAAGGCAGCACCTGGGGGTGCTCCGAGGGGAGCACAAGCCAGCAGGGCACGCAAGGAGGCCCAGGCGCGCCCTGGTGGCTTGTGCCCACCTCGGATGCACCCCAGACCGCCTCTTTGCTCTATAAATACCCCTATATTCGAGAAAACCTAGGGGAGTCGACAAAAATCAATTCCAGCCGCCGTAGAGTCCAAAACCACCAGTTCCAATCTAGACACCATTACGGGGGTTCATCACTTCCATTGGTGCCTCTCCGATGATGCATGAGTAGTTCTTTGCAGAACTCAGGGTCCGTAGTTAGTAGCTAGATGGCTTCCTCTCTCTCGGTGAACTCTCAATACAATGGTCTCTTGGAGATCCATATGATGTAACTCTTTGTGCCGTGTGTTTGTTGGGATCGGATGAACTTTGAGTTTATGATCTGATCTATCTTTTTATATCCATGAAAGTTATTTGAGTTTCTTTGATATCTTATATGCATGATTGCTTATAGCCTCGTATTTCTTCTCCAATATTTTGGATTTCTTTGGCCAACTTGATCTATTTGTCTTGCAATGGGAAGAGGTGCTTTGTAGTGGGTTCGTTCTTACGGTGCTTGATCCAAGTGACCTAAGGGGAACCGACACGTATGTATCATTGCTACCAAGGATAAAACGATGGGGTCCATCTCTACATAGATAGATCTTGTCCACATCATGTCATCGCTCTTACTGCATTACTCCATTTGTCCATGAACTTAATACATTATATGCATGCTGGATAGCGGTCGATGAGTGGAGTAATAGTAGTAGATGCAGGCAGGAGTCGGTATACTAATCTTGGTCGTGATGCCTATATAATGATCATTGCCTAGATATCGTCATGATTATTTGAAGTTCTATCAATTGCCCAACATTAATTTGTTTACCCATCGTTTGCTATTTTTCTCGAGAGAAGCCATTAGTGAAACCTACGGCCCCCGGGTCTCTTTCTCATATATTTGCCTTTATGATCTACTTTTCCTTTGCTTTTATTTTCAAATCTATTAACCAAAAAATACAAAAATACCTTCCTGCGTTTTAGTCTTATTTATTTTATTTGGTGTTCGATCTATCAATCTACTACAATTTTATTCACGTCTGTTTGCCTATCTTGGGGCGCCGCTATCCGAAAGGGATTGACAACCCCTTTTACACGCGGGTTGCGAGTATTTGTTATTTGTTTGCAGGGGTTGTTTACGTTGTGTTTCTTGGTCGTCCTATTGGTTCGATAACCTTGTTCTCATAACTGAGGGAAATACCTACCACTGTTGTGATGCATCATCCCTTCCTCTTTGGGGAAGTACCGACGTAGCTTCAAGCCGCATCAAAAGGAATTTCAGGCGCCGTTGCCGGGGAAGATCTTCAACATATACCAGGTTCCTAATCAAAAATCTCATCTCCTCGCAATTTACATTATTTTCCATTTGCCTCTCGTTTTCCTCTCCCCCACTTCACAAAAATTTGCCATTTTATTCGCCCCTCTATTTTGTTCACCGTTTTCTTGTCGGATCTGTTTTGAGTGCAATCTTGTTGTGTAGTCATCATGACTCAAGAGAACACCAAGTTGTGTGATTTCTCAAATTCCAACAACAATGATTTTATTGGCACTCCGATTGCTCATCCCGCCACCAGTGCAGAGTCTTGTGATATTAATACTGCTTTGTTGAACCTTGTTATGAAAGATCAATTTTCCGGTACTCCTAATGAGGATGCCGCGTGCCATCTTAATACCTTTGTGGAATTATGTGATATGAAAAAGAAAAAAGATGTAGACAATGATGTTGTGAAGATGAAATTATTTTTGTTTTCTTTGCGTGATTCTGCAAAAAATTGGTTCTCTTCTTTGGCTCGCAATAGTATTGATTCTTGGAACAAGTGCAAAGATGCTTTTATTACTAAGTATTTTCTGCCTGCAAAAATCATTTCCCATAGAACCCAGATCATGAATTTCAAGCAACCTGAACATGAGCATGTCGCACAATCTTGGGAAAGGATGAAAATGATGCTAAGGAATTGCCCAACTCATGGGTTAAATATTTGGATGATCGTACAAATTTTTTATGCAGGGTTGAATTTTGTTTCTCGTAATCTTTTAGATTCCGCTGCGGGCAGTACGTTTATGGAAATTACTTTGGGTGAAGCCACCAAATTGCTTGATAATATTATGGCAAATTATTCGCAATGGCATACCGAAAGAGCTCCTACTAGTAAAAAAGTTAATTCGGTTGAAGAAATTTCTTCTTTGATTGAAAAAGTTGATGCTCTTATGAAATTGGTTGCTAGTAAAAGTGCCCCTATTGATTTTAATGATATGCATTTTTCTACTTTAATTGAGCAAACTAGTGATGCTGTAGATGTGAATTTTATCTCTCGAAATAATTTCAACAACAATGCTTATAGAGGTAATTTTAATCCTAGGCCTTTTCCTAGTAATTCCTCTAATAATTATGGTAATTCCTATGGAAATCATTCTTATAATAATAATAGGAACGCCTCTGATCTTGTGAATAATATTAAGGAATTTATCAACACGCAAAAAGTTTTTAACACTACCATAGAAGAAAAGTTGAATAAGATTGATGATTTGTCTAGAAGTGTTGATAGAATTTCTCATGATGTGGAAAATCTCAAGATGAAAATTTTTGTTCCTAAGGTTGAGGAATCAATTAAAGCACTTTATGTCTCTCTGGATGAAAGTAAGAAAAGAACCGCTATGCTTAGAGCTAAAAGAGAATTTTTAGAAAAAGCGTTTTCTAGTGATTACTTTCGCAAATGTGATGAACTTATTAAAATGATTGGTGTTTCTTCTATTGATTCCTTGTTTAGTAAAATTAAGATTGATGAAAAAGGGACTAGATAACAGTCAAATTTAGTTAGAAGGTGTCCAGATAATTCGGAGCGTGAAAATCTTGTTGAGAAAATTGATAAACGTGGGTTTGAAGAGGTCAAAACTTTAACTAGTGATGTGCCCAATCTTTTGGATTACAAAGACTTTCATTATTATAGTTGCTCTTTGATTGATTGTATTTCTTTGTTGCAATCCATGATAAATTCACCCCATGCTTATGAAAAAAATAAAGCTTTTACTAAACATATTGTTGATGCTATGATGAAAGTTTTGGCAGAAAAGTTGGAATTAGAAGTTTCAATTCCTAGAAATTTACATGATGAATGGGAACCTACTATCAAAATCAGGATTAAAAATTATGAGTGTTTTGCTTTGTGTGACTTGGGTGCTAGTGTTTCCACAACTTCGAAATCTTTATGTGATGTGCTTGGTCTTACCGATTTTGAAGAATGCTCTTTAAATTTGCACTTGGCGGATTCTACTATTAAAAATCCTATGGGAAGAATTAATGATGTTCTTATTCTTGCAAATAGGAATTATGTACCAATAGATTTTATTGTTCTTCATATTGATTGCAATCCGCCTTGTCCAATTATTCTTGGTAGACCGTTTTTATGCACTACCGGTGCCGTGATTGATATGAAAGAAGGTAATATTAAGTTCCAATTTCCTTTTAGGAAGGGTATGGAACACTTCCCTAGAACAAGAATTAGGCCACCTATGAATCAATCATGAGGGCATCTTATGGATCTCGAAACAAAGATGACAAAACATAGATCCTTACTTTATGCCGAGCTAAGGGCGTAAAACTATAGCGCTTGTTAGGAGGCAACCCAATGAATAAAATTTATTTTTGCTTTTTGCTTTCTTTCCTTGAGTGTTTGCACAATTATTCTACTCTTATGATTGTGTTTTTGTGTTTTAATTAGTGTTTGTGCCAAGTAAAGCCTTTAGGATCTTCTTGGATGATAGTTGTTTGATCTTGCTGAAAAACCAAAAAAATCTGCGCTCACAAAAATAATTCTTATTTTTAATCAGAGCGTGATAAAATACCGATTCCTTTTGTAGAAGATTAATATACAAATTTATCAGGTCGTCCTAAATTTTCAGAATTTTTGGAGTTACAGAAGTATTCGAACAATTCAGATTGCTACAGAATGTTCTGTTTTTGACAAATTCTGTTTTCTTTGCGTTGTGTGCTTGTTTTGATGGCTGAGGGAGTCCTGGATTAGGGGGTATCCAGACAGCCGGACTATATCCTATGGCCGGACTGTTGGACTATGAAGATACAAGATTGAAGACTTCGTCTCGTGTCCGGATGGGACTCTCTTGGCGTGGAAGGCAAGCTTGGCGATACGGATATGTAGATCTCCTTCTGTTGTAACCGACTCTGTGTAAGCCTAGCCCCCTCTGGTGTGTATATAAACCGGAGGGTTTAGTCCATAGGACAAGAGCAATCATACCATAGGCTAGCTTCTAGGGTTCAGCCTCTACGATCTCGTGGTAGATCAACTCTTGTAATACTCATATTCATCAAGATCAATCAAGTAGGAAGTAGGGTATTACCTCCATAGAGAGGGCCGAACACAGGTAAACATCGTCTCCCTTGCCTCCTGTTACCATCCGCCTTAGGACTTTGATTCAGGACCCCCTACCGAGATCCGCGGTTTGACACGACATTGGTGCTTTCATTGAGAGTTCCACTGTGCCGTCACCATAAAGAAGGATGTCTCGTCTTGTTGTCAAGGACAGCGTCACCTCTGGGGGAGCCCTGGCTGCCGGCCAGACTCTCCGGCTAGGCGAGTTCGTCATGACCACCCGTTCGGCTGCTGCGCCGATGTTGACTTCTCGGGTCATCAAAAACAGCCTCCATGTCGGCTCGGAACTTGCCGAGCAGATGTATCCGATGGAGCTCTCTTCCCTAAAAGAGCTCTTGGATCGCATCGCCGCTTTGGGAGTCGCTACGGACTATGATCTGATCGGGCTTAAACCCGACCAAAGGGAGATTAACTCTCCACCGGTCACCCATCAGATAGCGGTGGTGGAGGAACAATGCGGTAATTTTTCCTCAATCTTGAGGACAAACTATGTCCGGATTCGAGCTCTCGAGCGGATACTGTATACGGAAGGACATCCCCCAAGCCTTGAACGTAGAATCAGGGAGTGGGCCAGACCTATCGGGCGACATCCCGGAGCCCAAACCTCCAAGATCGGAAACTCCCATGCCCCCGGGTCTCAGATCGGGTCAGGGTTCGGATTTAAATCCGCCCACCCACCCAGATACAAGCGATCTCTCCCACATTAGAAAAGAGCCCCAGGAAACAGTACATCACTATTGGGCCAGATTCCTCCTTGTAATGAACAAGGTCAAGGACTGCTGAGAGGAAGATTCAATTTCATTCTTCTGCAATAATTGCACGGACAAGGGAATCCATAACACCATAAGCCGCCGCAACATAGCACACTTCGCTGACTTGGCAGCCATAGTACGGAAGTACTGTGCGATGGAAAGCGCCTGGAAAACCGAAACAGAATTTTGGGATAATCCTTCTCTGGCTAAATACCCAGTCCGAATCAAAAGGGTGCACCCTCGTAAGTCACCCGATTGAATCACGAAAAAGCAAAAGCCCACAACAGGGCACGGAACCGTATTGGAGGGATGGCTTAACGGACCCTGCAAAATTCACAGTACGGTGGATACCACACCAACACACAACCTTAGAGTATGTTGGGTACTCCGGCAGGTTGCTAAGAGCGGTGAGGATCTCCCCATTCAAAACACCGCAGAGCAACATCCCGTGAATTACAATACGGTCTTAATAGTCTTCAAGACATTCGCCTCAAATAATAGGCGCAAGCGAGCACTCCACAGCCTTGCCGAGATCTGCCAGGTGGCAGCAATAAATCCATGGAGCGACGCGGCTGTCACCTTCAGTTCCAGTGACAACCTAAATGCCGAACAACCCGAGCACCAGCCGCATTAGTCCTTAGTCCAATTGTGGACGGCTTTCGGCTCACTAAAGTGCTCATGGACGGCGGCAGTGGATTAAACCTCATTTACGAGGAAACTCTTCACAAAATGGAAATAGTGGAACCGCATTGAGCAAAGTAGCACAACCTTTAGAGAATCATCCCGATCGGGAGGCACGTTATGCTGGGAAAATCACACTAGATGTGGTATTGACTGCGGAAATTACAGGTCGAAGAAATAACATTCCAAGTGGCCCCGGTCAGAAGCGGATACCACGCCCTTCTAGGGCGGGAGGCATTCACGATCTTCCAAGCTATACCCCATTATGGGTACATGAAGATCAAAATGCCTGGGCCCAATGGAATTATCACTCTAGATAGTGATCCGGACATAGCACTCCGCGCCGAAAACAAAACAGCGCACTAGCCCTCGAGGCACTATCCGAAGCCCTAGCGGCAGAGGAGTTAACTGCGCTACGCTCGACCGTGGACAGGGACGACGTGATACTCGACAAGAGATCCAAGTCCACCTCTTTCAAACAAGCGGACGAAATAGTCAAATTCCAAGTCCATCCATCGAAATCTACCAAAACAGCCTCAATTGGGGCACAGTTAAACCACGATGTGGACGCTGCACTCACGGAGTTCTCTGCGAGAGCTGGGATATATTTGCTCGGCACCCATCGGATATGCCAGAATCCCACGCAAGTTGGCGAGCATAGCCTTAACATTCTAAAAGGGTTCAAGCGGTCAAGCAGACTCTTGGCGCTTCTCGAACCTAAGCGAGAAGCTATGGGCGAGAGCTAGCCAAGTTATTGGAGGCTGGATTCATCAGAGAAATAAAACACCGGACTAGCTAGCAAACCTGGTGATGGTACCAAAGAAGGAAATATCCTGGCAGTTATGTGTTGACTTCAAAGACCTCAATAGAGCTTGCCCAAAGGATCCCTTCCCCCTCCCCCGCATCGATCAAATTATCGACGCCACCGCGAGACACGACTCATTGTGCTTCCTCGATGCATACTCCGGCTACCACCAAATCAATATGGCGAGTCCGACCAAGCGCAGCGGCGTTTATCCGCCATATGGCCCCTTCATTTCAACACAATGCCTTTCGGGCTTAAGAACGCCGATTACAGCGTATCAACGCATGATTCGGACATGCCCGGAAAAGCAAATCGGCAAAACAGTGGAAGCATACGTAGATGATGTGGTCGTCAAAACCAGACACGTCGACTCTTTAATAGACGACTTGAGGCTTACGTTCAACAGCCTCCGAACATACGACATCAAGCTCAATCCGGAAAAATGCGTTTTCGGCATGCCCGCCGGAAAGCTCCTGGGTTTCATCGTCTCTAGTAGAGGGATTGAAGAAAATCCGGCTAAAATCCGAGCCCTGTCACAATTGGCCATCCCAACAGACCTCAAGCAAATCCAGAAATTAACTGGATGCGTTGCGGACTTAAGTCACTTTATCTCCCGATTAGGAGAAAAGGCACTACCCCTTTATCGCCTTCTTCGGCGCACCGAACACTTCAAGTCGGACGGATGCTGCCACGGCCGGACTGGAAGAAATAAAAGCCATTCTGGCCACCAACCCAATCCTGGCCACGCCAAACATCGGTGAACCGATGCTGCTATATATAGCGGCGACTCATCAAGTCGTAAGCGCAGCACTCGTCGTCGAACGAGAAACGGACGAACATAAATTCCCCCTTCAAAGGCCGGTATATTATGTATCAACTATCCTCACCCCATGCAAATCACGGTACCCGCATTATCAAAAGATACCGTATCACGGTATTCATGGCATCCGGAAACTGCGACACTACTTTCAAGAGTGTTCGATTCTGATGGCCTCTGAAGTGCCAGCGAGCGACATAATAAACAAGCTGCGATGCCACGGGCGAATTGCCAAATGGGCCATAGAGCTCCTCCGTTCGACATAACATATAAACCTCGTGAGCTATTAAATCACGGTATTGGCTGATTTTGTCACGAATGGACGAAGCGAACTCCCTAAGAATCGGCGCATACTCAATTGGATTATGCACTTCGAGGGCTCTAAAATGTTGGCCGGTTTGGGGGCTGGTGTCGTCTTGACGTCCCCCACCGGGGATACAGTCCAATATGTACTCCAAATACTATATACGGACTCCAAAAATGCCGTCGAATACGAGGCCCTGTTACATGGTCTCCAGATGGCAGTCTCCATGGGCATTCAACGCCTGGAGGTGCGCGGGGACTCGAACCTTGCAATATCCCAAATAAATGGATACTTCGACGCTAAAGATCCGAAAATGGCGGCTTATCGCAATGCCGTACTCAAGATGTCAGCTCGGTTCGAGGGGCTCGAATTCCACCATGTAGCTCGGGAAAACAATCAGGCGGCGGACTTCCTTGCCTGTATCGGTGCTAAGAGCGATCCGGTCCCACCCAACATATTCTTGGAAAGGCTGTTTAAGCCATCCGTGGCATGGGAAGGGAAACAAGCAACAACAGTCGGACCGGCTACAACGCGGATACCAAACACTCGACATAATCCGCGGCTCCGCCACCGAAATAACACCTTCACCGGCGTAATAATGGCCGTCATCGCCCCATGGGTGAACCATTCTGGCCTACCTAACGAGGCAGGAACTTCCCAAGGACCAAAATGAGGCACGCTGCATTGTGCGACGATCTAAAGCCTACAAGGTCCACGAGGGAGAGATCTATAGGAAAAGCACCACCAGAGTCCTTCAAAGGTGCATCTCCGAAGAGGAAGGGCGGAAGCTTCTGGCAGAAATTCACGCCGGACTCGGTGGCCACCACGCTGCAGCCTGGGCCCTCATAAGTAAGGCCTTCCGTACAGGATTTTATTGGCCGACGGCCCAAGCAGATGCACAAGACTTGGTCCAACGCTGCGTCGGTTGCCAGCTCTTTGCAAACCGAAGCCATATGCCACCCGTCTCCCTACAAACAATCCCCATTACCTGGCCTTTTGCGGTCTGGGGGCTTGACATGGTTGGACCCCTTAAAGGGGGAACCCATAAGAAAAAATACTTACTGGTAATGGTGGATAAATTCACCAAATGGATAGAAGCCAAACCTGTTAAAATGGCCGAATCCGGACCAGTGATAGACTTTATATCCGGGGTTGTACACCGTTATGGTGTCCCCCATAGCATCATCACTGACAACGGCACAAACTTCATTGCCGATGAGGTGAAACTATGGTGCAGCAACATGGGCATCAAGCTCGATTACGCTTCTGTCTATCATCCACAAACTAACGGTCAAGTCGAACGAGCAAATGGTCTTATCATGAGCGGCATCAAACCCAGATTAGTGCGGTCCTTAAAGGAATCTAACACGCACTGGGTAGAGGAGCTCGACTCTGTACTCTAGGGGCTGCGGACCACGCCGAATCGCATTACCGGATACACATCGTTCCTTATGGTGTACGGCACATAGGCGGTTCTGCCCCGCGACATAATTCATGACTCACCTCTAGTGCGCATGTATGAAGAGAGAGAGGCTGAGCTCGATCGGCAGGACAGTTTGGATGCCCTCGAGGAGGAGCGTGACATGGGAAAAGCTCGTTCCGTATTCTACCGATAACAGGCTAGAAGATACCAAAGCAGAGAAGTACAGGCCAAAACCTATAACGTTGGCGAACTCGTTCTACGCCTACCGGATAAGAAAAAGGACAAGCTCAAGCCCAAATGGGAGGGTCCCTTCATTATTGACCAGGTCTTAACCGGTGGAGCGTACCGTCTGCGGGATGCATCGGACAACCGCCTCGAGCCAAATCCATGGAACGCAGCTAGACTCCAAAGATTCTATGCCTAGTGCCGGACTCCGTGTTCGTCTCCTTACCTCTGTCAAATTTTTATACATTCGTTATCTGTCTTTTCTTTCTTTATTTCTTCCCCTTTTCTTTCGAGGCCTTGAAGAGCTAAAATGTGTTTTGACTACACAATCTTGATCATGACCGCGCTCATTATACAGGGGCTTCCTATACAGAAGCTTAAATATTTTATTGGCTTCATGCCCCGCACATGTGTCATCCATACGCATGTACCTTTTTTCGCCACTATATGCATCGATATGGCATAAGTTTTGGCCAAGTTGGGTTGCTGGCTCTTGTATTTATGCCCCACGTTCCGTTAATTCGGCTAGGGCATAAGGGAGCACCTCTGCGATTATTATCTGCTGGTCAGCGGATGTGTACCTCGGTGGGTGAAGCCAAAGCTAAGCGTTCTTAGGGAATATTGGCGGTGAATAAAAGATGACTTTTTATTTTTTTCCACTTGCCCCAGATGTTTTTACTGCGTCTCTTCTCATGATTCGGACATGCACATTAGGGCATGTGTACCTGAGAAAGGAACCCTTAACGGAACTATTCTCCTGGAAGATGTTTCTTACTAACCATGTAATATAACATAACTAGTTGGGTACTTATGCATTCAAGCACTTATGACCCCTACTTTGGTTTCCATGCATACCCGGTTCTTACATAAGCGAGTGGTATTCGGATACACTCAGGACTATAGGGTCCATAGGTTGAAGCGAAAAGGTCCGCCATGACAAATGATTTACAATCCGGCTAGAGACATTCTATATGTCATTCAAATTACATAGTCACTTAGGTGATTAAATTCTTCTTCTATGCCATCCACATTTGTATAGCCTACAATCTGTTAGGAATACTTGGCGGCTAACTCTACTTGGTGATACACCAAGCGGCGAGGATTTCTTTCTCATCGGGCCCCACAGGTCCGACCTCGGCCATGTGGTTTGCATCAACCTTGGTATACAGCGTCTTCACCATGGCCTAGGCTTCCACAGCACCTAGACAATTGGCGATACCTTCCATAATCGGAGCGCGCGCGCCCTTGAGCTTCTCTGCAAGTCCTCCAAGGCCTTGAGGCGGGGAGAGGATAGCCACAAGGCACAGGCAATACCTTGCATCACTGCCGAACTTGTTCGTGCGGTTGTGAAGCTCAGTAAAGATCACCCATGAACCGGGCATCGGTTGGCGGGGCGACTGTCGACATACTGCAGACATAACTCTGTTAGTGGCTTCCTCGCCGAACTTTTTGAAGTTCGTTCAAGCACTCTTGAAAATGCAGCGTTGAAGTCGCTTGTTCTCCTTCACGAGTCGGCGGTGGCGCGAACATCCTTTAGTTCCACGCTCGGTGGGTATTGGCATCTTGGAGATCGTTTTCTCTGCCTAACCTTTGTAAGCGCGTGCTCGCTTGACCTTTAGCCGCCGTATGACATGTTGCTCATCTGGATTCACTCCAGCGTCATCTGAAATATTTATTGTTAGAATTGCATGCATGCTGCATCCTATATGGTACCTGTCATTCTTTAAAGCAGGTGTTACGAGAGGGCCTTCTCGGACTCCTTCAAAGCGGCCATCTGCGGCCCGTGGCTGGGCCTTGCACTCTTCCGACTCTTGAGACAATTGGGTATTCTTCTCCGAAGAACGCAGACAGATAATGATCCTTAAATCAGTTGTGCCAACTGTTTCAAGTCTCGGGGCTCTTGATATATATAATCATCAAATTTTCTTACAGTATATCCTTTACATCTTTGGTCCGTGGCTCGGCAAGACCATTTTGAGCAGCATGGATGTATCGTCTCCGAATTGAAGGCATCAAATGCCTCTTGGGAGAAACAAGCGTCACGAATGCGGCCCGGCGTCGCTTTGTGATTCATGGCGCTCTCCACTTGAATTTGTAGCGGAGATTTTATCCGCATCCTCTCATGGGAGGAGCGTCCGAGCAGCGTGCCCGCCTCCGTGTCGGTCACGGAGCCCGCTAGTGGAGGCATGATCGGCAACTTCTCCGGATATAGTCCGTGAGTATTTTCATACGGGAAACATGGGTGTTATTATGTTTTCAAAGACAAACCCACAGAGCAAGGTTTTATATCATACCTCTACACCGACGTCTCAGTCCAAACCGCTTTTCTTTTCAGCCTGCCGGGCCTCGGTACCCCTTGCTGGTAACTCGCCACGGGCTCGGCAAGGCGTCCGGAGGACCTTCCCTGTAAGACACCGTGCAGATATGGAAGGTAAGGTGCGTGGAAAGGGATACTTCTCAAAGGTTGGGCCCCTGGGCTCACTTACCTGCGAGGCAGGTAGCAGCCCCGGATAGTCAGCTATAATAGCCACCATGGCCTCATCACGGCTTAATTGATAAAATATCCTATCGATTAGCTCCACGAATATGTCTGGATCCTCTTGAAGGACGGGGTCGAGGGACCGTTCAGGTTCCTCTGGTTGTGGAGGTGGGCTATTTATCTCCCTTAATGCCTTACGCAGCTCCTGCGGTGAACGGGCAAAATAAGACATTTATTGTGGAAATGCGGAAGGGAAGGGCATGAAAAGTGGTAGCGTACCCAGCTCGGAGGATTGTACATGGAGAATCCGTCCCACGGTTTGATGCGGAGGAACTCCTCTTCCTCTCCCTTGTACAGACCGGACAGAGTTCTTGCCAGAGCGGCAACGAAGTCCGGCCCCTTACGGCCACAGAGGGTGGCATCGTCTTCCCTGTTAAAGTCCCACATTGGGCGGCCTCTGTATTGAAGCGGCTGCACCCCTCGCATAATGCATATTGACATAATTTCAGTTGTAGTCAGTCTAGATAGAGCCAGCACCTTTATCCGGCTCATCAGGTAAGAAACGTCTCTATCATGTTCCTCCTGAGGGCTCCTTGGTCGCCAGCTTAGGCGTTTCTTTAGAGGAACATTATTAAACTTAGGAAGGCCGATCCGAATAGGATCCGGAAGAGGGACGTCCTCTATATAGAACCACTCTGAAGGCCAGTCTTCGGATGCCTTCTTTGGGGTGCCGGACAGGTATCCGGTCCGGCGATGTGCCATATTCGGCTCCGCCCACTTGAAGCGATGACCCCTCACTGTATGCGGGGTATGATGCGAATAGCCTCTTCCATAGCTCAAGTGAGCTTCGCAGCCCGAAACAGTTCGCAAAAGCGACATAGCCAACAATGTGCAATATGGGGCGGAGTGAAATAATGCATTTGGAGGGCGTAGAACTCCGAGAGCCAGGAGAGGAGCAGGTGAATTGAAATCCTAGTCCCTTAATAAATAAGGGACAAGGCATACCCGTTCCCCTTTGGAGGATTGGGAAGCTCTCTACTTGTTCTCCGCCATTATAGGTGGCAAGCTTTGGCTCGAGCAGGGGACCATATCTGCTGGGGTAGAAATCCCTGGGTCTGTAGCCTCACTAGTTGGCTATGCAGGACAGAACACTTCTTCCAATCACCGGGCTTAGGGCTACGGGGGTGAGAGGAGGAGCTGCGGCGACTGGCCATGTTGGAATGGATTTTTTCAGGCGTGCTCTGATGGATACTCGCTGTGGGAGGAAGGTATGATATGGATCTGTGAATCCCCGTCTCTTTAATAGGCGATTAGCCTACATGGCTAGGGTGGCAACTGTAAAAATACCCCGGATTCCCGCATTCGCTCGATGCGTGGAGGATCTCCATTATTAGGCGTAGAAGCCAAGGAGTGCAACATTTATGGGAGGCCGGACACTATTCAAAAAAGTATTCAGAATTTGGAGAGGAACCCGCCTTGCAATGTCGAAGACAATCTGTGCGCCGGACTCATCGTCATTGAAGCCTGGTTCGAGGGCTACTGAGGGAGTCCTGGATTAGGGGGTATCCGGACGGCCGGACTATATCCTCTGGCCGGACTGTTGGACTATGAAGATACAAGATTGAAGACTTCGTCTCGTGTCCGGATGGGACTCTCTTGGCGTGGAAGGCAAGCTTGGCGATACGGATATGTAGATCTCCTTCTGTTGTAACCGACTCTGTGTAACCCTAGCCCCCTCCGGTGTCTATATAAACCGGAGGGTTTAGTCCATAGGACAAGAGCAATCATACCATAGGCTAGCTTCTAGGGTTCAGCCTCTACGATCTCGTGGTAGATTAACTCTTGTAATACTCATATTCATCAAGATCAATCAAGCATGAAGTAGGGTGTTACCTCCATAGAGAGGGCCCGAACCTAAGTAAACATCGTGTCCCTTGCCTCCTGTTACCATCCGCCTTAGACGCACAGTTCGGGACCCCCTACCCGAGATCCGCCGGTTTTGACGCCGACAAAGGCTCTATGGTTTTCTTTGATGAGTTTTTGCCATAGAAAAGTTGTAATACAGTAAATATAATGCAAGAACAAAATATGAATTTGTTTGATATAGTACTTTTAGTAGTGATTTGCTTTCTTATACTAATGGATCTCGTGAAGGTTTTGTTGAGTTTTGTGTGATTGAAGTTTTCAAGTTTTGGGTTATCATACGATGGATGAAGGAAAAAGGAGTAAGAAGAGCCTAAGCTTGGGGATGCCCCGGCATCCCAAGCTATTATCCAAAAGAGAGCAAGCAACTAAGCTTGTGGATGCCCCGAGTGGCATCCCCTCTTTCTTCTAACGACCATCGGTATTTTTACTCAAAGCTATATTTTTATTTTTCACATACTATGTGTTCTGCTTGGAGCGTCTTGTATGATATGAGTCTTTTGTTTTTGTTTTGTTTTGTGTTTTAGGTCTTGATTCCTTGTTGGACACACCTATTTGAGAGATCCAAAATTATGTCATGACTTTTTAGAATTGCTCTCTATGCTTCACTTAAATTTTTATGAGCTATGGATTTGTTCTAGTGCTTCACTTATAACTTTTTGAGAACGGCGTGCTTTAGTATTTTTGAAGAAATGCTATCTTGCTTCACTAAGATTTATTTGAGAGTTAGTAAAATTTTCAAGAAATTCTCTCTTGCTTCACCTATATTAATTTAAGAGATTATGCTCATTCTCTTCAGTTATATTTGTTTGAGCTTATCAAAAGCAACATATGAAAAATAGTTCCAAAGTGATAGATATCCAAGACGGATATAATAAAAACTTTCATGAAGATCATTGGACAAAATAAGCTTGATTCTTAGTAATAGCTTTGAGATAAGATGATGTGATATGTGAGTCATCTTGATGAGTAATTATGCTTTAGTAAGAATATTGGTGTTCAGGTTTGTGATTCCCTATGCAAGCACGAAAGTCAGCTATTATGTAATGAAATTATATCCTACTTGTGGTGCATTATTCTTTGTTAATTATGCTTAATGCTAGCTTATGAGATTATTCGTTTCTTGGTTGGTCGCTTCTCAATCTTTTGCTAGCCATCATTTTGCACTAAGTATGATCACTACTTTGCATCCAAAAAACTTTAAACCAGTTGTTGGGGGAAACGACACCTATGGGATCACTAGGATCCCTTTAAGGTTGGCGGGCGCGGGGTTGTGCAAAGAGCAGGTCTAGGTGCCAGCACAAAGATCGTTTACCCAGGTTCGGGCCGCGAGGATGTGTAAAACCCTAGTCCTGCTTTGGTATGTATTTGAGTGTTCTTGAGCTCTTGAGCTAACTACAGTGCGTGCATCGTCCAAAAGATCTGAAACCCTCTCCTGGATGCCTCGGGCCTCCTTTTATAGACAAAAGGGGTTGCCACAGTGGCACACAGGAGGTGGAAAGGTGTACAGTACACAAGCTTATCGCCTGTCATTACGGGACAAGGCGCATTAAATGTGCTCCTTAGGTGTCTCGTTGCTTTATTTGGGACGGCAACGAGGCCCGTCTTGTCCGTTCCCGCTCCGTCTTGCTCCGACACGTATCGAGGCCAATGAGGCATGCAGCGCCACGTAGGATGGCAGGCTGCTAAGATGGCGTGGTGGTAGGGTCTTCACGAAGATCTGCATGCCGCCACGCAGGTGCCTACCCTGCTGGTTGGGCTGGCAGCTATATGGGAACGGCGGTGAATGATACATCTCCAATGTATCTATAATTTTTGATTGCTCCATGTTATTATATATTCTGTTTTGGATGTTTAATGGGCTTTATTATGCACTTCTATATTATTTTTGGGACTAACCTATTAAGCCAAGGCCCAGTGCAAATTGCTGTTTTTTGCCTATTTTGGTGTTTCACAGAAAAGGAATACCAAACGGAGTCCAAACGGAATGAAACCTTCGGGAGCGTGATTTTTGGAACAAACGTGATCTAGAAGACTTGGAGTGGACGTCAAGAAACCAACGAGGAGGCCACGAGGTAGGGCGGAGCGCCTACCCCCTTGATCGCGCCCTCCACCCTTGTGGGCCCCTCGTGGCTCCACCGACCTACTTCTTCCTCCTATATATACCTACGTATCCCGAAACCAGCCAGGAGCACCATGAAACCCTATTTCCACCGCCGCAACCTTCTATACCCATGAGGTCCCATATTGGGGCCTTTTCCAGCGCTCCGCCGGAGGGGGCATCGATCACGGAGGGCTTCTACATCAACACCATAGCCTCTCCGATGATGTGTGAGTAATTTACCACAGACCTTCGGGTCCATAGTTATTAGCTAGATGGCTTCTTCTCTCTCTTTGGATCTCAATACAAAGTTCTCCTCGATCTTCTTGGAGATCTATTTGATGTAACTCTTTTTGCGGTGTGTTTGTCGAGATCGGATGAATTGTGGGTTTATGATCAAGATTATCTATGAAAAATATTCGAATCTTCTCTGAATTCTTTTATGTATGATTGGTTATCTTTGCAAGTCTCTTTGAATTATCAGTTTGGTTTGGCCTACTAGATTGATCTTTCTTGCAATGGGAGAAGTGCTTAGCTTTGGGTTCAATCATGCGGTGCTCGATTCCAGTGACAGTAGGGGAAACGACACGTATTGTATTGTTGCCATCAAGGATAAAAAGATGGGGTTTATATCATATTGCTTGAGTTTATCCCTCTACATCATGTCACCTAACCTAATGCGTTACTCTATTCTTACGAACTTAATACTCTAGATGCATGCTGGATAGCGGTCGATGTGTGGAGTAATAGTAGTATATGCAGGCAGGAGTCGGTCTACTTGTTGCGGACGTGATGCCTATATACATGATCATGCCTAGATATTCTCATAATTATGCAATTTTCTATCAATTGCTCGACAGTAATTTGTTCACCCATCGTAATACTTATGCTATCTTGAGAGAAGCCACTAGTGAAACCTATGGCCCCTGGGTCTATTTTACATCATATAAATCTCCCGTCAACAGGCTATTTCTGTCGCCGTTTATTTTGCAATCTTTACTTTTTCTCTTTATCATAAAAATACCAAAAATATTATCTTATCATCTCCATCAGATCTCACTTTTGCAAGTGGCCGTGAAGGGATTGACAACCCCTTTATCGCGTTGGTTGCAAGGTTCTTATTGTTTGTGTAGGTACGAGGGACTTGCGTGTGGCCTCCTACTGGATTGATACCTTGGTTCTCGAAAAGTGAGGGAAATACTTACGCTACTTTGGTGCATCACCCTTTCCTCTTCAAGGGAAAACCAACGCATGCTCAAGCGGTAGCAGTGGAGTCTTGGCAGACACGGGCCTGGCTGCGGCCCCGTAGGTGTCTTCGGCAAGGGCCTTGCCGGGGCATCGCGGTCGTCCCCGGCAAGGATCTTGCTGGGGGTCTCGTGGATCTCCTCGGCAAGCATTTCGCCGAGGATCTTCGTCTTCTGGTCCTCATCTGATCTTGTGTATTTATGATCTTGACGAAGATCTGCATACCACCATGGAGGTGCCTCCCGAGCCTGGGTTCCAAATGTGGTTGTTGGCGGTGTTGGAACACTTGGGCTCGAGGGTGGCACGCCCTGCTAGCGTTGGGCAAGTGCCCCGGCAAGACTCTTGCCGGGGCTGTGGAGGCCGCCCCGGGAAGGGTCTTGCCGGGGCGTAGTCCACCTCACCCTCTTACTCTTTGTGTTTCTGGTCTTGGCGTTGCTTTGCCCGTCTCGTGCCTTCCTCTGCCCTACTTAGTGTGGCCGCGGGCGCGGCTCTGACTGCCCGTGCACAAGTAGAGGGGTGCAAAAAAGAGAGCCCCTACTTTTGTACACCGACACCAGTTTTGCCACATGAGTCCACTATATCTACGTATATGCAGTATTCTTTTGCCGTTCTAAGCAAATTTGTATGTGCCATCTCTAATTTTCAAAATAAACTTCTCTTTTGTGTGTTCGTACTGCTCGCTGAGCGGTGAGGTGTGGCTAATATTTTCCATGCTAGATGTGTTATTGTCACGATGAGTGTTTATTCACTTGTCATTGCACGAGAGTAAGGTAAAGGTATTAGTGCCCAGTCCTGAAATGAAAAATGAATTTACTTTATGTTGTCAAATAATAAATTCCTTGGAAAGTATTGGTATGGAAGGCACACGTGGATACGGTTAGCCATGGAAAGTGAAAGTATGGTAGAAAAAGGAATACACTTTATTTTCTGTTTGGGAACCGCCTATGATATATCAAGCATGGAAAATGTTGGGAACTCTAAGTCGTTTTCGTTGGTGGGAAAGGTACACCTCCCAAAAAAATTTATCTCTAAGATTTTCGCTTTGAGCTCTGGCACCTCTACAAATCCCTACTTCCCTCTGCGAAGGGCCTTTCTTTTACTTTATGCAATTTTTATTTTGAATTTGAGTCTCCATCTTCTCTTATAAAGCACCAACTAGGAGGCACTATGATCGTACTTGAGCATTGGGTGGATTTAATATTTGAGTCTGTTTCATGAATGGATCAATGATTGAGCATGATAGGCTAGGGATAACTTATTTTTGCATTGATATTTTCAAAGAAATGGTTTCTTGTTGGTATGCTTGAGTATTTAAGTTATCATGTCAAAACTAGGATATTGCTCTAAACCACATAAAAGTACAAATGTCCATGTTATAAAGAAAAGAAATATGAGATGACATGTTAGGCAGCATTCCACATCAAAAAATCTGTTTTTATCACTCAACTACTCGAGGACGAGCAGGAGTTAAGCCTGGAAATGCTGATACGTCTCCAACGTATCTATTATTTTTGATTGTTCCATGTTGTTATATTATCAATCTTGGATGTTTTATAATCATTTTATAGTAATTTTATATCATTTTTTGTACTAACCTATTGACATAGTGCCAAGTGCCAGTTGCTGTTTTCTGCATGTTTTTACATCGCAGGAAATAAATACCAAACGGAGTCCAAATGCAGCGAAATTTCACAGAGATTTTTTATGGACCAGAAGACACCCAATGGGCCAAGGCAGCGCCTGGCGTGCTCTGAGGGGAGCACAATCGCCAGGAGGCCCAGGCGTGCCCTGGTGGGTTGTACCCACCTCGGGTGCCCCCCGGGCCGCCTATTTGCTCAATAAGTACCCCAATATTCCAGAAACCATAGGGGAGTCGACGAAAATCAATTCCATCCACCGTAGAGTCCAGAACCACCAGATCCAATCTAGACACCATCACGGAGGGCTCACCAATTCCATTGGTGCCTCTCCGATGATGCGTGAGTAGTTCTTTGTAGACCTTCGGTTCCGAAGTTAGTAGCTAGATGGCTTCATCTCTCTCGCTGAATTCTCAATACAATGATCTCTTGGAGATCCATATGATGTAACTCTTTTTGCGGTGTGTTTGTTGGGATTGGATGAACTTTGAGTTTATGATCAGATCTATCTTTTTATATCCATGAAAGTTATTTGAGTTTCTTTGATCTCTTATATGCATGATTGCTTATAGTCTCGTATTTCTTCTCTGATATTTGGGTTTTCTTTGGCCAACATGATCTATTTATCTTGCAATGGGAAAGAGGTGCTTTGTAGTATGTATCATTGCTACTAAGGATAAAATGATGGGGTCTATCTCTACATAGATAGATCTTGTCTACATCATGTCATCATTCTTATTGCATTACTCTGTTTCTCCATGAACTTAATACACTCGATGCATGCTGGATAGCGGTGGATGTGTGGAGTTATATTAGTAGATGCTGGCAAGAGTCGGTCTACTAATCTTGGACATGATGCCTATATAATGATCATTTCCTGGATATCGTCATGATTATTTAAAGTTTTGTCAATTGCCCAACAATAATTTGTTTACCCACTGTTTGCTATTTTTCTCGTGAGAAGCCGCTAGTGAAACCTACGGCCCCCGGGTCTCTTTCTCATATATTTGCCTTTGAGATCTACTTTTCCTTTGGTGTTATTTTCAGATCTATTAAACCAAAAATACAAAAGTACCTTGCTATGTTTTATTCTTATTTATTTTATTTTCCGTTCGATCTATCAATCTACTACAATTTTATTCACGCCTGTCTGCCTATCTTGGGCCGCCGCTACTCGGAAGGGATTCACAACCCCTTTTACACGTCGGTTGTGAGTATTTGTTATTTGTGTGCAGGGGCTGTTTACGTTGTGTTGCTTGGTTTTCCAACTAGTTCGATAACCTTGGTCTCATAACTAAGGGAAATACCTATCGCCGTTGTTCTGCATCTTCCATTCGTCTTTGGGGAAATACCGACATAGCTTCAAGCGCATCACTGCGTCTTCCCCGGCTCCACGTGATTCCCTTCCTAGGCCTCGCCATCGTCCACCGCCTTGGTGCTCTTGGCGCGGGATGGTCAATGAAGGACAGACATCGAAAGAGAACTTTAGGTGGTGAGGCTGACAGCTGGACCCACCAGCTACATCTTCGAACACAAGGAAGTGCCTCCTTATTACTCGCAAAATAAAAACGATTCCTCCCCCTGACAGCTAGGACTGACAAGCTATATCTTCGCACGCAAGGAAGTGCGTCCTTATCCTCCCTAAACGCTGGCACCCACCCGTTCAAAGCGTACGTAGCATTGTCTGTCTGGTCGAGAATGTGTACGTACATACTGGTCGACTGGTCTCTCTGCAAGTATGAACCGTGGCCGAGTAAGTAGCGGCACGTGTCGTTGTAGAGCACCCCACATAGCAGTTCACGCAGTCCCATCTAAGTCATGTACACATATGTACAACCACATGGCAAAAAATACTGCCACGTACGTACATACGGGCGGGGTCTCGAGCGCGTACTCGCGCATATATATGGTTGGCCAGGGCTTGTGTACATGGAGAGGCAACGGACGGCAGCAACGGCGTCCTGTACATCGGGCAATGAAACGGCTGGGTCGGAATGGAGAAACATTGTCCTGTTTGTCGGGAGACCACTGACTGGGTTGGAATGCATCCTGTTGAACGGGAGCCAACTGGCTTGGACAGAACAGCCGAAACGGGGTTTGGAGTACCGTAGAACGGAGGAAACGGCCTTCTGTTCGATTGGCCACAGTCGAAACGGGACCCTGTTCATCAAGAGGGATCCGGCGTACCGCAAAACGGAGGAATCAGACATGTGTTCAAGTGCCTATGGTCGAAACGGGGTCCTGTTGATCGGAGGGGTGTGGCGTACCGCAAAATGGAGGAAACGGACTTGTGTTGGAGTGCCTACGGTCGAAACAGGGTCCTGTTCATCCACCGTCTACTACCTCGCTCCAGCCTGCACGGGCTACTGTTCATCCACCATCAACCTTCTCTAGCCACCACAGACTCTTGTTCATCCACGACTCTCGTTCATCCAGCCTCCACCGGCCGCTGTTCATAGAGCCTCCACGGGGTCCTGTTCATCCACCCCCAACCGGCTGGGGTGCGGCGGCCTCCTCGGGGTCCTGTTCATCTAGCGGCAACAACCTACTACCACGGGGACATGTTCATCCAACCCCCACCGGGAACTGTATCATCCACAGCCAATCAACCGGCTCAGCTCACCACATCTCGACTCGTTCTTCAAAAATTTGAAGAAGGCAGGGCCCATAAAGTGGACCCTGGAAGCAGACGTGGCATAGATTTGAAGACCTACTTGTCCTCTGTGTCCACTTTGGTTGCTCCCAAACCACAAGAGCCGTTGCTCCTATACTTAGCAGCAACCATTCAAGTGGTTAGTGTAGTCCTAGTGGCACAGCGGGAAGTGGAGGAAACAGAGAGTGAGCAAAACCCGGTAGGAGAGGATGAGGATCAGGGAAAAGAGGTGCACGGCAGCAGGGTGACCCCACGGACGCGGCAAGGAAGAAAGTGGTGCAGCGCCCAGTATACTTCGTCAATTCCCTCTTACAGGGGCTAGCTTGAGGTACTCTGGTGTGCAAAAGTTGATTTTTGGCCTCATCGTGGCCTCAAGGAACTGCGCCACTACTTCCAAGCCCATGAGATCACGGTTGTCACTCGCTTCCCGTTGCAAAGGATACTCCAAAACCCTGAGGGTACCGGCAGAATAGTGGAGTGGGCTTTGGAGTTATCCAGCTTTGGCCTGGGATTTGAGAGCACAATGACAATTCAGAGCAGGGCATTGGCAGAGTTTATTGCAGAATGGACGCCAACCCCTGATGAAGAAGTGCTGGAAACAGTTACCCCCGGCAAGGAAGCGCCCCAAGAATGGATAATGTGTTTCGATGGTGCATTCTCCCTGCAAGGTGTAGGGCTGGCGTGCTTCTCGTTGCTCCCACTGGGGAGCACTTGAAGTACGACGTCCAGATGCATTTTCCCTCGGAGGAGGCAACCAACAATACAACAACGTATGAAGGGCTCCTTGTCGGGCTCAGGATTGCCACAGAATTGGGAATCAAGAAACTGATCATTCGAGGAGATTCAGAAGTTGTGGTGAGGCAGGTCAACAAAGATTACCAAAGTCCATTGATGGAGGCATATGTTGAGGAAGTGAGAAGATTGAAGGAACGCTTTGACGGATTGCAAACAGAGCACGTACCCCGTGTGGAAAACAGCATAGCTAATCATCTATCATAGTGTGCTGCTCAAAAACTTTCTACGGAACCAAGAACTTTTGTTCTCCATCTTACTCAGCCTTCCGTATTCCCGACAACAATGGCCAGGGAGAGGAGGAAGTTGGACTCCGGTAAGCCTCTCCTGGTAGAGCATCCCAGGGCTCCTGGTAGGGATCCTGCCGGAGACAACTCCCCATCGATTGCCGGGCTGCAGCCTCTTGCCGGGCCACTGGTCCCCGTGGTCGAGGAATGCGCTCCTGTAGATGAGGAGGTGCCGCTAGTCCTTGTTGGCGAGCCTCGACTGGAGAACTTCCCAACTTGGGCAAGGCACATAATGCATTTCCTCCAAACTAGAGAACTTCTCGATGAGCAAGAGGAAGCTGAAAGAGTAGCCCAGAGGGCCAGTATGTATCAGTTTGTCGAGGACACTCTGTACAGAAGGAGACCCAATGGTGTGAAATTGAAGTGAATTTGCCGGGAAGAAGGAAAGGAACTGCTGGCAGAAATACACAAAGGCATGTGCGGCTCCCACATTGGATCAAGGGCATTAGTTGGGAAAGCATTCTGGCAAGGATTCTATTGGCCCACATCCCTCCAAGATGTGGTCGAGCTATTCACCAAGTGTGAAGCCTACCAGTTCCATTCCAAGAACATCCATCTGCTTGAACAAGCTCTTTAGACAATCCCTTTGTCATGGCCGTTTTTGGTGTGGGGGCTCGATATCCTCGGCACTTTCCCCCGAGCTGCCAGCGGCTTTGAATTCTTGTTCGTTGTCGTCGACATGTTTACAAAATGGCCGGAAGTAGATGCCGTGAGAAAGGTCACTGCTCAGTCAGTTATCAAGTTCTTGAAAGTATTGGTGTGCTGCTTCGGGGTCCCTGCTTGGATCATCACCGACAACGGCACCCAATCCATGAGTCGCGCCTTCATGCAATACGCTCATGCCCTCGGAAGCAAGATCTCATTTGCTTCTATTGCATATCCCAGAACCAATGGACAAGCTGAAAGGGCGAAGACTGAAGTGTTGCATGGACTCAAGACAAGAACATTTGATACGCTGCAGAAGTGTGGCAAGCGATGGATCGATGAGCTGCCGGTAGTTCTCTGGTCTTTCAGAATGACACCAAATCGAGCTACTGGGCGGACTCCCTTCTCCCTAGTATATGGGGCAGAAGCAGTTATCCCCATGGAACTGATTTAGAGGTCGCCTTGAGTGCTTGCCTACGATGAAGTAGCGCAGGATCAACACCGGCATGACGACGCTGTTCTTCTCGAGGAGAACCGTCTCCTGGCTGCTACGCGTGCTGCATGCTACCAGTATGCCCTGCGCCGCTATCACCACAAGGTTCATGCCCGGTGTTTTTAAAAAGGCGACCTTGTCCTTAGGCGCGTTCAGTCCTCCAAGGGTGCAAACAAGTTGACACCAAAGTTGGAGGGCCCTTACTGGGTAGTACGAGTCACTAGAGCTAGCACAGTCCGTCTGGATACCGGAGATGGCATTCAATTGCAGAACTCATGGAATATTGAGCATCTCCACAAGTTCTAGCCATAGGGCGCGGCAGTCGGACCCTGCCCGACAACCACCCTTTTGTACAGGCCCTGCCAGGCGCAGACCCTGAGCAACAGAAAAACAAATGAAGTGCTGGGGGTCCTGACAAGTTGCATGCATGCATAAGCATTTCATGAGCATCACATGTTCATATAGATAAGATCGCATCTGGCATCACTTTCACCTGCATAAACTACAGACTCCTGCCATGGATTCAGTCCCCAAGAGGAGATGAGAAGACAAGCCAACACTGCGGTTTGTCGGTGCAACAAACCCTGGGTCTATTGCCCAGACCTTGCACAAGCACGGGAGTGATGTTATGGCACCATGCTGTGCCAGAGTACAAGAGATCAAGATCTTCGAAGGACCAACATGCAGATCAAGAGGACCAAGACCAAGCCAGAGAAGCAAGATACCACCAGGAGAAAAACCCTCCCTTGCCGGGGAGGCGAGCTCGGTAAGGATGGGGTCGCCCCCACAAGAAGACGTCTAGGACATCCCGGCAGGGCCTGCCGGGACGCATGGAGGTGAAATCACCTCACCCAACCACTCCACCTCGACCCACGTCGTCAATCAGTGTGGTGTCAAGCCGCAAAGTGATTAAGTGACAACCACTCGCCACATGGCAGCCTCTTTCTACAGGAAATGCCTACAAATGACACCCGTCCTACGACATGTCAAACAAGCAGGCGTGAAGCTGGCAAAGCAGCCCGGTAAGGCGTGCTGGGCAAACAACAACGTGATGATGAGCGGTGCAATAAAGTGCGCCCTGTCAGCCTGTAGAGTTAGGTAAGATAGCACTATTTTCTATCTTATCAACGCATAATGACTACTTTGCCATTGTGGCGACCCCTTAACCTATAAAAGGAGGCCCATGGCAACCGTGGAAGGGTTTGGAAAAGTTGGGTTACCCACACGCGTATGCATGCATAGCCACTGTCGCCCCGAGGCAACCCTGCCGGGCAGTGTACGACGCTCCACCATCATACTTCCCCCAACAATCCACCAAAGCAGAAGTAGGGTTTTATGCCTCACGGCGGCCCGATCCTGGGTAAAATTTCTCGTGTGATCTCTGTCGTGCTGTCCCACGCTCTCCTGCTCTTTGTGCGATGTGATATCCCCCCGCCGAACCAACAAGGGGCCCTTGGTCCCATAGGTGGCCGTGGTTTCCCATGACATCTTTGGCACACCACATAGGGGGATCACTTGGGCGAACCTCAAAGCATGTGCAACGCGTCATCTTCACCGTCATCTTCGTCTTCGACGGCGGCATCAACCATGGCGCCCAAGAAGAAATCTGGTGCTTCGGCTCACTCGTCCACCTCAAAGGCTCCGCCGCTCGCAGCATCCAATGCTACGGGGGATGCGGAGGCACGCAAGGGAATGGACGCTGCTGGAGAGGTTGTCGGAGCAGGCGGCACCGTCGCCACTTCCCCCACAGCCGAAGTAGGAGCAGGAGACACTGGAGGAGTGCAACATTAGCAACACCCCAATGGCCATGCTCGACAAGGTACGGGTGGAGTGGTTACTCCGTCCAAACCCCTTCCTCTCACCGACGGGAACAACCGCAGCGATGGCGCTCGGTCCTGGACAAATTGTCGCCCTCCGGCCGCTCCCACCACGGGAACGACCGTGGCGCGTGCACCTTCCACGGGGCGAGTCGACCAAGTCTCTACGCCCGACAGAGACGCCGGCCACCATGCCATCCAGGTGGCCGCCCCGCAATAGCATGGACGTGGTACTGTCGCTGTTGGCACCACCAGGAGCCGAGGGACGGTGCAATCTACGTCGTCATCACCTATGCCAAGTACTGCTTAGGAAGCCATGGCGCGGGCTCAACTTCTGCTAAGGTTTCCGCCAGCAGGCAAGCGGATGGACGAGTGGCATGCCACCATCCAGAGTCTGCTTGGTTTCGCCGAGGCAGGGGGCTCGCAGCGGGCTCGTCCGCCACGGTCTCCCCAAGCGACAACGACAACTCGTGTTGCTAGTCGTACGGAAGGGGCCACCCCCACGGTGCAGTCCTCGCCTTGGCAGCCAGCGCGAGCGCGACAGAATCAAGAGCCTGACGGCGTCTTGATGGCCTCTTCTGACCCTCAAGCACGTCCAAGCAGACAGCGAGCACCGGAGGACAGGCGAGGGGTAGACATGTGCGTCGTCGTTGGACCAGGCTGCAACGACCCCCGCTGGACCAACGGGTGCGGTGGTCCTGACGTCGACGACCCTGCGTTCGATATTGGCGGGTGCCTACCTTTTGATGTTGGGTGCCTTGCCTTTACTAGTGAGTTTCCGCAAGTCCGTTGGCCATCCGTCTGCACATTCAAGCCAGAGACTCCCGCGAATTACGATGGGAGGCTATACCCGGGAGAGTTTCTGGGCATCTACACCATCGCTGTTCAAGCTGTCGGGGGAAGAGATGAGAAGGTATTTGCCAACTACTTCCCTTTGGCTCTCAAGTCCAATGTGATGTCTTGGCTAATGCACCTGTCGGAGAACTCCATTTCGTCGTGGGATGACCTGTGCCATGAGTTAATTGGCGTCTTCACTGGAGGACATCAAGAGCCAGGCCGGCCCAGCGAATTGCAGCTTCTCCAACAGAAAGAAGGAGAGACACTCCGGAAGTATTTGCAAAGATTCATCAAGGTCCATAGGAACATCCCGAACATCCATCCGGCAGCTGTGATAGCAACCTTCCAGTCCAATGTGCACAACCACATGATCCATTCCAAGATGAACGTGCGGTTGCCCAAGACTGTGAAGGAGCTTTACACCTTAGTAGCTAAGTGTTGTCGGATGGATGAGGGGAGAAAGCTACCCATAGAGGAGGATTGCATCAATGTCGATTCAGAGGATGATGACGAATCCACTTGTTATAAGAAGAGTAAGAAGTGCAGTAAGAAGCGCAAGGATATGGTAGTGATGTGAGTTGAAGGATCGGGTATGCTTAGTACGGGCAATAAGGCTAAGGCCGAAGGCCCCGGCAAGGAAGTTGCCGTGTGCTCTGACTGCCGGGAGGCTGCGGCTACCGAGAAGGCCGGGAAAGGCGATGGGCCGTACTGCAAGATTCACCGGACCAAGGGCCACGAGCTTCAATAGTGCTATCAGGTTGAGCAGCTCGTTAAGAGGCAGGGAGCATAATATGAGAAGCGTGACAAGGAAAATGGTCAGAATGTCACTGGCGGTAAGGGTCGAGGCGGTGAAGTAAACCGCCCCGGCAAACCCCTCCGGAACAAAGGAAAACCAGCCAGAGATCGAGAGAAGGAAGCTTGTGATGATGAGAGTGACGGAGGTGATGAAGATGAAACCAGTGAGCAGGAGTTTCAGAACGCCACTGATGCCCTGTGCATTGACGGGGGTGCATCCCTACACAACTCTCACCGCCAACTCAAACGGTGGGCGCGTGAGATCAATGCCGCGGAACCAACACCAGAGGCTCAGAAACCACTCAAATGGTCACGCACGCCCCTCATCTTTGACGAAGAGGATCATCCTGGTCGTACCACTACGGTAGGGTATTTGCCATTGTTGGTCTCTCCAACAATTCGCAACCTCAGGGTCACCAAGATGTTGGTGGACGGCGGGGCCGGGTTGAATATGATTTCCCCAAAACTTATCAGCAAACTCTAGATAGAAGAGGATGAGTTGAAGGTCACCGGCACGTTTCAAGGAATTAATCTCGGCAGGAGTCATCCTAAGGGAAAGATCACGTTGTCCGTGACATTTGGAGGAGAGTTGAACTATCGGACTGAGAAGATTGTGTTCGATGTGGTCGACCTCTCCCTACCGTACAATGGGATCCTTGGGCGCCCAACCCTGGCTAAATTCATGGCGGCATCCCACTATGCCTACAACACCTTGAAGATGCCTGGGACAGTTGAAGTCATTTCCACCCCCTCAAAGGAGAAAGACGCAATCATTTGCGTGGACAAGATGTACCGGGATGCAGTCGCGGCTGAGGCAGTGGCAGCAGCAGTTCCCGCCAAGGAGAATAGAGGAAAGAAGAAGGTTAGCAAGGATGCTGGCAAGGATTCCGGGAAGCATGCCTCTTCAGAGTATGTTGCGCCTATTGATGACTTGCCGGAGAGTTCCAACAGCAAGAGACCCAAGGTTACTTCCCCACAAGTGAAGAAGGTCCCGACAGGGCTGGCTCGCGGTGATGGTACTTTCACTATCTGCGCCACCCTCAATGACAAATAGGAAAGCGCGCTCGTTGCCTTCCTGCGGGTGAATATCGATGTGTTTTCCTAGCAACCATCTGATATCCCCGGTGTTCCCATGGATGTAATCGAGCACCACCTTGCTGTCTGCCCACACGCCCGACCTGTCAAGCAGAAAGTCCGGAAGCAGGCCTTGGAGAGGCAGCAGTTCATTGTAGAGGAGATCAGGAAGCTTGAAGCAGCTAGTTTAGTTAGAGGAGTGCTACATCCCACATGGTTAGCAAATCCAGTGGTGGTCCGGAAGGCTAATGGGAAATGGAGGCTTTGCATAGATTTCACAGATCTCAACAAGACTTGCCCGAAGGACCCATTTCCCTTACCGCGCATCGATCAGATTGTGGATTTCACTTCAGGTTTCGACTTGCTCTCCTTTCTGGATGCATTCTGGGTATCACCAGATATTCATGTCCAAGGAAGACGAAGAGAAGACATCATTCATCACCCCTTGTGGTACGTACTATTTTATCCGCATGCCATTCGGATTAAAGAGTGCCGGGTCTACTTTTGCAAGGGCAGTCCAGATTGGTTTCGAGCCGCAGCTACACAAAAACATTGAAGCTTATATGGATGACATTCTGCTCAAAACTAAGGACAGAGCAACCCTTATCCAGGATTTGGAGGAGACATTTGCCAATCTGCGCAAGATGAACTTGAAGCTCAGTCCGGAGAAGTGTGTATTTGGCGTTCCCTCTGGCAAGCTACTTGGGTTCTTTGTGTCCCATCAGGGGATCGAAGCTAACCCCGACAAGATTAAAGCTATCGAGCAGATCCAAGCGCCAAGGACAGTCAATGATGTGAGGCGTCTGATAGGGTGCGTTGCCGTGCTAAGCAGATTAATTTTCAAGTCTGCCGAGCACGCCCTGCCGTTCTTCAAAATCCTGAAGAAGGCAGGACCCATGAAGTGGACCCCAGAAGCAGATGCGGCTTTGCAAGAGTTGAAGGCCTACTTGTCCACTGTGCCCACCTTGGTTGCTCCCAAGCTACAAGAGCCGTTGCTGCTATACTTAGCGTCAACCAATCAAGTGGTTAGTGCTATCTTGGTAGCACAACGGGAAGTGGAAGAAGCAGCGAATGAGCAAGGACCGGCAGAGTCAGATCAGGATCAGGACAGAAGTGAGCACGATAGTGAGAGAAACCCCAAGGACACGGCAAAGAAGAAAGTGGTACAATGCCCAATGTACTTCGTGAGTTCCTTGCTACAGGGGGCTAGATCGAGGAACTCTGGCGTGCAAAAATTGATCTTTGGTCTCATCATGCCATCAAGGAAACTGCACCACTACTTCCAAGCCCATGAGATCATGGTTGTCACTCATTTCACATTGTAAAGGGTACTCTGAAACCCTGAGGCTACCAGCAGAATAGTGGAGTGGGCTTTGGAGTTATCCAATTTTGGTCTGAAGTTTGAGAGCACATCAACAATCCAGAGCAGGGCATTGGCAGAGTTTATTGCAGAATGGACGCCAACCCCTGATGAGGAAGTGCCAAAAACAGTCATCCGCGGCAAGGAGGCGCCCCAAGAATGGATTATTTATTTCGATGGTGCCTTTTCCCTATAAGGTGCAGGGGCTAGCATGCTTCTCGTCGCTCCCTCCGAGAAACACTTGAAGTACGTCGTCCAGATGCATTTTCTTCGGAAGAGGTAACCAATAATAAAACATAATATGAAGGGATCCTTGCCGGGCTCGGGATTGCCGCAGAATTGGGAATCAAGAAGTTGATCATTCGAGGAGATTCACAGCTTTTGGTGAGACAAGTCAACAAGGATTACCAAAGTCCATTGATGGAGGCATACGTTGAGGAAGTGAGGAGATTGGAGGAGCGCTTTGACGGATTGCAAACAGAGCACGTATCCCGTACGAAAATCAGCATAACTAATCATCTGTCAAAGTGTGCTGCGCAAAAACTTCCTGTGGAACCAGTGACTTTTCTTCACCATCTTACTCAGGCCTCCGTATCTCCAGTAATAATGGCCCGGAAAAGGAGAATGATGGACTCCAGTAAGCCTCTCCTGGTAGAGCCTTCTGCTCCAGGCAGAAAACCTGTCGGAAACAACTCCTCGCAACTTGCTGGACTGCACCCTCCAGCCTGCCCATGGTCCCTGCGAACAAGGAATGTGCCCCCGCAGTTGAGGAGGTGCCGCTAGTACTCGTTGCCGAGCCCTAGGCTCCAACTTGGGCAGAGCACATAGTCCACTCCCTCCAAACCAGAGAGCTCCCCAATGACCAAGATGAGGCTGTAAGAGTAGCCCGGAGGGCCAGTATGTATCAGTTTGTCGATGACACTCAATACAGAAGGAGGCCCAACGGTGTGAAATGGAAGTAAATCTACGAGGAACAAGGAAAGGAACTGCTGGTTGAGATACTCAAAGGCATGTGCGGCTCCCACATTGGATTAAGGGCATTGGTTGGGAAAGCATTCTGACAATAATTCTATTGGCCCACAGCCCTCCAAGATGCGGTCGAGCTTGTCACCAGGTATGAAGCCTGCCCAAGCTCTTCAGTCAATCCCTTTATGGCCATTTTCGGTCTGGGGGCTCGATATCCTCGGCCCTTTCCCCCGATCAATCGGGGGCTTTGAATTCTTGTTCGTTGCCATCGAAAAATTTACAAAGTGGCCAGAAGTAGCTGCCGGGAGGAAGGTGACTGCTCAGTCAGCTATCAATTTCTTGAAAGAATTGGTGTGTCATTTTGGGGTCCGGGCAAGGATTATTACCGACAACGGCAGCCAGTTCACGAGCCGCGCCTTCATGCAATATGTTCATGCCCTCAGAAGCAAGATCTCATATGCGTCTGTCGCCCCTCCCATGAGCAATGGGCAAGCTGAGAGGGCGAACGTTGAAGTGCTGCAAGGTCTCACGACAAGAACCTTTGATACACTGTGGAAGCACGGCGGGTGGTGGATCGATGAGCTGCCGGTAGTTCTCTGGTCCCTTAGAACGACACCAAATCGAGCTACCGGGTAGACTCCTTTCTCCCTGGTCTATGGGGCAGAAGTAGTTATCCCCACGAAACTCAATCACGGTTCGCCTTGAGTGCTTGCCTACGATGAAGTAGCGCAAGATCAGCATCGGCATGACGACACTGTGCTACTCGAGGAGAACCGTCTCCGGGCTGCTAAGCAGGCTGCACACTATCAGCAAGCCCTACATCGCTATCATAGCCACAGGGTTCATGCCCGGTGTTTTGAGGAAGGCGGCCTTGTCCTTAGGTGCGTTCAGTCCGCCAAGGGTACAAGCAAGTTGAATCTGAAGTGGGAAGGCCCTTACTAGGTAGTACGAGTCACCAGACCTGGCACAGTCCATCTCGAGAACGGAGATGGCATTCAATTGCAAAACTCATGGAATATTGAGCATCTCTGCAAGTTCTATCCGTAAGGCGCAGCTGTCGGGCCCTTCCCGGTAGCCACCCTTTTGTACAGGCCTTGCCTCAGTTGCATGTAACCCCTTGTACAAAGCCAGGCAATGACCCTGAGCAACAGAGAAATAAACGAAGAGCTGGGCGCCCCCGACCAAGTTGCACGCATGCATGCATGAGCATTCCAAGAGCATTGCATAAGCATTTCATGAGCATTTGCATATGCATATAGATAGGATCGCATCCTGCATCATTCTCATTTGCATGAAGCTGCAAGTTCTTGTCGTGAACTTGGTTTCTACAAGGAGTTGGGAAGATGGACCAACACGGCGATCCCCAGCAAGCCAAACTGATAAGTTCTGCCTCTTGTCCATAAGTGTTCTGTAAGCTGAAACTTGTGCATAAGAAAACCTCGCCGCTCCTCAAAACATAGGTGCTCCCACCCTTGGCTCGAACGTTGCTTCGGCCAGGATGGTCGCAGTGGACATTGATGAAAAGGAGTTGGTGGGGGGCTGGTCCCTTTATTTTTTGCCAGATAGGCTCAGGTCTCCGTCAACAAAAATAAAAGGTTACCGGAAGGATAGCCTGCCGGGGAAAACTCATTTATTTGAAATAAAGAAGCATTTCACCTCTGCATGGATATACATGCATGGGTTCCCCGCAAGGATCATTTTTTTCATTAATATGCTGATCGTACAAGTACAAGCCTTACAGAACACAAACATGGAGTCGAGAGATTACATTATCTGAATTAAAATTTTCAAAGTGCCTACAGATTTGAGATTGAAAAAAGATAAGTGCCTCGTAATCTCCTCTTTAAGTTTTCCCTCCACTAGGCACTGCGGTGGAAGGAGGAAAAGACGAGAAAGGCAGCCAAGAAGGAGACTATCCGGGTCCCATCACAATCTGCCTGACGCGGCCTGACAAGAACGGGAGTGGCGAAGCTGCAAAGGAGGAGCGCGGAAGCAGGGCGGCGTCCCCCCTAGTCACTACCTCCAGGACCAGCAAGAAGCCCCGGTTTGATCCCCGGTGGAGACATCCACAAAAGCTCAGCCGGAAGACTGCTGGAGGGGAGGCCAAGGCACCAAGGGAACATCCCTCCCCGGCTATCACCCAAAGAGGCCAGTGACGATGGTGCCGGGGAGGGAGGGGAAGAACGGAAAGACGAGGCGGCAGGTCACCGGTCGGAGGAGAAGGCATCCATGCCATTGTACTCCGACCTGGCCGCTCACCACCCGCCTTCTCCGTCTTCCCTCGTTTTCTCTTCGTCTTTACTCCCGAAGAGCGCCAGGACTCCAGCCTAGCGCCCCCTCCGGAGAAGTGGCAAGCAACCAAGACGGCCAGGAGGCTCGAGGCGCACAGCTCGCCACCTCGGCGGGTAGGAAGGCGCACCTCTCATTAACATCAGCCCCAGGGTCTACGGAAAGGGTCTTGTTGGGATTAGGAACATCCCCAGCCATGCCTTTCGGGCAAGCCCCGAAGACACCGAAGACCTGACTCCTAAACCCGCAAGCGGCGGATGCACAAAGCTGGGCACCGCACTGCTTGATGAGCAACCAACCAAGGCGGAAGGGGCAAGTGTCTCCTCACAATGGGGAGGCGTGACACTTCCCACAAGTTGGACCAGGCTCACTCCCCGAGCACCCATACCAGCATTGGCAACACCGGCCTCAAACCGGAGCCCGGGGGCTGACCCTGGGCCCTTCTCTTCATCATGGCTAGCAGGAAGCAGAAAACAGAAGAGGGAGGGATGCAAGGATGAATGACTCCGCCCTCCCTTCGCCCCTCCTTTTATAGGCGAGCCGGGGAGGGGAGCCGGTCTCTCAGCGAGCGACCACCATACTCCTCCGCTAGTTCAAGAAGATCGGGCCCTCGCCCTGATGCTCTCCCGCACCACTCGCCTCCGTTACCTACTCCGCGTGATGATGCATCATACGTGGCTGAGGATAAGAGCATGGTGGGAAGAGTGAATTTTTAGTTTCTACCTCGTGCGTTAAATTCATTCACGAGCCATTCCAAGGGTGATCCCATCGCTAGGCTTTACACGACAGGCGGGGAAATTGGAAACTGACCCAAGCTCATGATTAATGAAGAAGCAAAGAAGACTCCAAGAGACCAACCTCTTAAACACCCTCGCCTATGCACTTATTAGGGCCTACCCCGACGACGCTTGGCAAGTCGATCGGGGTAGGCCCGGGGGCTTCTACCGGTGCAACAAACCCTAGGTCTGTTGCCTAGACTATGCACAGGCACGAGTGCGAGGTTACAGCACCAGGCCGTGCCAGAATAGAAGAGATCAAGATCTTCGAAGGATCAACATGCATATCAAGACGACCAAGACCAAGCCAGAGAAGCAAGATACCACCAGGAGAAAAACCTCCCTTGTTGTGCCGGCGAGCTCGGCAAGGATGGGGTCGCCCCCGGAAGAAGCCGTCAAAGACATGCTGGTAGGGCATACCGGGACACACGGAGGCAAAACCACCGCACCCAACCAATCCACCTCGACCGACGTCATCAATCAGTGCGGTGTCAAACCGCAAAGTGATTAAGTGGCAGCCACTTGCAACATGGCAGCCTTTTTCTACAGGAAATGCCTACGAACGACACCCATCCTGCAATGTGTCAAACAAGCAGGCGTGAAGCTCACAAAGCAGCCCAGCAAGGCCAGCCTGGAAAGCAACGATGTGACGTTGAGCGGTGCATTAAGTGTGCCCTGTCAGCCTGCAGAGTTAGGTGTGATAGCACTGTTTGCTATCTTATCGGCGCATAATGACTACTTTGCCATTGTGGTGACCCCTTAACCTATACAAGGAGGCCCATGGCAACCGTAGAAGGCGTTGGAAAAGTTGGATACCCACTCGCGTATGCGCGCGTAGCCACTGTCGACCCGAGGCAACCCTGTCGGGCAGTGTACTACGCTCCACCACCATTCTTCCACCATCAATCCAACAAAGGAGGAGTAGGGTTTTATTCCTCGCGATGGCCCAAACCTAGATAAAATTTCTCACGTGATCTCTGCTGTGCTGTCCCACGCTCTTCTGCTATTTGTGCTACGTGACATCCCCCCTGCCGAACCAACAAGGGGCCCTTGGTCCCATAGGTGGCCGTGGTTTCCCATGACAGCGGTCTTGATAACCCACAAGTATAGGGGATCGATTGTAGCCTTCTTCGATAAATAAGAGTGTCGAACCCAACGAGGAGCTAAAGGTACAACAAATATTCCCTCAAGTTCTATCGACCACCGATACAACTCTACGCACACTTGACGTTTGTTTTACCTAGAACAAGTATGAAACTATTTTGCAAGAATAAAAGTACGAGTACTTTGCGAGAATAAAACTAAGAACAAATTGCAAGGTAAAAAAAGTGGATAGCTTTTCTCAACAAGAAAGTCATTTGTCCCTAGGCAATCGATAACAAGTATAGGTAATCATTCTTGCAATTCTATATGAGGGAGAGGCATGAGCTAACATATTTTCTCTACATGGATCATATGCACTTATGATTGGTCTCCTAGCAAGCATCCACAACTACTAAAGATCATTAAGGTCGTGAAACCCAACAATAGCACTAATTATCAAGTCCTCTTTATCCCATACGCCATAACCCACTTATCCGCGTTTAGGCTGCTGTCATCCCACGCAACACTGACAATAAGCAAACCATGAACGTATTGCAACACCATATAGCAGGGGCCCCTCACGTTTGCATGAGACGAAGGGCACCGTAGGACAACACCATAAATAAAATATAAAATCATACCAACCAAGATCACGATTAACCCACAGGACAAAACGGATCTACTCAAACATCATAGGATGACCATAGATCATTGGGAAATAATAAATGGAGTTGAGCACCATGTTTAAGTAGATATTACAGCGGGGATAAGGGGTGTTATTCCGCCGCATAGAGGGGGAGAGAGTTGGTGTTGACGGTAGCAAGATTGTTGATGTAGATCGCCATCACGATCCTTGCCCCGGCGGCACTCCGGCGCCACCGGGAGAGAGGGGGAGAGAGCCCCCCCTCCACCTTCTTATTCCTTAGCCTCCCCCTAGATGGGAGGAGAGTTCCCCCTCTGGTCCATGGCCTCCATGGTGGCGGAGGGGCGGGAGCCCCTCCGAGATTGGATCTCCCTCACTGTTCTCTGCTGTTTCGTGCTCCCCATATCTGGCCCTTCACGGTTTCTTAAATTCCCGGAGATCCATAACTCCGATTGCGCTGAAATTTTTACACAATTTTTTTCCATAAATTATCTTTCTTGCGCCAGAAGAAGGGCCCCAACTGATGTTCGAGGAGGGCACAAGATACCTGGGCGCGTGAGGGGGTGCCCAGCGTGCCCTGGTGGGTTGTGGTCACTGTGGGCCCCCATTTGCATTGATTCCACCTCCCAAAAGCGATAAATATTCCAAAATATCTCCTTCAATTTTATCGTGTTTGGACTTCGTTTGATATGGATTTTCTGCAAAACAAAAACATGCAAAAATCAGGAACATGCACTGGGCACTAGATCGATATGTTAGTCCAATAAATCATATAAAAAGTAGCCAAAAATATGTGTAAGCTGTATAACATTGGCATGAAACAATCAAAAATTATATATATGACAGAGACGTATCAGGTCTCCAGCAAGCCAAACAGATAAGTTCTTTCTTTTATCCATACGTTTTGTGTAAGTGAGGTCTTGCGCATGAGAAAACCCTTCTACCCTTTGAAACTTAGGTGCTCCCACCCTTGGACTCGAACGTTGCTTCGGTCCGGGTGGTCGCTGTGGCCATTGATGGAAAATGATCGGCAGGGGGCTTGTCCCTCTTCATGATTTGTGCCTGGTAGGCTTAACTCCCCGGCAACAAAACAGAGGGTACCAGAAAGATAGTCTGCCGGGGGGAACTTGTTTATTTAAAAATATAGAGGCATTCCACCTCTGCATGGACATATACATGCATGAGTCCCCGACAAGGTTAATCTTTTTCATTAATATGCTGATTAAACAAGTACAGACCTTACATGACACAAACATGGATTCAAGAGATTACATTATTTGCACTAAAATTTGGCAAGTGCCTACTGATTTAAGATTGAAAAAAAATAAGTGCCCTGTGATGCCCTTTCTTGTCCCTCTCTTCCTAGGCAATCATGGCAGAAGTGAAGAGGGCAAAGGGTGTGGGGTGAAGCTCAACTTGACCTGCCGAGCCCAGAGAGGTAGCTCTGGCAGGGGTGAAGGCACCTGGCGACGACTGGAGAGCATGGAGGAGACGACCCATCAACTGCCACCACCAGGGCTAGTAGGACACGGCAGGGCTAATGGAGCTGTAGCCGGCGAGGAAGCCTGCCAGGGTCCAGTTGGAAGGCTGCTGAAGTAGCCGGAGGCACCAACCCCACCTCTCCTCCCAACTCCCCGGCAAATCACCTTGCCAGAGAGGAGGTGCAGATGCATATGGTGCTGCCGCCGACTAACGGTAACGGTCTGGCTGATGCTCAGCCGGAGTCAGAGGCATCACCCTCCCAATTGGTGTCGTCGTCATCACCGTCACTATCCTCCTTGTCGCTCTCACTTGAGGAGGAGCTTTCGTCGTTGGTCGAGCTCTCCGCACATCACCCTAAGCGAGCACCCGAGCTCCCAAACACCTTGACAGAAAGGAAACCGTCCTCCATTACCTGAAAATGGAGGACGTGCCCTTTCGACAAGCTATGGGCGCAGACAAAAGTATTCCAACCTCGACGGAAGTACATGACATGAGCGGCCATCAAGAACCAGGGAGGCCCAGCAACTTGCAGCTCCGCCCGCAAAAGGAAGGAGAAAGTCTACGGAAGTACATACAGAGATTCAGCCGAGTGCACAGGAACATCCCAAATATCCACCCGGCAGCCGTGATAGCTGCATTCCAGTCCAACGTGCGCAACCGCCGGATAGGTTCTAAAATGAACGTCCGGTTGCCCAAGACTGTGAATGAGCTATACACTTTAGTGGATAAGTGTGCTCGGGTAGAAGAGGGGAGGCGACTCTCCGCTGAAGAAGATTGCATCGGCATCGACTTAGAGGATGACGATGAGGCTACCAATCAGAAGAAGAAGAACAAGAAGCGCAAGGACAAAGTCGAGGTTACCAATCAGCATTGATGACCGTTCAAGGATCGAGTGCACCTAGTACCGGCAAGAAGGCCAAAGTCGAGGTAGCGGCAAGGAAGTTGCCGTGTGCACTGATTGCCAGGAAGTCGCGGCTACCGAGAAGGCTGGGAAGGGTGATGGGCCGTACTACAAGATCCATCAGACCACAGGCCATGATCTTCAGGAATGTCATTAGGTTGAGCAGCTCGTCAAGAAGCAAAGGGCTAAGTACGGGAAGTGTGATAAGGAGAAAGATCAAGATGGCGCTGGCGGGAAGGGCCGGAGCGGCAGAACAAGTCGCCCCGGCAAGGCTCCTCAGTATCAAGGGAAACCCGCCAGGGGCCGTGAGAAGAAGGATTTCCATGACGAGAGTGATGAAGGAGATGAAGAGGAAACCAGCGAGCTGGAGTTCTGGAAAGCCACTAACGCCTTATGCATTGACGGGGGAGCATCTTTGCACTCCTCTCACCACCAACTTAAACAGTAGGCGCGTGAAGTCAATGCCATGGAGCCATCAGCGGATTCTCGGAAGTCGCTCAATGGTCACGGACGCCCATCATCTTTGATGAAGAGGATCACCCTGGGCGCACCATCGTGGTAGGGTGCGTGCCGTCGTTGGTCACATCAACAATCCGCAACCTCAAAGTCACAAAGATTTTGGTTGACGGCGGGGCCGGGTTGAATCTAATTTCTCCAAAGGTCATCAGCAAACTCAAGATAGCAGGTGAAGAGCTCAAGGTTACTGGTACGCTCCAAGGGATCAACCCTGGCCGGAGTCATCCTAAGAGGAAGATCACACTGCTGGTGACGTTCATTGGGGAGTTAAACTACCGGACTAAGAATATCGTGTTTGATGTGGTTGACCTCCCCTTGCCATACAATGGAATCCTTGGCCCTGGCCAAATTCATGGAGGAATCCCACTATGCCTACAACACTCTGAAGATGCCAGGGCCAATGGGCGTCATTTCCATTCCACCAGAAAAGAAAGACGCAATCATATGCATGGACAAGATGTACCAGGAAGCAGTCACTATAGAGGCCGCGAAAACCACTACTCCCGCCAAGGAAAGCAAGAAAAAGAAGAAAGCTAGCACGGATGCCAGCAAGGAATCCGGGAAGCGTACCTCTTCGGAGTGTGCTGCCCCTGTTGATGTCTTGCTAGAGAGTTTCAATAGCAAGAGATTCAAAGCTGCTGCACCCACTGTGAAGAAGGTCCCGGCAGGGCTGGCTGGCGCCGATGCTACATTTACCATCAATGCCACCCTCGATGTCAAATAGGAAAGCGCGCTCGTTGCCTTCCTGCGGGCAAATGTCGATGTGTTTGCATGGAAACTGTCGGTGTCAAAACCGGCGGATCTTGGGTAGGGGGTCCCGAACTGTGCGTCTATGCGGATGGTAACAGGAGACAAGGGACACGATGTTTTTACCAAGGTTCGGGCCCTCTCGATGGAGGTAAAACCCTACTCCTGCTTGATTAATATTGATGATATGGGTAGTACAAGAGTGGATCTACCACGAGATCAGAGAGGCTAAACCCTAGAAGCTAGCCTATGGTATGTTTGTTGTTCGTCCTACGGACTAAAACCCTCCGGTTTATATAGACACCAGATAGGGTTAGGGTTACACGTAGTCGGTTACAATGGTAGGAGATCTACATATCCGTATCACCAAGCTTGCCTTCCACACCAAGGAAAGTCTCATCCGGACACGGACGTAAGTCTTCAATCTTGTATCTTCATAGTCCAGAGTCCGCCAATGGTGATAGTTCGGTATCCGGACACCCCTAATCCAGACTCCTCAAGAGTAGCCCTCGAACCAGCTTCAATGACGCATTTAATCCCGCGACATATTGTCTTCGCATTGCAAGGCGGGTTCCTCCTCCGAATACTTCATAGAAGATTTTGAACACAAGGATAGTGTCCGGCTCTGCAAAACAAGTTCCACATACCACCATAGAGAGAATAACCTTTGCACAGATCTGCTGATGTATTCCACGGCGTGACATCACACCACGGCCAGGCCTTTATACGAATCATTTTTACTGTCCCACCTCAGCGCGTTTAGAGAGGCGGTTTCTTCGGCACGTCTTATCAGAGAGGAGATCGTGCCCCCCTTATTCTGGGATCCTCATCAATATGGGCGTGGGTAACCCAGTCGTGCCCATTGGCATGCCTCCTCCTTCGAAGGCGAGTCCCGAACGGTCACGGGGAGGGCTGTTGGTATTCAACCTCTTTATAACGAGACCAAGGCCCGCTCCTTTCTTTCAATCTCAATCGAATCCGCCCCTCGCCTCGAGTTTCAACACCCAAGGCTCCAGATTTAGGCGCTTCGGACATTCAACGATGTCCGGCTCCGACTTGCACGACCGGTGGATGTCTTCCTCCGTCACGGAAGAAGATGTGCTAAAGCTGAGAGACGCCAGTATCTAACCGCGAAATTTCAGATAGGCTGCTCGCCCAAGGGCAGGTTATTCCCACTCCCGAGCCTGGTGAGAGTGTGGTATTCGTGTCTCACTTCCTTCGGGTTTAGGCTTCCCACGGACCCCTTTGTGAGGGGGCTCATGTTTTATTATGGGCTGGAATTCCATGACTTGATCCGAGTCCATCCTCCACATCTCGTTGTTCATTGTCGATGTGAAGCCTTCCTCCGCATTACTCCTCACTTGGATTGTGGCTCAAGACCTTCAAAGTGGAGCCAAAGATGATCAAGGGCATCAGCTGAAAAGTGGAGGGGCTGTTATAAGCAAGAATGCAGACGCCCATGGCCCGAGGGCTCTTTTCAAGAGGAGCTCAATTTATGGCAACATGAGTGGTTTTATATCATCGCCCTGTGGGCACCAAATGGGCGGCGCCACCGCCTTCCGCTAGGGTCCTCCATCTGCGGCGGGCATCATGGGTCAATAAAGGGCTCGACTGGGACCGCCCAAGGACGTACCTCATTGCAGGTGGTCGATTCGAGACCTCCAGAGAGAGCTCAATCTGGTCATAGTAGCGCAGGTCATGCTGATTCGCCGCACCTTGCCTGCAAACGCCGCCTCCGCCTGTGAGAGTTTAATCCGGAGGGACCACGAGCCTCCAACATTTTATGGGCGAGCGCCTGTGGATATGTACCAACTGTTCTTCGGATCACAAGCAATGTGTCCGGACTTAACCGAGGACGCAGGTCTGAGCTGCAATCGCCGGATACTCAAGTAAGTAGTCCTGTGCCGGACATGCTATCCGCATATTTATCATAAACTTGCCCTTAAAAGAGCTATCCTTTAAACGGAGTGGATAGCAAAAGCAAAACGATCGGTGTCGCCCCCTCCCCGAGACCACGCGGATCCTATATTAACCAAGATGCTAGAGGTTGTGCCCCGTGAAGAAGGCGAAGGGGGAACAAGGAACTACTACCTCCGTGAAGGAGGCTATCAAGAAAGGGGATCGAGAATCCCTCCTCCAAGGGGAGAAGAGGACCGCTCAAGATCCGGAGACCAAAGCCCCAAGCGGGGAAGAAATCTTCACCAGAGGGTCCTGCGGCGGAGATGCCCTACCGCACTATTTCCCCAAGGAGATCAGCCCTCCAATGAGCCGTAAGTAAAGGGGCGTTTTTTAAAAGAGAGACATCCCCGTTTTATTTCTGAAGGTAACCGAAAGTTTACCTTGTAGTTCGGATGTCAGCCCTTCACAGCAGAGCTCGTCTTCAGGGGATCTTGGTCATGATATGATGGAGAGCGAAACGCCTCCGCCCGCCCTACCGTTATGCAAGGTGGACGACCCTGAGGTGTCGTCGCGGAGGGCGTCTCCGAATCCGGCGGGGCCAGAAGGCAGCCGTATGTCCCCTCAAAGCCCTCCGTGTCCGGCCTTCAGAAAGGCCACCGGACGAGTCTGGCACCAACGGGTGTACGGTCGAAGGAGCTAAAGGATCTGCTTTCGGGCGAGCGTCTATCTGGAAGATAACTGTACGTTAATGGGTACGATTATTGGAAGGATTTCATCCGCTGAGAGCAGATTGCATGAAGTCGTCGTAAGTTTATCGACGGGTTTTGAGGCATAAAATGATGTACCTTCGACAGTTTTGCATATAAAATGCGCCCTGTATAGATAGTAGCCCCTGAGACTTGGTGCGGTGTCAAAAAATGACGGGGCCCCGAGGATGATAACCCCAGGTATAATATGCACTCTTCCTATGTAGGTGGCGAAGCATCCGGTGGCTAGCCGGGCTGATGAATTTGCTGAACTTAAGCGGCAACTTGACGTGGCGGATGCGGACATCACGCTTGTTAATAAGCGGTTTGACGAGTCACAAGGTATGCAACTTCTCCGCGGACACCTGGTATGGGAGCTTGACGCCCATGCCTTACAACATGTATGCTTAATGCAGATGGTGCCGCTGCTATGGAGAACCTTCGGGCGGAGCTCGCCCGAGCCAAGGAGCAAGCCAGAAAAGGTGATGCGGCTGCCTTAAAGGCGGCCGAGAGCTAAAAAGCGAACAGGCTGCTCCTTCGCCAAGCAAGAAAGAAATGGCCGAGATGGCCATGAAATTTAAGAATACTATCGACCGTTATGCGAGCTTCTTGAAAAGAAGCTCGAGCTAAACAAGAGGACTGAAAAAGGCCGCCACCGAGGTTAAGGATACTCGCTCTGCGATGAGAGCTATGAAGGAGGAGCTACGTCGGGCCGGAGATATTGCGGTGGAAAGCCCTTCGATGCAGAGGAAATTCACGGATCCTAAAACGCGCTCAATTGGACCGGTGTGGGGGCGGAGGATGCTTATCTGGACTTGGCGGCGAGTGCCGCAGACGCGGCCGAACACTTCCGAGGTCAAAAGGATCACGGAATGGAAGAGCTTTTTTGGTCGCAGTTCCATAGTCCGGAGCGTCCACTTTCATTAACCGATCGTTTGGCTGAATGGGCTGAGCTGAATAGGTTGTCCGGACTTGCCATGAAGGCTGTCGTGACTCATTTGTGGCCGAAAAGGCCCGAGCCAAAGAGTTATTTTGGCTTGGTGCAACAGTTCCTTGGTGCGGTGCCGCATATCGATGCAATGAAGCGGTCAGCATGCATAGAGGGTGCGCGGATGGCTCTTGCCCGTGTTCAAGTCATACTGGGCGGAGATGAAGGCCACCGACGTTGCATCCCAAGATTCGGACAGAAGTCGAGTACCTGCCGAGCACTATTTTGAGGAAGTCCAGCAGGGTGCTTGTTTAATAGAGACGCAGTGCTCGAAGGATATTATATTTTAATGACATGTATGATTTGTGAAAACAATGTTTCAATATAATATAAGAGTTTTTTATACTTGTGCGTTCAAGTATTAAAAACACCTCCTGTGCGGCCGTTGATGTATATGTGTATATAACCCGAAAGATGGCGGTCTTGACCAATTTCACGCACATAGTGCGGGGTGTTTGCAAAAGGTGCATTTTCACACTTAATCCAACGCCTTGGTCTGTAAAGGAAGTGATAGCGAGCAAACTAGGCAACCGGACTATAATGCTTTATCACTTTCACTTAGCCATAGGAGTTCGATGGTGGGGCTACTATATAGCCCCTAGGGGCACCGCGCTTTCAATTCGGGCGCCAGATGTGCTCGACCGGAAACGGTCCTTCATTAATGCGAGGGAATTCTAAACATTCCGGTGGGTCATCGAGTGGTTGACTAGTCTCACGCTATATCATGGCAGTCAGTTTTCGGCTTTCTCTACTGTGGTGCTCACCTGGCTGAACCGGGGCACAATCGCAGAGTTCTCCGGTGCCGCGTTAGCCGATAGAACGAACGTCGAGCAGCAAAACACAGGAGCCAGGAAAACCCAACATTTGACCAAAGACATGATTCGAGCTGATGCATATAAGGCCTAACTCGAGACGCCGAACACTCCCTAAGGTATTCGGTCTTTATGAAAACGGGCGAATAATGCCCGAAGCCCCCGTGTCCAGTGCACGCAAAAATTCGTGCGGCCAATGCCAAAACGCCAGCCTCCTCCTCGGTTATAGCAAGAAACCGGGGATGTGTATCAATAAGAGACAGTAAAAAGGTTTACGCAGGTCTTAATCAAAAGAATCCTTGCAACGGGTCCCACCGCGTCTGCGCTACCAGGTCTCCGTTGCAGCCGTGTCACGGACGGGTGTAGCACGGTGTTCATCTATAAAAGAGAAGAACTTAGTTGAAAAGAAAAAAGATCGTGCGAAAAAATGTACTTTATATTAAATTAACAGAGTACGGTTCGAAAAGTGAATAAAATTGAGCTTTATTGTCTCTTGTTGTACATGCGTGCAGCTTCTTGTACGGGGGTATGCCGCTAGTAGGCATTTATATGTTTACGCCGGACTCGTCTAGCCATGTCCGGGGTCCGAATGACCTATTCAGGTGCTTTGATTAGTGGAGCTGGATTAGTGCGGGGCTGTCAAGGCAGTCTCACGTTCTTCCGTGCTCGAGTAACACTTGATACCCCCTTTTAATGAGATGATGCCGCGTGGACCGGGCATTTTAAGTGTAAGAGATGCATAATGCGGTATTGCATTAAAGCGGGCGAAAGCTACACGTCCCAGTATTGCTTGATAGCTACTTTCGAATGGGGCGATATGGAAGGTTTACTTTTCACGGCGGAAGTTGTCGGGTGAGCCGAACACAACTTCTAGCAGTAGGGAGCCCGTACAATGGGCATATATGCCTGGCATTACCCCTTTCAAGGAGGTGTTGCTATGGCGAATTTTGGTTGGGTTTATCCCCATTTTGCGGATTGTGTCCTGATATAGCAGGTTTAGATCGCTACCTCCGTCCATTAGGACTTGTGTAAATTGGAGTCCGTCGATTATAGGATCTAATATCAAGGCAGTCCATCCTGCTCCGGATACTTCCTAATAATCTCGATGATCGAAGGTGATTGGTTTTGACAACCAACGTTGGGACTCTCTTTGGGATAGACCGTGCGGTGCGCGTTTCTATGGGCGCCGCTCTGCTTTTTCCCTTTGTCACTTGAAGTGAGTTCACTTGTTTTGACTTCATGTGGGAAATTCCTTTGTTTTCGGTGCTCTGCTTGTGGGGTTCGTCATCGTCCTCGCTTGGTGTGTCGAGCCCTTGTGTTCGCATTGAGTTTGCGGACTGCTTAAAGACCCAACAATCTCGTGTGTGTATGGTTTGCGTGCTTCACGGGAGGCTTGTGGATTTGGCATATTTTGTCCAAGATTTTGTTTTTGTTGGATAGCTCGTCATTGTTATCCTTGAGGGGCAGTTTTTATGATTCGCCGGAGCTTCGAATCCGGCGTTGATCGTCGTGTTCTTGGGCTGTTTCCCTTTGTCCGCGCTGGTCCTTGCTGCGTCGTGGTTTTCCATTTCCATCCCGACTTGGATGTACTTGGGTCATTGGTATCGCAGCTTGCCGACTAACTATCCTCTCCCGCACAAAAGCGGGCCAGAGGCTTGTTAATGCAGCCATTGTCCTCGGCTTCTCCTGGCCGAGATGTCTGTGAGCCATTCGTCTCGGACGTTGTGTTTGAAAGCTGCTAAGGCTTGGCGTCCGGACAATCGACTATTTGGTACTTTTGGTGAGGAACCTGTTCGAATTTATGGGTGACTCTCCGGGTTGTTGAGTTATGTGACTTAAATCGCCTCGCATTGGAGGGCGGACATAAGTCCCTTGAAAATTTGCACGAAAAGCATCCTCGAGCTCTTCCCAACTTCCAATGGTATTTTCAGGGAGGCTTTTGAGCCAATGCCGGGCTGGCCCTTTGAGCTTGAGGGGTAAATATTTTATGGCGTGGAGATCATCTCCTCTAGCCATGTGTATGTGGAGGATATAATCCTCAATCTAGACTCCAGGGTCTGTTGTTCCGTTGTATGCCTCTATGTTTACGGGTTTGAATCCCGCTAGGAATTCGTGATCCAGCACCTCATCGGTGAAACACAGGGGATGTGCGGCACCCCTATATTTGGGTGTGCCGTGATGTTCGGATATTTGGCGTGTTGCATTGCTTGGAAGAGCTTGCTTTCTTGGCCCATAGATGGACCTAACTGGGCCATCCTTTTGATGTGAATCCTTATGCAGATCGCGTGTCGGCTTGTGTGCGGCGCCGCTTGCCGCTCCATGTTTGCCATGTGGTCGTCTATCCAACCGGGCGGCCTCTTTGTTCTTTGATTGCGGGGGCTCTACGGCCTCCTCATCGAATTCGTGCAGTAATTTGCGCTTCGAGTAGCTCTTTCTTTGGCGACTGTCGCCGTATTTCTCTGCGGTGTTGAGTACTTTGCTCCATCTGATTCTGAGTGCATCTTCCTCTGTTTTGAGCTTCGCTTCGCCTTTTTCAGCTACGCGCATGGCGACGAGCCTTTGTGGAGGTTCTTCTTCTCCAACAATTTGTCCGGCGTGAGATCGTCCGGATCGTTATCTTCGCCGGGACGGGTTGTTTATCCAAGTTGTCTGTTCGGACGGTTGCTTTCGATAGAATATTCGTCATCCACCGGTTCGCCTCGCTCTATGGCTGGGTCGTGTGGCTGCCGCCTTTGTCGGCGGGACTTGGTGCGGCGCTTACGCTGCCGTTTGACTGCTTTTCAAGGATTTATCCTTCGTAGTGTCCCGTTGTTCCTCATCGTCACTTCCTTTAGGTGTATCCACCATGTATACATCATGGGATGAGGTGGCTGTCCAGTATCCTATAGGTGCTGGTTCATGGTTGTCTCTTACATCGTCGTCCATACCGTCGATGTCTTCGGAGTAGAAATCGAGCATGTTGTTTAACCTTTCGACAATGGCTACAAAGTGGGTGGTGGGTGGGCGTTGAATTTCTTCGTCGTCCGCATCCCAACCTTCCTGACCGTAGTCCGGCCAGGGCTCTCCTGATAAAGAGAGAGACTTTAGTGAATTCAGGATGTCACCAAAGGGCGAGTGCTGAAAGATGTCCGTGGCAGTGAACTCCATAACCGGCACCCAATTGGATTCGGTTGGCAGGGGCACGGAGGGTTCGGAGTCCAGAGAGGAGTCCGGCACCTTGGAGTCACGGTCTTCGCAGCGACAGGATGGAGTTCGCTCAATCGCCAGAGATCGTAGCCCCGAGGCGGTGTCCAACCACTCGCCCTCGATCGGCGGAGTCGGCTCCGAGCTAAGGGTCGGAGCGGACGCTGGTGCGGCCTCCAGGGCATAGTTCGGCGGCAGAGCTAGATCGTGCCTATCAAGACAGTGCGGCGTGCTTGGCTGTGGCTCGAATCCGTCAAAGATCAAGTCTCCGCGGATGTCGGCCGTAGTTCAAACTCCCAAATCGACTCGATGGCGGGCGAGCTTCGATCCGCTCCAGATGACCAAGTGAATTGGCCCGCAGCAAAGCCGCCGAATACGAAAATCTGTCCGGGGAGAAAAGTCTCACCCTGGACCGCATCATCATTGACGATCGGAGGGGCCATCGGGTCTAAGGATGACGACACGAGGAACTCTCAATGAAAGCACCAATATCGTGTAAAACCGGCGGATCTCGGGTAGGGGTCCCGAATGTGCGCCTAGGCGGATGGTAATAGGAGACAAGGGACATGATGTTTTTACCTGTGTTGGGCCCTCTCGATGGAGGTAAAACCCTACCCCGCTGATTAATATTGATGATATGGGTAGTACAAGAGTGGATCTACCACGAGATCAGAGAGGCTAAACCCTAGAAGCTAGCCTATGGTATGATTGTTGTTCGTCCTACGGACTAAAACCCTCTGGTTTATATAGACACCAGATAGGGTGAGGGTTACACAGAGTCTATTACAATGGTAGGAGATCTACATATCCGTATCGCCAAGCTTGCCTTCCACGCCAAGGAAAGTCCCATCCGGACATGGGACGAAGTCTTCAATCTTGTATCTTCATAGTCCAGGAGTCCGACCAATGGTGATAGTTCGGCTATCCGGACACCCCCTAATCTAGGACTCCCTCAGAAACCTTCTGACATCCCTGGTGTTCCTAGGGGGTAATCGAGCACCACCTTGCTGTCTGCCCACATGCCCGACCCATCAAGCGGAAGCGCCGAAAGCAAGCTTTGGAGCGGCAGTAGTTTATTGCTGAGGAAATCAAGAAACTTGACGCAGCTGGTTTGGTCAGAGGGTCATTACATCCAACATGGTTAGCAAATCCAGTGGTGGTGTGCAAGGCTAATGGGAAATGGAGGCTTTGCATAGATTTTACAGATCTGAACAAGGCATGCCCGAAGGACCCATTCCCCTTGTCGCGCATCGACCAGATTGTGGATTCCACCTCCGGGTGTGACTTGCTTTCCTTCCTGGATGCCTACTCTGGATACCACCAGATCTTCATGTCCAAAGAAGATGAAGAAAACACCGCATTCATAACCCCATGTGGCATGTACTGCTTTGTACGGATGCCCTTCAGGTTGAAGAGCGCCGGGTCCACTTTCAAAAGAGTAGTACAGATTGTCTTTGAGTCTCAGCTGCATAGGAATGTTGAGGCTTACATGGATGATAGAGTGGTCAAGACCAAGGACAGATTGACTCTCATTCAGGACTTGGAAGAGACCTTCGCAAGTATGCGCAAGATCAAATTGAAGCTGAACCCGGAGAAGTGTGTGTTTTCATTCCTTCTGGCAAGTTACTAGGCTTCTCTATGTCCCATCAGGGGATAGAGGACAACCCCGACAAGAACAAGGCTATCGAGCAGATTCAAGCACCCAAGATAGTTAAAGACGGCAGGCGCTTGACTGGATGTGTTGCCTCGCTGAGCAGGTTCATCTCCAAGTCCAGTGAGGGCGCTTTGACATTCTTCAAAGTTTTGAGGAAGGCAGGGCCCATGGAATGGACCCTAGAGGCAGTCCCTACGCTACAAGATTTGAAGACCTACCTTTCCTCTGTGCCCACCTTAGTCGCTCCCAAACCACAAGAGCCATTGTTGCTATACTTAGGAGCGACCAATCAAGTGGTTAGTGCAGCTCTGGTGGCACAGCGGGAGGTAGATGAAGCGGCAGCCTCTGCCACTGTCCCCTCCGGAGAGGAAAGTGAACCCGCCCCAGCAAGGTCAGAGGCAGTTCAAGACAAGGAAGAGTAGGGCAGCGGAGGCAGTTACATGGTCGCGGCAAGGAAGAAAGAGGTGCAGCGCCCAGTGTACTTCGTCAGCTCCCTACAGCAGGGGCTAGCTCGAGGTACTCTGGCGTGCAAAAGTTGATTTTTGGCCTCATCATGGCCTCAAGGAAACTGCGCCACTACTTCCAAGCCCACGAGATCACGGTTGTCACCCGCTTCCCCTTGCAATGCATACTCCAAAACCCCGAGGCCACTGGCAGAATTGTGGAATGCTCTTTGGAGTTATCCAGCTTTGGTTTGAAGTCTGAAAGAACGTCAACTATTTAGAGCAGAGCACTAGCAGGGTTCATCATAGAGTGGATGCCTACTCCTGATGAAGAAGTGCTCGAGACAGTTGTCCCCAGCAAGGAAGCGCCCCAAGAATGGATCATGTACTTTGATGGTGCTTTCTCCCTACAAGGTGCAAGGGCTGGCGTGCTTCTTGTTGCTCCCACTGGGATCAACTTAAGTATGTCATTCATATGCATTTTCCTAGGGAGAAGGCTACCAACAACACTCCAGAGCCCGAGGGGCTCCTTGTTGGGCTCAAAATTCAACAGAAGCTGGGAATCAACAAGTTGATCATCCATGGAGATTCACAACTTGTGGTGAGACAAGTGAACAAGGATTACCAAAGCCCACTGATGGAGGCATACGCCAAGGAAGTGAGAAAGTTGTAGGAGCGCTTTGACGGATTGCAAACAAAGCACGCACCGCGTGCAGAAAACAACATTCCTGATCACCTGTCAAACTACGCTGCACAAAAGCTCCCTGTGCAACAAGGGACTTTTGTTCTCCGTCTGACTCAACCCTTCATATCCCCGACAACGATGGCCAGAAAAAGGAGGAAACTCGACTCCTGCAAGGCTCTCCCGGCAGAGGTTCCCGAAGCACTCAGCAGAGATCTTGGCGTGAACAACTCTCCTTTGATGGCAAGCTGCACCCTCCCGCCAAACTACCAACCTTCATGATTGAGGAGGGCGCTCTAGTGAATGAGAAGGTGCCGCTGGTTCTCATTGTCGAGCTGTCGGATTCATGGGTTCCGGCAAACCCTTGAAGTTCGAACTCTGGGGTGCACACGAAGAACTCTCTCTCCCTGGCTCACCCGCTCAATGATCTCACGGCCTAGCTCGACGAACCCGAAGAACACGGGACACAGAGTTTTATACTAGTTCGGCCCACTGTTGTGGTGTAATACCCTACTCCAGTGTGGTGGTGGTGGATTGCCTCGAGGGCTGAGGATGAACAAGTACAATGGATGAACAGCCTCCTGAGGAGAGGTGTCCTTGAGCTTGGTGAGCTGGTGCGTGTGAGGGTGGTCCGAATGATCCGTCCCCCTCCTATGGTGGTTGCTAGTCCTATTTATAGATGCCCTGGTCCTCTTCCCAAATGTAGGCGGGAAGGGATCCCACAATGGCCAATTTTGAAGGGAGACAACTAGTACAAGCTATCCTGACAAAAGATGGTTTCACCTGCCAAAGGCTCAGGTGGTGATGCAGCTATGGGCTCCGCGATGACCTTCGCCATGCCGTCCTGCCATCCTGCTGGTCTTGGTCTCGTTGCACCGATATGGAAACCTTTGCCTGATGCCTCGGGACTCCTCGCCTGCGCCTGCCTCTTTAGCATAAAAAAGAAAACTGGTACACTACACCCGCTGGCGTCCTCCTGGCCTTGGTCGTCATGGCTCACGTCACGTGAACCTCGCAAGGTGCCTCTTGCATAGATATCTCTGCTCCTCGTGAGCCAGCCTGGTGAGGCCGCCCCCAGCGAGGTCTTGGTGTCGTCTGCCTCGCAAGGCTTCGCCCCTCGCGAGGGTCTTGAGTGGTTGATCCTGAAGATGGGCCGTACCAAGTCATTGGTGGAGCCACGCCATAGGCTGCAGGCAGGCAAGTTTGGGTACCCCCATTGCCAGGACACCGACAGTAGCCCCCGGGCCCAAGGCACGCTTGGACTTGGCTTCGAGGCGAAGCCAAAAGGCAAGTGCAGAGCGCCGCGGGCCCCAACGGCCTACGGCCTTGATTGACGCATGGCAATTGACGGGATGTGGGCATCTCCGCTTCCCCATGCTGCCTCGGCAACCGTTCTCGCCTGACAAAATGCTGGCGCATGCTGTAGAGCCTTCATTACCTTCCTTCCTCTTGCTCCAGATCCCTTTCCTGTTCTTTGCCCCCAGAGACTCTAGATCCACACCAACTCCTCTCCGAGCCTGCAGCCGATGGCGATCGACAAGGTGAAGGCCGCGCTTTCGCCCTCCTGGTAAGAGCCGGCTTTGAGCGTGCCAAATGTATCAGACAAGAACCTCGCCGCCACGCTCCTGTGACAGCGGACGGTAGCAACGAGGGGGGAAAGACCGCGCTCTGGGCTGGCTCCGCCGAGCCGGAGGCCTCTGACAGTACCTGCTACCTCTTGAGCATGCGTTGGTTTTTCCCTTGAAGAGGAAAGGGTGATGCAGCAAAGTAGCGTAAGTAATTCCCTCAGTTTTTGAGAACCAAGGTATCAATCCAGTAGGAGACTACACACAAGTCGCCTCATACCTACACAAACAAATAAGAACCTTGCAACCAACGCGATAAAGGGGTTGTCAGTCTCTTCACGGCCACTTGCAAAAGTGAGATCTGATAGAGATAATAAGATAAATATTTTTGGTATTTTTATGATATATATTGAAAGTAAAGATTGCAATGTAAAATAGATTGTAATCTTATATGATGGAAAATAGACCCGGGGGCCATAGGTTTCACTAGTGGCTTCTCTCAAGATAGCATAAGTATTACGGTGGGTGAACAAATTACTATCGAGCAATTGATAGAAAAGTGGATAATTATGAGAATATCTAGGCATGATCATGTATATAGGCATCACTTCCGCGACAAGTAGACCGAAATGATTCTGCATCTACTACTATTACTCCACACATCGACCGCTATCCAGCATGCATCTAGAGTATTAAGCTCATAAGAACAGACTAACCCATTAGGCAAGATGACATGATTTAGAGGGATAAACTTAAGCAATATGGTATAAACCCCATCTTTTTATCCTCGATGGAAATAATACAATACGTGCCTTGCTGCCCCTGCTGTCATTGGGAAAGGACCCGCAAGATTGAACCCAAAGCTAAGAACTTCTCCCATTGCAAGAAAGATCAATCTAGTAGGCCAAACCAAACAGATAATTCGAAGATACTTGCAAAGATAACAAATCATACATAAAACAATTCAGAGGAGATTCAAAATTGTTCATAGATAATCATGATCATAAGCCCACAATTCTTCGGATCTTGACAAACACACCGCAAAAAGAATTACATCGAATAGATCTCCAAGAAGATCGAGGAGAACTTTGTATTGAGATCCAAAGAGAGAGAAGAAGCCATCTAGCTAATTACTATGGACCCGAAGGTCTGTGGTAAACTACTCACACATCATTGGAGAGGCTATGTTGTTGATGTAGAAGCCCTCCGTGATCGATTCCCCCTCCGACGGAGCACCGGAAAAGGAAACAAGATGGGATCTCATGGGTACAGAAAGTTGTGGCGGTGGAAATAGGGTTTCGTGGTGCTCCTAGATGTTTTCGGGGTATATGGGTATATATCGGAGGAAGAAATAGGTCGGTGGAGCTACGAGGGGCCCATGAGGGTGGGGGGCTCGCCCAGGGCGGCAGGCGCGCCTCCCTGCCTCGTGCCCTCCTTGCTTCTTTCTTGACGTCCAGTCCAAGTCCTTTGGACCACGTTTGTTCCAAAAATAACTCTCCCGAAGGTTTCATTCCGTTCGATATTCCTTTTCTGCGAAACACTGAAATAGGCAAAAAAACAACAATTTACACTGGGCCTTCGGTTAATAGGTTAGTCCCAAAAATAATATAAAAGTGTATAATAAAGCCCATTAAACATCCAAAACAGATAATATAATAGCATGGAACAATCAAAAATTATAGATACATTGGAGATTGTGGTGGGTTGTGATGACTAGGCGCCATCTCATCAGTTTTGCCTATGTGTCATGTCCATGTGGCAGTTTTTGCCCTAGGTTGTGAAGCTACCTATATTTCTGTTATTCCAAAAATTCCCAAAACATTCTCATAAATGTTTTGGATCATATCTTCATCAAATATGTTAAAAACATTCCTTGCCTAGTTCAAAAATAATTGAAAATATTCATTTTCCTATTACATTCGAGCAAAGACTTTGTGAAGGAAGTACCACTTTGGCATCTCCAAATGGTATCCATTTTCTATAGTGCTTTCCTATGCCCAAATAACCATCCTCCACCAAATGCTAGCTCAATCCATTCATTATTTTGATCCCAGCTTCAACATTCAGATTTATGTCCAAAGGTGGTACTTTGTAAAGCAAGTACCACCTAGGCTCCTCCTTTTGAGGTGAAAATTTGTGAAGACGGTCTTCTTAGTAACTGATCATCCTCAGCCAAAACTCACGCCCATTAGCCATGTGCATTTCCGCATGCAAATCAAACACTTGGTGCTTATTCATGTTTGAGCATCGATCGGTCTCCTCGTGAGAATCTTATGTTGTGATTTTCTTCCTAGCACCTACCTGGGAGTGCCCAACCCACTAGACATGCCTAGGCCGCCAGAACACATGGCCACGCCACGGTCACGAGGTGACCACTTGGCGGGCATGCGAGCTCACAGCTCTAGAGTTGGGGCCCTCTACCACCGTCAAACCTCGATGTCTCGCCATCAAACCATGTATTTCTGATTAAATAGATACTTATTTACCTAGAAATGATTTTTGGAAAAAAATAAAGAGCAAACTATGAGGCAGCTGCATTTCAAATTTGACCCGCTTCCAGCTGAATCGACGGGAATTTGTCTTTTTCACCAAAGGTGGATCAACACTTTTTTCACCCAACCATTTTGTCAATTGTGCATTCTATATGGCCTAGTATTTTATAAAATTGATTTGGTCCATTTTTGCAACAGTTATTTGGTAGTTCCTTCACAAAAAACCTCCTTTTGGGCACTCGGAAAATGAAAAATGAAATTTCTGTGCAAAGAAAATGAAAACTTCCTTAGGCAACATTGTTTGGAGTTCCAAGATGTACCCTTGTGCACAATATGAGATCATTTGAACAAACTATGCCATGAATGTGGCCATAAGATTGATCATTTGGCTTGAAAGCCATGATTCTTCACGCATGATAGCTCATTTCTGAGAACACTTTTTAAAAATAATTCCGTATTACAAGTTTATTATTTTTTCTGGAAACTTGGTCACATATAATGACACAATGCGAAGGTTTTCCAATTTTTACATTTTTTTTGAATTTTTTATACCCGTTTCAAAATGCGGTCAAAACGACGGGCTTGACCGTTCCTAGCTAGTGGTTGAATCTTGGAATTTTTTTGGTTTTTCTATGATTAAATAGATACTTATGTACCTAGAAATGACTTTTGGAAAAAATAAAACTATGAGGCAACTGGAGTTCAAATTTGACCCGTTTCCAGCTGAATCGACGACAATTTGTCTTTTTCACTAGAGGTGGATCAAAACTTTTTTCACCCAACCATTTTGTCAATTGTGCATTATATATGGCCTAGTATTTTATAAAATTGATTTGGTCCATTTTTGCAACAATTATTTGGTAGGTCCTTCACAAAAAAACCTCCTTTTGGGCATTCGGAAAATGAAAAATGAATTTTCCGTGCAAAGAAAATAAAAACTTCCTTAGGCAACATTGTTTGTCATTCCAAGATGCAAACTTTTGCAAAATATGATATCATTTGAATAAAACTATGCCATGAATGTGGCCATAAGATTGACCATTTGGCTTGAAAGCCATTGATCTCCACATATGATAGCTCGTTTCTGAGAACACTTTTTTAAAAGAATTGCCGTATTACAAGTTTATTATTTTTCCTGGTAACTTGGTTACATATAATGACACAATCCGAATGTTTTCCAATTTTTTGATTTTTTTGAATTTTTTATGCCCGTTTTTTTCAAAATGCGGTCGAAACGGCGTGCTTGACCGTTCCTAGCTAGTTGTTGAATCTTGGAAACCTTTTGATGTTTCTCTGATTAAATAGATATTTATGTACGTAGAAATGATTTTTGGAAAAAAATAAAGAGCAAACTATGAGGCAACTATAGTTCAAATTTGACCCGCTTCCTGTTAAATCGGCGGAAATTTGTCTTTTTCACCAGAGGTGGATCAAGGATTTTGACACCCAACCATTTGGTCAATTGTGCATTAAACATGGTGTAGTATTTTAGAAAATTGATTTGGTACAATTTTGCAACAAATATATGGTAGGTCATTCACAAAAAAAACTTATTTTCGGCACTCGAAAAATGGAAAATGAATTTGGCATGTTGCATCCTTGGTAGTGAGCAATTTGCGGGGGAGGTTCTGGAAGTGGTGAAGTAATTTTCTGGAACCGACAATATGGATTGTCGGGCTGTTGATTCAGATGCTTCATCCTCGACAATGAAGCGATTTTAGGGAGGTGCTAGAACTGGCGAATGCTACAACTAGAGAACGTTGGGGTGATGCCGATCGTGAGGCGCAGATCGCTGCCAGCGCGATTTGCAACAATGGGAGGGTCAATGATGTGTTCTATCTAATGACAACGAGAAAGATAGGAAAGAAAGTATAACTTCGGGGGTGAATGAAATGGTTACATACGAAAACATTGTAGGGTCGCCAGGCGACCGACCCAAATTTAGGCCGATTGATCGCCGCCTAACAACGGCCTTTTGGAAAATGGTGTGGTTAAATTTTTGAACAAAAATTTGTAGGCATTTATAAAAATCAGAGATTTGGGTCCAAATTTTGAATATTTGAGCGCGAGCCAGCCAACCAATGAGAAGCGAGGAACCACGTCCACGCGGATCACCAAGTTGGACACGACCTGAGCCATGCATCACGCGCCCATCCGACGGTGGATCTTCTCCTGAAAGACCAAAACCCTAACCCACCTACCCACCCACCCTTTCCTTCTCCAGATCCAATCGAGGCTGCCGCGCCTTCCTCTCCCTCGCTGCCATCCCCACCCACCACCACCGCCATCCCCACCCACCACCGCCGCCCCCACCCACCACAGACCTCGTCTCCGCCATCCCCCTCCCCTCGCCTTCACCCCCATATCCACTAGTCTCGATCCGGCGTGCGTGCGTGCCGGTGCGGGCGTGCCTCGATTCGATCCAGCGCCTTCCTCCCTCCCTCCCTCCCACGACCACGCCTTCCTCCCTCCATCCATTGGCATGTGTGCCGGCATGGGTGCCATGTGGGGCAGCTCCAACACAACCACGACCACGAACAGCGGCGGTGGCGGAGGGAAGGACAAGGCGAAGGGCTCTGCGGTATCCTTCATGGAGGGCGAGGAGGTTCTCGCCTACCACGGTCTGCTCCTCTACGAGGCCAAGGTTCCCCTCCCCTTCCCTTCCCCCTCTCTCCCCACCTCCCATTCCGTTCTAGGGTTCTCCCGCCGCCGCGTCGGCTCCCCAGAGCAGGGCCGTCGGAGCAGGCGAGGGTTCAGGGAGTTGTAATCCGAGGGTGCATCACATCGGATGGCGCAACACTCTTCTTTTCTTCAGAGAAGAAAGAAACACATTACCGTTCCTCCTCTGCACCGCCTAGATTTTTACATTTAGGGCATAATTTTTAAATTTAGAGCGCACATGTGGACACTAGTTTGTGCGTATCCTAGTATCAGACCATGATTAGCACCAGGTGAATTGTTCTCTTGGACTATGGGTACTTCATGTAGTAAGTAACAAGGAGTGTGAGATGGGACTACTTTTGTAAGTACTTTTATTAAGAAAGATGCACACCTGAAGGCTTTATGACATTTACCAGTTGCACACCTGCAATTCTTCCCTTAGTAATACCGATTCTGTTCTGTCTGCAGCCTGTCGTCTTCCTCCACGGGGGTCCTAGGCTGGCACTTCGCCCGGAAACTGTGGATTCTTCGATTTGGAGTTCTACAAGATCGTGCTGTTCGACCAGGTTGGTTTCATTTTGATCCCCTCGTGTGTCTGTTCACCGGTGTTCCTAGGAGATCGCGGTGCTTAATCTGCTTGTGTTTGATTACAAAGAGGCGCTGGAAGAGCACTCCCCATGCTTGTCTAGAGGAGAACACCACCTGGGACTTGGTGGCTGACATTGAGAAGGTCAGGAAGCACATCGACATTCCAGAGTGGCAGGCAACTGCAAATACATCTTCTTTTGTCAACTGCAACATATACCCAGCTGTAAAGAAACCACTTGAAGAAAATATTTAAGAGAGCCGGGCAGTTCGTGTAGATTTTCTTGCATTTGTGCATAGCTATTGATCATGAATGTTGCAATGCAAGTTATTAAAAGAATGATGATACCTCTAAATGCCTTGTCTTTTCATAAACGAGCTAGCTAGTCAAGCATTTCTTTTCAAGTTTGATACTAGTGTTATTGTTGGAGATATATAGTGGAAAACAACATCCACAGTGGTATAGATTGTTCCAGTCCATGATATGCTTATTATTGAATTAGCTGGTCCTAAAGAATGTTCCGCCTAAGCTTTGCTTAGTGGCTGGTTCCATATCCTGAAAATTGCAATGCAGGTGAAAAGATTAAATACCTCTTCATGCTGCAATGGTTTACGCTGAATTGTTTTTTTTTGTAATCCATCTTGCTATACTGGTTCCAAGTGCTTGAGTAGTACCTCTGAGATAGCTCACTTGTGGTTAATTAGTGGCTCTATCATTTGTGTTTGTGCATTCTTTTTTCCTGGGCATCATTCATGGATGTCTAGTAGTCGACATACTTCTGGTTCTATTTAGTATATGCAGGTAGCAACAACTTAAGTTTAATGGAGTTGCTGTTACTCGGTGCCTACTTCGTTGGAGTTTGCATCATCTCCTTGTTGTTTACATATCATAAATGCCTTCACTATTCTTGTTATGAACCTCTGATCCTGATACTGATTCTATTTGTCTTGATCGAATTACAGGCAACATGGTGACTCTAGTGCAGGTAGCACTGGCCATCCTCTTCGAGGCCGTGTGTTTAGGTGATTCCTCGGGTAGCCATGACACTACACTGGCTGATTAGTACCTAGCAGCATGTTTGTAATATTTACAGGGATTTCCCTTGTAGGAATAATGCTCATGGTATATTTATATGTCCTGCTGCGCATGCTCTTTTTCTGTTTGTACGGAATCTTGATATGGTGTTTTGGCAGCTGGGATATTAGATTGCACTTTGGTATGTGATTTAGTCATGTTGGTACTGCTTGTTAAGTGATTATCTTTATGCCCTTGCTACCAGTAGGATGGTCAATACATGATTGCTCTATAACTTGTCTTTTCCGAAACAGTTTGCTTGCTCCTTCATATCTGACTATGTAATGTAGAAGCTCTAGTTTATCCTAATAGCTGCTTGTAGCATTGTGATACTATTTGTGATGCTAAACAATATGATCTTAATCTGTTGCTATATTCTCAAGTGTTGTTTACCATTTACATTTTTTTGCATTTGCTATATTCACAAATAGTAGTAGTGTCTGGTCTAGATAAGCAAACGAGTAGTAGTGTCTGGTCTAGATAAGTAAACAATGGATGATCTATGCAGTTGTTGATATGAATTGTTTGTTTCTGGGCGGTGTAGGATGAGCTGCAGCGGGACAACCTGGAGTGGGACAAGATCAAGGAGAACCTGGAGAAGATCACCAATTACCTCATCCTCGTTGGCATGTTTGGCTCCTTTGTCAGACCCCTCTTTGGCTCCGACCAACTTACTTTTGTCACTGGCTAGCAGCATTTCCAGGTACAGTTGTGTCCTGCTCTCTTGCCCACTAAACCGTTTAGTGTTTGTTGGAGTGTGCATGGTGGCATCCTAAGCTCGCACTGTAAAATATGCTTTGCCTTATTCCCGAGCTAGCACTATAAATTTTGCATTGTCTTGTTGATAATTCCATATATCTTATGGAATCAGATTACATTTCTGGTAATATAAAAATATTCGTCTTTGTCGAAATTTTCACAAGGCGTGCCTTTCATTTTCGTGTTGGCATCGCCTCACAACATGTATAACCATCCTGTGGTTCAACTCTGGGAATGTTGCTTTGGAAGTAGGATGGAGTTTTGCATTGTATGACAAATGTTATAAAAATTATGTAGAAACATTTGTGAGGAGTACATGCTAGACAAAGAGTTACCATGGGATTTAAATTTCATTCTTCCCACATGCATGTTCAAGATGGTCGATTCTTTTCTATGTTTACTTGAGTTCAAGCTTACGTGTGCCTAGGTTTACTATCTGCTCCTTGTAGGATACTTACTCCATGGCTGATAATATCGGCGTGATGGATAAATCTTATGTTGTACCCGTCATTTGTTCTCAAGAGGCCAAGTGGTTTTCTCGCAAAAGCATAGAGAAGTATTGTAAATTCACGAAATAACAAAATTGTTTAAAGTTTATTTGGGTTGTATCTGTATATACACTATTTTCTTAAAACACAAACCTGTACATTCACAAATTGAATAGATGATACATTTTTGGATATGTACATGCAATTTTTTACCTTTGGATTGGTGGTTAGTTTTATGTACCGTTTGAATTATAATGAGAATAGCAATAGTAGTGCTCGATTTAGTTCTCATCAAAATCAACGGCCCTCTCTTGTGTTCTGTTATGAGAATTGTTCCTTCAACGATATGCGTAATGACATGTGTTCAATCTTCAATGTGGACAATTGGTGTTTTCCTCTTAGTTTTGGCCGCTAAATATTTTCTTGAAGCTCCACCGCCAAGCATCCTGCTCTGGTACAACAAGTACCGGTTCTTGAGTGTTTGCACAGTTTTCGTCAAAGTATTTCGCATAGAGCTCTAACTAAAATGGCATGTTCTTAGTTCTCACCTTTGAGTAGTTCTTAGTTCATCATGCTATCTTGTTCCTTTCAAGATGTGCCCACATATATTTAAGTACTTTTGATTATATATAGGCATAGCGGGCTCGGGCTTTTAAGCATGCCACATCTCGTTACATTTATGTAGCCACCATGTTACATGTTCTATACTTACAGTTCCTAGCGATGTATTCAAGCATGTGAACACATATATTTACGTACACTGTTTATATCAAGGCCTCCCGGTAGGTTATCTACCGAGTGGCAAACAATTAGATCTCATCTTGATGAAATGAACTAGTTCTTTTTATATCTTGCATTCAGATTCGTCATGTGATATTAGTTATTTTTAACCAATGCTAGACCTAGCATGTGTACACTCTAATCTCTAATGATGTTTGTCTTTGTGTTCGGGAGCTCCGGTCTACAAAATTTGAAGTTGAAACCATATAGCTCTACTCAAAGAAAGAGTCGTCTCTTCTATTTGATTGCAATAGAATGTAAATATTGTAATATTGTAATAGTAGGCATATCTGGGTTGTAATAAGTATATACAGATTGTAGTAGACTTAGTTAGTTTTATTTGATGAACTACATTTGTACTATTCTGTTTGAAATATTGATTATGTACGTGATTTGAAAACCTAACTTGTGGGATTCACTTATGAAAATAATCTAAGAAGTTTTGAATTTTCTGTCAAGTGGGCCCAATGTGTGAGATGATGACAAGTGGGACCAGCTCCAAAATATAATGGCCCAAACAATGTGAAAAGGCCTCGGCCCAGAAATAAATAAAAGGCTGAAATGGGCTTGGACCGTGTAACTTACAGACAATAAATAAATATTAAAAGGCTGAATAAATGAGCTAGGCCCATGTAGAAAACCGAATTGGACCGGGCTGAATCTTGTGCCACACAGCTAGCCACGCTGGATGCCTACGTGGCCTGGGGAGGTTGCTAGTGACCAAAACGCCACAGTGGACATATTTTGGTCATAAACATCTTCGACCATTCTAGAAGAAAGGTCGCTATAGTCGATTCTGACCGCTTGACTTTTGACCTTACATTTTTGGTCACAAAAAGGTCGCAAATGAAAAACCATGACCTTTCAGTGACCAATAGTGGTGGTCACAAGTTGACATATTTCTTGTAGTGATTCAACATAAAAATTTAATATTGACATAAAAATAATAATACTTCAAGCATACTAACTAAGCAATTATGTCTTCTCAAAATAACATGGCCAAAGAAAGTTCATCCCTACAAAATCATATAGTTTGGTCATGCTCCATTTTCGTCACACAAGAATGCTCTCATCATGCACAACCCCAACGACAAGCCAAGCAATTGTTTCATACTTTAGTAATATCAAATTTTTTTCAACTTTCACGCAATACATGAGCGCCAAGGATATATCACTATGGGTGGAATAGAATATGATGATGAGGGTTATGTGAGAAGACAAAAAAAGATAAAGTCTCACATTGATGCGGCTAATCAACGGGCTAGGGAGATGCCCATCAATTGATGTCAATGCAAGGAGTAGGGATTGCCATGCAATGGATGCACTAAAGCTATAAATGTATGAAAGATCAACAAAAGAAACTACGTGGGTGTGCATCCAACTTGCTTGCTCACGAAGACCTAAGGCATTTGAGAAGCCCTTTGTTGGAATATACAAGCCAAGTTATATAATGAAAAATTCCCACTAGTATATGAAAGTGACAATACAAGAGATTCTCTATCATAAAGATCATGGTGCTACTTTGAAGCACAAGTGTGGAAAAAAGGATAGTAGCATTTTCCCTTTTATTTCTTTTATTATTATTATTTTATTATTTTTTGGCCTTTCTCTTTTTTTTATTTGGGACAATGCTCTATTAATGATGATCATCACACTTCTATTTATTTACAACTCAATGATTACAACTCGATACTAGAACAAAATATGACTATATCTAAATGCCTCCGGCAGTGTACCGGAATGGGCAATGAATCAAGAGTGACATGTATGATAAATTATGCATGGTGGCTTTGCCACAAATACGATGTCAACTACATGATCATGCAAGGCAATATGAAAATGATGAAGCGTGTCATAATAAATGAAACGGTGGAAAGTTGCATGGCAATATATCTCGGAATGGCTATGGAAATGCCATAATAGGTAGGGATGGTGGCTGTTTTGAGGAAGATATAAGGGGTTTATGTGTGATAGAGCGTATCATATCACGGGGTTTGGATGCGCCGGCGAGGTTTGCACCAACTCTCAAGGTGAGAAAGGGAGATGCACGGTACCGAAGAGGCTAGCAATGATGGAAAGGTGAGAGTGCATATAATCCATGGACTCAACATTAGTCATAAAGAACTCACGTACTTATTGAAAAAATCTACAAGTCATCAAACACCAAGCATTACGCGCATTCTCCTAGGGGGATATATTGGTAGGAAAAGACCATCGCTCGTCCCCGACCGCCACTCATAAGGATGACAATCAAAGAACACCTCATGCTTCAAATTTGTGACACAACGTTTACCATACGTGCATGCTACGGGACTTGCAAACTTCAACACAAGTATTTCACAAATTCACAACTACTCAACTAGCACGACTCTAATATTACCATCTTCATATCTCAAAACAATCATCAAGTATCAAACTTCTCATAGTATTCAATGTACTTTTTATGAAAGTTTTTATTATACCCCATCTTGGATGCCTATCATATTAGTACTAATTGTATAGCCAAAGCATATTACCATGCTTTTCAAAGGACTGTCAAAATAATATAAGTGAAGCATGAGAGATCAATAATTTCTATAAAATAAAACCACCACCGTGCTCTAAAAGATATAAGTGAAGCACTAGAGCAAAATTATCTAGCTCAGAAGATATAAGTGAAGCACAAAGAGTATTCTAATAAATGTCGATTCATGTGTGTCTCTCCCAAAAGGTGTGTATAGCAATGATGATTGTGGTAAAACTAAAGCAAAGACTCAACTCATACAAGACGCTCCAAGCAAAACACATATCATGTGGTGAATAAAAATGTAGCCTCAAGTAAAGTTACCGATAGACGAAGACGAAAGAGGGGATGCCTTCCGGGGCATCCCCAAGCTTATGCTTTTGGTTATCCTAGAATTTTACCTTGCGGTGCCTTGGGCATCCCCAAGCTTAGGCTCTTGAAAACTTCACAACACAAAACTCAACAAAAAAATCTCATGAGCTCCGTTAGCGAAAGAAAACAAACCACCACTTCAAGGTAATGTAATGAACTCATTATTTATTTATATTGGTGTTAAAACTACTGTATTCCAACTTCTATATGGTTCATACCCTCCGATACTAGCCATAGATTCATCAAAATAAGCAAACAACACATGAAAAACAGAATCTGTCAAAAACAGAACAGTCTGTAGTAATCTGGATCAAATGTAAACTTCTGGAACTCGAAAAATGATGAAATAATTTAGTGGACGTGAGGAATTTTTCTATTAATCATCTGAAAAAATAATCAACCTGAAATCACTCTCCAGTAAAAAATGGCAACTAATCTCATGAGCACTAAAGTTTCTGTTTTTTACAGCAAGATCATAAAGACTTCACCCAAGTCTTCCCAAAGGTTCTCCTTGGCACAAGCACTAATTAAAACATAATACCAGATCTAACCAGAGGCTAGATGAATTTTTTATTACTAAACAGAACCAAAAAGCAAGAAAAAAAATAAAATTGGGTTGCCTCCCAACAAGCGCTATCGTTTAACGCCCCTAGCTAGGCAATGATAAATTCAATGATGCTCACATGAAAGATAGGAATTGAAACACGAAGAGAGCATCATCTAGCATATGAAAATCACATCTAAGTCTAACATACTTCCTATGCATAGGTATCTTATAGGCATATAAATTATCAAGACAAGCAAGATCTAGCATATGCAAGAAAGAAGTGAGAAACAATAACAATCTCAACATAACGAGAGGTAGTTTAGTAACATGAAAATTTCTACAACCATATTTTCCTCTCTCATAATAATTACATGTGGGGTCATATTAAAATTCAAGAATATAGCTATCACAAAACATATTCTTAACACGGTCCACATGTATGCAAAGTTGACACTTTTCCAAAATAGTGGGATTAACATTAACTGAAGTCATGACCTCTCCAAACCCACTTTTATCAAAAAATTCATAAGATTGAACATTATCCAAATATGTGGTATATAAAGTTGACACTCTTCCAAACCCACTTGCAATAATATTGCAAACATTATTATCAATCTCATATTCATCATGGGGCTTAAATAAATTTTCAAGATCATAAGAAGAATCACCCCAATCATGATAATTGCAACAAGTAGTAGAGATAGCAAAACTAGCATCCCCAAGCTTAGGGTTTTGCATATTATTAGCACAATTGACATCAAGAGAATTTATAATAACATCATTGCAATCATGCTTTTCTTCGAAGGAACTATCAAGTATGGGTGCAATAGCAATGGTCTCATGTTTAACATAAGGAACTATAGCAAATTCATCTTCATAAATATTGGCATCATGGCCACAAGAACAGCAAGCATCATGTTCATCAAGGGATATTTCAATCAAATCATCGGAATCATAATTGTCTATAGATTCATGCATATCATTATTTTCTTCCAAAGCAATGGTCATTCTCTCAATAAATTCTTTGACATAGACATTATGAGCATAGTTTTCATAGCAATATTTAAGTATGTCAAAATTTTCAGATTCGTGGAGAGTAATATCATACTTTTCAATCAAAGAAGCAACTTCATAAGCACCCTTAAAAACAACAAATTCTTCATTTTGTTCGATATCATAGTAACTATAAACACCCTTTGCATAAGAAGATAAGATTTCATTTTCATTAAACTCACATAGGTAGGGAAGGTGTTTTTTAGGTTTCTTAGAGAAACAAGTAAAACCATAAATTTCACAAAGTTTCCAAGCATAACACAAAAATCTGTTTATTTGATCCCATAAGAGTCTCCCTTTTTCAGATAAACGGCGACGCACAAAATTAGCATGCTCATCTAAAGATTTCCCATCAACTAGGCTAGTTGGGGTTTCAGCACCAGCGCATAAGGATCGAAGATGATCCAAGTAAGACACTTTAAGTGGATCCATATCAATAGATTTTTATCAAGCAAAGATGCAAGCAAATAGAAGGCACATGGTAACACGAGCAAATAGAAGGACGAACGGAAGAGGGGCGAATAAAACGGCAGAGGTGAAGTGGCGGAGAGAAAAACGAGAGACAGATGGAAAATAATGTAATGCGAGGGATAAGAGTTGTGATAGGTACTTGGTATGTCTTGACTTGACTTGACTTGGCGTAGATCTCCCCGACAATGGCGCCAGAAATCCTTCTTGCTACCTCTTGAGCATGCGTTGGTTTTTCCCTTGAAAAGAAAAGGGTGATGCAACAAAGTAGCGTAAGTATTTCCCTCAGTTTTTGAGAACCAAGGTATCAATCCAGTAGGAGACTACACACAAGTCGCCTCGTACCTACACAAACAAATAAGAACCTTGCAACCAACGCGATAAAGGGGTTGTCAATCCCTTCACGGCCACTTGCAAAAGTGACATCTGATAGAGATAATAAGATAAATATTTTTGGTATTTTTATGATATAGATTGAAAGTAAAGATTACAAAGTAAAATAGATTGTAAACTTATATGATGGAAAATAGACCCGGGGACCATAGGTTTCACTAGTGGCTTCTCTCAGGATAGCATAAGTATATTACGGTGGGTGAACAAATTACTGTCGAGCAATTGATAGAAAAGTGCATAATTATGAGAATAACTAGGCATGATCATGTATATAGGCATCAAGCCCGCTAGAAGTAGACAAAAACGATTCTGCATCTACTACTATTACTCCACACATCGACCGCTATCCAACATGCATCTAGAGTATTAAGTTCATAAGAACAGAGTAACGCATTAGGCAAGATGACATGATGTAGAGGGATAAACTCAAGCAATATGATATAAACTCCATCTTTTTATCCTCGATGGCAATAATACACACGTGCCTTGCTTCCCTAACATCCTTTGGGAAAGGACACCGCAAGGTTGAACCCAAAGCTAAGCACTTCTCCCATTGCAAGAAATATCAATCTAGTAGGCCAAAGCAAACTAACAATTAGAAGAGACTCGCAAAGATAACAAATCATACATAAAAGAATTCAGAGGAGATTCAAATATTGTTCATAGATAATCTTGATCATAAACCCACAATTCATCGGATCTCGACAAACACACCGCAAAAATATTTACATCAAATAGATCTCCAAGAAGATTGAGGAGAACTTTGTATTGAGATCCAAAGAGAGAGAAGAAGCCATGTAGCTAATAACTATGGACACGAAGGTCTGTGGTAAACTACTCACACATCATCGGAGATGCTATGGTGTTTATGTAGAAGCCCTCCGTGATCGATTCCCCCTCCGGCGGAGTGCCGAAAAAGGCCCTAAGATGGGATCTCACGGGTACAGAAGGTTGCGGCGGTGGAAATAGGGTTTCGTGGTACTCCTGGATGTTTTGGGGGTATATGGGTATAAATAGGAGGAAGAAGTAGGTAGGTGGAGCTGCGAGGGGCCCACGAGGGTGGGGGCGCGCCCAGGGGGCAAGCGTGCCTCCCTGCCTCATGGCCTCCTCGCTTCTTTCTTGATGTCCACTCCAAGTCATCTGGATCACGTTTGTTCCAAAAATAACTCTCCTGCAGGTTTCATTCTATTTGGATTCCGTCTGATATTCCATTTCTGCGAAACACTGAAATAGGCAAAAAAACAGCAATTCGCACTGGGCCTTCGGTTAGGTTAGTCCCAAAAATCATATAAAAGTGTATAATAAAGCCCATTAAACATCCAAAACAGATAATATAATAGCATGGAACAATCAAAAATTATAGATATGTTGGAGACATATCAGTATCTTCTAACCCTTCTTCATGAATAGCGTCGTCGTAGGGCTGGTCCCCCTTTCTCTGAATTCTTCTACGCCGTCCTTAGCCACTACAAGCTGCATGCCCTTCATCTTAATCCCAACTCTATCCTTCTCCTATCGATCTTCGCCTTTTATTGCGAGGCATTCATGGGGGTGATGCCGTCCGTGGCGCTGCTTCGGCATTTCTTCTACCTCCGGAACGAGAAGGGCCATTGCTCGGGATGCGCCAACTTTGTCGCGGCTAACAGGACCAACGCGATCTCGAAGGCCAGGAAGAAGGCCGAGGGCTTCAGGAGCAAGTGGGTCCTTATGGACGCAAAGTGCTCCCACCCTCGACTGGTGCTGCCGAGGGAGATGCCCTCGCCTCACGAGAGGTGGCTCTGCATGAAGCTTAGGGATCCACGGGCGAGGCAAGTGCTGGAGAAGATGACTAATGACCTGAAGCCTGACGATCCAAAGGCGAAGAAGCTGATGGGGGCAATGATCATCAAGGAGTTTCTGACGCAGCGCGTAGCCCCGCTCCAGGCGCGCTCGCGCCCCTTGTGGAAGCTCGTGGACGAGGGGGACGACCTCCGTCTGCGCCGGGGTGCCTTGTCAGACGAGGAGCTGGGCGCGGCTCTCCGCCTCCTGGTTGGGGACGATCAGGGGTATCTTCCGGACACCCCTCTTCCCTTGTACCATCACCCAGATGGGGCGGAGGTGGCTGCCGCCATGCCTGTCTTCGACCAGCGCGGGCTCGTGCCACCAGCGCCTTCCGAGGCCCCCGTGGTGGCGGCCCCGATGATGGTGTCCTCTGGCGAGTCTGGTGAGGAGGAGAGGCCTGACTCGGAGGCGACCCAGGAGGGGGAGGGAGAGACATCCCCTCTGGTGGCAGATCTCCTCCGCACCCTCCCTAACGATGATGAGGCCGGTGACCATCCGGTGAGGCAGTCCCTTCCCCCCGGTGGGGTCACCACAAGCTCCACGGGCGCTCCCCTACAGAAGACCCGGCTGGGGTCCCGACGAAGAGCAGGTCGGCGCTGATATCCCTAGGTGGCGCACCTGTTCTGACACCGACCGATGCGGCCGTAGGGCCAGCTGCCGCAACCTCATCCGCTCTTGGGACTCGCACGCCGGCGCCCCAAGCCTTGAAGCCTTCGGTCTTAGTGCTTCAGAAGAGGCTGAGGGACTACGCCACTGTAGACCAGTAAGTGTTTTGCCCGGATTTCATTCCCTGCTTCTGCTGCTGCTTCTTGACGCTTCTCCCTCGCGCCGTCAGGTCGACGCTGGCGGCAAAGAAGAAGAGAGAGGGGGCGACCGCACCCTCTGGGACCCAATAGCCTGCCTCGGCCGCACCTCCTTCGGCATAGAAGGGCGGCGACGGCGCTCGCGCCTCTCCGGCTCGGTCATCCTCGCGAGGCCCGGAGGACCGACCAAAGGAGGAAGCGACCTCCACAGCCAGGGCGGCTCCGGAGGAGCCCGCTCCTAGCCTGCCTGCCGAGGTCCAAAGGGTCCAGGAGGCCCCAGTTCCTTCTTCCGCTGCTACCAACTCGCTAGCCTTAGCAACAATGTTGTATCCTCCTCCTCCCGTCATGCCGCTGGGCCGTGATCCATATGCTTCGCCTGACGCTCTGGAGGAGGCTCTTTCCACACTGACCCAGCTTCTGGATGACCTTCAAGGCACCAACCGTTGCCTGGCGTTAGGGCGCATGGAGTTGGTTGCGGGGTGGCTGCGATCCGACGCGTCCAGGAGGGCGGCATGGGGTCAGGCCGTGGCAGTTTCCGGGGAGTGCAAGCTGGCTGCCGACCTAGCCGCAGCCACCCTTGAGGTGGCGCTGAAGGATGCCGAGGCCGCAAAGGAGTGCTGCCGGGGGTGGAGGCCGAGCAGGATACCCTGTGCAAGGAGCGTGCTGCCGAGGTTCGCCAGCACGGTGGACGGTAGGAGAAGTTGAAGGCTCAGGAAGACGCATTCGCCGGTCGCAACGCCGAGCTGGAGCAGTCAGCGCGGGTGCAAGCCACGGAGCGCGGCCGCCTGGAGGAGCTGGCTAAGAAGGTGGAAGCGGAGAAGGCCCAGCTAGAAGCTAAGGCGAAGGTTCATGCCGAGGATCGCGTGGCCTTCAAATGCCTTGAGCTGAGGTCCCGCAAGGATCTCGTAGAGCTGCATGAGTTGCATGAGCTCTACGAGAAGGGCTTGGAGAAGCCGCTAGTGACTGCTGATGAGGGCCCCGCCTAGCTGCTCCCTCAGCCCGTCACGATGCTCGAGGATGTTGTCAACTGGATCGGCCCCATGGTGGAGGGGGAAGCCCGCACGTTCTCCTCATCAGCCTTGACGCGCGTCCTCAGCCACCTTCATCTTCGCGACCCTGATGCCGACCTTGGTGTCCTGCTCAAGCCTGTGGATGAAGAGCGCCGCGCAGCTGCTGCCAAGGCCATGAAGGGCCAGGTGGAGGCCTTGTTGAAGAAGTTCCTCGCCATCGACCCTGCGCCTCCGGCCGACGGTGCCACCGACCCCCTGACCACGGCCGATGAGACGGGCGACGGCGATGCTGCCGACGGGGGCTCTTCGACGCAGCACCCAAGGATGAGGAGGAGGCTTGCTAGTGGACGGTGGTGCTCCTTCCCGTTTTTACTTTCCTGTGAACTTTCCTGCGATTTGCAACGTGCCTTGTGGAGGCGTCAAAACTTCTCTTTGGTTTTTGAGGAACAATATGTTTTGTAATATTTTGTTAAGATTCCACGATTTCCTTCCTGTTTGCTTGATGTTCGACGTCGGCGGGGCCCGACCGTTCTCATACCTCACCCGTTGTTGGGCCGTCCGGATCACCAGGACGGGACCAAGGGGTGTGGAGCTACGCGGCCAGTTAGGCTCCTGCGTCGCGATGCTCAAGAGTCCCCCTTGACGCGCAAATGGCCTATGTGAAGGAGATGTGAAAGTAGGCCTTAGTGTTCTACGTCGGCAGGGCCCAACTCCGTGTGTACCTCAGCCGCCGTTGGGTCGTCCGGATCACCAGGACGAGCCCAAGGGGTGAGGGGCTACGTGCCCAGATAGGCTCCTGAGGCGTGATGCTCAAGAGTCCCCCTTGACTCTCAAACAGACCTCCATACCTGTAACATCACAAATTTACCATTTGGAATGTTTTACAATTATAGCTAAGCATCTATGCATATTGTTTGAAATTGAGTGGCATTTGAAGTATTTCAGAAGATTTTGAGTTGATGGAATTTGAATTTGAATTGGCAGTTGAAATTTATTTCAAATCAATGCCTGACAAATACTTGAGAAAAAGTATGAGAGGAGTAAACATGACACTCCAAATATGTCAGAAGAAAACTTTGCCAAAAAGTTTGAATTCCAATCTGATTTTATTTGGGATTTATAGAAAATGTTTTTTTTAAGTTTGAATTTTGCCCCTGGAAAAATGTTCAAATTGTAGGGAATATTCCCCTGATAATTTTGATATATATATGTCCTATATAAAATATATATATTTTATTCTCTCTCTCTCTCTAATTCAAAAAAAAGGAAAGAAACCCCAGCGCCACCAGCCAACTGCCTGCCCGGCCATGAGGAGGCCCACCAGCGGGCAGGCGTAGCCCACAAAGATTTCACCAGTGAGCCGAGCCGACCCGACCGAACTCACTCCCCCTCGGTCGCCCGACCGAATCGACCTCCCCCTCTCTCACCGACACCCCGACCCCACCCGTCTTCTTCCCTTGCCCAAGCCAAACTCAAGCGCCTTGCCCGCCGCCGGATCCTCAAGATCCCGGATCGCCTCCCGATTCGCCCTCCTCCAAGCCGGTCCCCGCTATATATACCGACCCCTCGACCTGTTCCCCACTTCCCCTCGCCCGAGCCCCTCTCCTCGCCCATGCAATCGCTCGCGGAGCCCGATGCAGCCGCCGCGCCATTGCCATCGTCCGCCATCCCCGACCCCCGAGCTCCACCGACACCACCCCGAGCTCCCTCGCTCTGCCAAGACCACGGGAGGCCTCCGCCGTCGTCCCCGACCACCGGAGCCACCGCGTCGTCGCCGCCCGAGCCGCCGTCGCCGTCGACCACCGTGGTGAGTCACCGGAGATCCCCGCCACCGCCCGATCTAAGATCTACGCGTTAGATTAGAAGTAGCGAAGGGGTATTTTTTTTTAAAAACCTGGTTTTAGTTCCGGTTTTATTTAGGTTTAGTTTAGACCTGCCCGACTCGGTTTATTTTCCCGGGCGTGTTTTAGTTATATTACGCCTGAGCGTTAGATAGGCCCACTAGCGCCAGTTTTTCTTTTTAATTATATTTTCGTTTCTGTTTTTTTACAGAATAGTTTCAGTTTTGTAAAATCCATATCTTTTAATCTACTTAATATTTTTAATTGATTCTTTTTTTGTTAGTTTGCAAATTTGTTTTAGTTTCTGTAGAAAATATGTTTAGTCATGTTAAAATTATTAGAAATTGTTTATTTTAGTTTTAGACAGATTAGTAATTCTGCTATAAAATGAGTTAGGATTATTTTATTTTTGTGATTCTTTTTGTCACTACTTTGTTTTGACATTGCCTAACCATAGGAATTTATTTGGGCATTTTAGATTTAATAAAAAATAGTTTTAATCAAAATCATGTGGTTCTTATTTAATTAACTAGCTATTGTTTTCCTATTGTTTTATTTAGTAAATAATTTTATTTTACCTATGTCATAGTTTATTTTAGATTAGCTTCTGTAGTTTTAGAACATGAACTTTTTCTTACAGTAAATAAAATTTTTATTTTATTTTTCTTGCTAGGATTGCTATAGGCATAATAGGAGTTCTATAATAGCTTTTGATGTGATTCTTTTTGCTCCTAGTTGCATGATGTTTTTCTCTTCTGTTAGTTAGCAAAAAACCCATGCTTAGGTTCTGTTAAGAAAAATTTGATTGTGTAAAACTATTCTTAGTTGTTGTTTGATGTGGTGAAAACAATGATTTGGATTTCTTCGAGTTTTCTTTGGGTTTTGATTCAATTGTTTTGTGTGTTATGTTAGCATGCTGTTATGTTAATTGATTGTATGCTCTTATGCTTATATGATTGTTGTTTGCCTCGGTAGAATTTCCGGAGTGCGAAGTTTGCTACCACGAGTCCCTAGCTTTCGAAGATCGTCAGCAAGGCAAGTCATTGATCATATTTTTCTTTTATTATACCTAGGATTTTATTGCATTAGAATTATACCTCCCCACCATGCATGCAGTAGGTGAATTTTAAGTTATGTTCTTGAGTAGTATCATGAGGTAGGATGAACCCAATTCCCCTTGTTACCATGGCACGGGACGAAGTAGTTTATTTTGCTATGCTCAGAGCGGGTTGGTTGAGTGATTCATAAGGAGATGTGAGAGTCAAGATGATGACAACCCCATGACTTCAAGCTCAAGATGGACTTCAAAATTCACTCTTGGGTGGAGGACGGTTGACGGGCACCTGGAGAAAACCGGTGGTTGGCGGGATGCATGGAGAAGCGCCATGACATCTTGGAAAGCTTCACCCAGCCACGAAGAGAAGGATGGATACCCCATTGACCGGAAGCTTACGTGCAGCCGCAAGCCATTATGGGCTCGCTTGGTCAACCCTAGGTGTGACTCTGGCGGACGGTGCTACGAGATGTAGAAGAACGGTAGGATTGGATGGGTACGGCAAGTGGCTAGAGGAACTCTTGGAAGACCCTGTTGCGTTCGTCTGCCTTCAAACACCATGAAGTGCGAATACTTAAAGGAGGGAACGAATATTGCGGGTAAAGTCATAAACCTCTGCAGAGTGAAGATCTAATCGGTTAGCCGTGTCCCGATTCTGGACAATTTGAGCCTCTGGAACTTGGAGTATTTTGGATATCTCAACACCAAACTTAATAAATTAATTGAGGGGGTTATTATTTAATAATTGGGAATGAGACATTGGTTGGCGGAACCATCTCAATAACTACCAAAATTTTGTAGTATTTGCAAACAAGTCCATTGTTGTAGGGAAAACTGGCTTTTCGCAAAACAATGAAACTTAGAGCCCCACACCAAATTGCATATAGTGTTAGTAATTTTATTATTGTTCTCTCTTCATGACTTGCGGCATATTCAAAATGTTGACGTACACGGCCACAACGTCTTATGTTGCAGAGGAGTATTCCGATCAGGAGTGAGGCTACGATCCACGCTTGGCGATTGCCCTTTGGAGTCGGATGGACTCGCTATTCTTCTACGCTTCCGTAGCTTTATTTAGTTTATTTCTCATGAGTTGGCCTTTGGCCGAATTTATTCTATTGTAATAAAAACTCGATATGAGAATCGTGTAATAAATTCAGGTGTGATTGAACTTTGATTATTTCATCAATGTCTTGTGTGTGCAAAGATGATCTTGGGATGGTACAGCTACACGTAGACTTGACCGTTTTGGTCGGGTCGCTCACAGAGATGGTATCGAGCACACACTGTGACCGTAGGACGAAACACTAGGATTGGAAAGCCATAGGAAGAGACTATTTATTTTATGTCCTTATCATTCCGTAGTTCTCCCTGTTCATTTTCGACTTCTCTCCGATTTTCAACATTCTAGATGGCGCGAGTTCACCCCGCTTTTGCTACGGAGTTTTGCCACCAGATGAGACGATGCCTCTCGGCAAGAAGCTGGTCCAGATCGTGAAGAAGTGAAGATTGCTCGCCCTCAATCACCGGAAGCCTACCAATGCACTTCCGACGGATACCCGTTCTGTGATTGAGGTGCACATTCCAGGAGGACCTTGGAGGACATTGAGCCCATTGACTTTGAGTTTACTGATTTCAATTGGATCCTCGGAAGAGACATGGCGATTTATCGTGCACTTGGACATCTCCGAGAAGAGTACAGGGCGAGCTCGACCCATCGGACTCGCCATGATTTCTCGCAGAGCTAGGAATGGAGATATCATCCGTACCGTAGAGGACGACTCCATTCTCTCATATGTCCAAGACTTGGAGTGTCTCGTCAGGAAACGGGAGATCCAGACTCGCCGTAACTCGAAGGTACAGAGGAGGCTGTTGTTCCGTGAACTGGAACTGGAGGAGAAAGCACACGCAGACTTCCTTGACCATGAAGAAGTAATCAAGGATTTCATGGAGAGAGTCGACAAGCTGAAGATGGATGTTGCCACATTAGAGGAGAAGATGGACTTGGGAGAAGACCTTTTTCCGAGAGGAGATGACGGACCTCTCGTGAGCAATGACCAGGATTATGAAGAGAGCTCCACTGAAGAAAGCCGCAAGAGGAGGCGCCGCATCAGAGGACGCCACACCGGAGGACGCCGCACCAGAGGACGCAAGGATAATTGATGAAGACATTTAGTCGACCGCCATGTTATTTTATTTTCGTCGATCAGTTAGGCCGTTATTTTCGATTAGTCGTGAAATTTGTAATCCGAGATTGAACCATGTTTGAGATGATTGAATAAATGATTGGTGTGATTATGATTGTACATTCATATGGGTAGTGATATTTCTCATTAGACCATTGTTCTATTCTAATTTTCTCATCCACTCCAAAACACCAGATGCCTCCGAGACGTGACCCCGGTCTCAACTTTCCGCGGAGCTCACCCACTGATCCAAAGCAGAGAATGCCCTCATGCGGATGCTCATCCGTAACTGAACAACAACAAGAACAACAACAATCCACCGCCACCACCCCCTGTTGACAACTTGACCCGCTTCCTAAGGCTGAATCCGCCAGTGTTCTCTAGCAGCACTGAGCCGATTGTGGCCGATGATTGGCTCCGCAAGGTCGGAATGGAGTTAGCCACTTCTGGATGCACAGATGCAGAGAAGGTGTGCTTTGCCGCACATCAACTTGATGAACCTGCAGCCTCTTGGTGGGAGAACTACACCGCCACTTATCCCATCGCCAACATCACGTGGGATCAGTTCCAGCAGGCTTTCCGCACCGCCATGTATCACCGGAGCCATGAGTGCAAGAAGCGTGAGTTCCACAACTTACGCCAGGGAACCGTCATGTGGGCAAGACATGGATGAGTTCAACAAGTTAGCTCGCTATGCCCGTATGATGTGGCCACAGATGCATAAGCAGGAAAAGTTCTCGAGGGACTCAATGACGAGCTGGGTATGCAGCTAATGGTGGCTACCTTCAACAACTACCGGGAGCTGGTAGACAAGGCCACCATACTTGAAGGCAAGCAGCAGCAGATTGATAGTCGCAAGCGGAAGTATGGCTGGGGAAGTACAACTCGAGCTCAGCAGAAGCCCGTTATGCCCCATACTGGGAGGGCATACCCATCACACCCATGGAGGACATAATCATGGAGGACATAACCATGGAGGAAATGGGAACAACCGCAACCCGACAACAAGACAGCAATGGAAACGGCAATGGCAACCAAGATCGTCACGCCCGGCTCGAAAGATCGAGCCACATCACTGCTTCAAGTGCCGAAAACAGGCCCTATGCCACCGATCGCCCGGAGGCCAAGCAGAGGAATGGAAACGGCAATGGAAGCTCAGAAAGAAGCCTAACCCTTTTCCTCGTGCTCGGGTGAATCACATTGACGTGGAGGACGTCTTTGATCAGCCGAACAATCGTGGTTGGTAAGTTTTATTAAATTCACATCCAAGATTGGTACTCTTTGATTACGGTGCAACGATTCATTCATATCAAGGGTAGTTGTGGAAAAATGCGGGTTGCCCACTAGAACCCTTAGAAGCCCTCTTCACGTCGGGTTCCGCAGAGGAGAAATGATGGCGAGCTTAGGCTGTCATGCAACCCTCAACATCGAAACCATAAATTTCCGCAGACCTCATAGTATTGGAAACCTGGACCTTGGATGTGATCCTAGGCATGGATTGGTTGACGAAGTTTGAAGGAAACATAGATGTGCTCAAGAAGTCGATTCTGCTCACCACCCCGGAGCAGAAGAGGATCAAGTATGTATCCACACGTATCACGATGAAGAATCAGGTGAATTCCCTCACGGGAGTTGTTCAGGAGGAAGTGCCAGTAGTGCAAGATTTTCCCGATGTGTTCCCGGAGGAATTACCAGGAATGCCACTAGACAGAGACATTGAATTTCTGATTGAGTTATTGCCCGGCACAACCCCAATATCCAAGAGACCCTATCGGATGCCCCCGAACGATTTGAAAGATATCAAGAATCAAATTAATGAACTCTTGGAGAAAGGATATATTCGGCCAAGCTCTTCACCTTGGGGAGCCCCAGTTCTCTTGGTAGAAAAGAAGGATGGAACCTTGAGGATGGTTGTGGATTATCGTTCGTTGAACGATGTGACCATCAAGAACAAGTACCCTCTGCCGATGATTAATGATCTATTTGATCAGCTAGTTGGAGCCAAGGTATTCTCCAAGATCGATCTTCGATCAGGGTATCATCAGTTGAAGATCCGTGAAAAGGATATACCTAAAACAACATTCACCACCAGGTATGGTTTATATGAGTATACCGTCATGTCATTCGGATTGACTAATGCCCCTGCATACTTCATGAATTTGATGAACAAGGTATTTATGGAATATCTGGACAAGTTTGTCGTGGTGTTCATCGATGATATACTGATTTTCTCCAAGAGCGAGGAAGAGCATAAGGAACATTTGCGTCTAGTTCGAGAAACTCCGAGAACATCGCTTGTATGCCAAGTTCATAAATGTGAATTTTGGTGAAGGAAGTCCGATTCCTGACATGTTATTTCAGGAGAAGGAATAGCAGTTGACCCGCCATGGTTGTATCACCACCGATTGGCGATCACCCACCTCACCAAGGAGATCCGCATTTTTCGGACTCGCAGGATATTATCGGAGGTTTATTGAGAATTTGTCGAAGATTGCCAAGCCCATGGTGAGCTGTTGAAGAAGGACGCCAAGTACATTTGGACCGAGGATTGTGAAGCCGCCGAGGAATTGAAGAAACGCTTGGTTACAGCCCCAGTACTGATTTTGCCGGACATACACAAGGATTACCAGGTATATTGTGACGCTTCTCGTCAGGGACTCGGAGGAGTACTCATGCAGGAAGGAAAAGTTGTAGCCATGATTTGGAGTTAGCAGCAGTAGTGCATGCACTCAAGACCTGGAGACATTTCCTTATCGGAAAGCGTTGTGATGTTTACACAGATCATAAGAGCTTGAAGTATATTTTCACACAGAAAGAGTTGAACCTCAGGCAGAGGAGATGGCTAGAGTTAATCAAGGACTATGACATGAGATTGCATTACCACCCAGGAAAGGCCAATGTGGTAGCAGATGCTTTGAGCCGTAAGAGTTATGTGAATACTTTTATAGCGGGAGGATTACCCTGTGAGTTAGTAGATGACCTCGAGAGATCTTCGATGGAGATAGTTCCAGAGGATATGTTGCAACTTTGGAAGTTCAGTCCACTTTGGCGAAAGAATTCGTGAAGCCCGGAAGACTCGGACAAGGAAATTGATGAGATAAAGAAAAGGATGAATGAAGGAAAAGCTAAAGGGTTTCGTAAGGATGAATACGGAGCTATATGGTTCGAGGATCGATTTATGTACCCAATGATCCCGAACTCGTGAAGCTAATTCTTCAGAGGCTCATGATTCACCGTACTCGATTCACCCCTGTAACACCAAGATGTATCTGGATTTGAAGGAAAGTTTCGGTGGGCGGTATGAAGAAGGATATTGCCGAGTACGTAGCAAGATGCGATGTTTGCCAACGAGTAAAGGCGAACATCGAAGCCAGAGGTTACTTCAACCTTTGCCGATTCCCGAGTGGAAATGGGAAAAACTTGGAATGGATTTTATCACGGGATTACCCGGGACCCGTTCAGTTATGATTCCATCTGGGTAGTGGTTGATCGATTGACCAAGGTAGCTCATTTCATTCCGTGAAGACTACCTATACCAGCGCTAAGTTAGCCAAGATATACATGACCAGGATCGTATGTCCGCATGGAGTTCCGAGGAGTATCGTGTCGATAGAGGAACACAATTTACCTCAAAGTTTTGGAATCGGTTGCATGAAACTTTGGGTGCGAGGCTGGAGTTCAAGATGCTTTTCATCCGCAGATGATGGATGACCGAGAGAGTCAACCAGATCCTAGAGGACATGTTGAGAGCTTGTGCGCTAGACTATGGGTCTAGCTGGGATGATAATTTGCCATACGCGGAGTTCTCGTACAATAACAGTTACCAGACCAGTCTGAAGATGGCCCCTTTCGAAGCTCTATACGGAAGGAGGTGCAGAACACCATTGCTGTGGGATGGTGTGGGAGATCGAAAACTTTTCGCTCCCGATCTTATCAGAGATTCCGAAGAGAAAGTCAAGCTGATTCGAGATAGACTCAAGGTAGCTCAGTCGAGGAAGAAGAGTTATGCCGACAGTAAACGCAAGGAAGTAACTTACGAAGCGGGAGACCGGGCATATCTTCGTGTGTCCCCACTTCGTGGAATCAAGAGGTTCGGTGTTAAAGGAAAGTTAGCACCCCGGTTCATTGGACCCTACAAAATCCTCGAACGTCATGGAGAAGTTGCTTACAAGTTGGAATTGCCGGATGGATTGTCCAGAGTTCATGATGTCTTCCATGTTTCTCAGCTGAAGAAATGCCATGCCGACATGGCCGATATTCCGTTGAGAGACACAGTGCCCCTAGAGGCCATACAGCTCGACAGTGATCTGACTTATGAGGAGAAGCCCGTCCGAATTCTCGAGACTGTGAACAGATTCACCCGCAACAAGATCATCAAGTTTTGCAAGGTGCTGTGGAGTCATCATTCCGAGGAGGAAGCCACCTGGGAGCGAGAAGAAGACCTCCGACGAGACCACCCGCACCTATTTGCTAGCCAACCCGAATCTCAAGGGCGAGATTCATCTTAAGGTGGGTAGGTTTGTAACATCCCAAATTTCCCATTTGGAATGTTTTACAATTATAGCTAAGCATCTATGCATATTGTTTGAAATTGAGTGGCATTTGAAGTATTTCAGAAGATTTTGAGTTGATGGAATTTGAATTTGAATTGGCAGTTGAAATTTATTTCAAATCAATGCCTGACAAATACTTGAGAAAAAGTATGAGAGGAGTAAACATGACACTCCAAATATGTCAGAAGAAAACTTTGCCAAAAAGTTTGAATTCCAATCTGATTTTATTTCGGATTTATAGAAAATGTTTTTTAGTTTGAGTTTTGCCCTGGAAAATGTTCAAATTGTAGGAGTATTCCCCGATAATTTTGATATATATATGTCCTATATAAAAATATATATTTTATTTCTCTCTCTCTCTAATTCAAAAAAGGAAAGAAACCCCAGCGCCACCAGAATAACTGCCCAGCTGGCGCCGAGGCAGCCCACCAGGCGGGCCAAGCAGCCACAGCGCGCAGCCACCGGTGAGCCGAGCCGACCCGACCGAACTAACTCCCCCTCGGTCGCCCGACCGAATCGACCTCCCCCTCTCTCACCGACACCCGACCCCACCCCGTCTTCTTCCTTGCCCAAGCCAAACCCTTGCTGCCGTCGCCGGATCCCAAGATCCGGGATCGCCTCCCCGATTCGCCCCCTCCTCCAAGCCGGTCCCCCCCCCCTATATATGCCGACCCCCTCGACCCGTTCCCCCCACTTCCCCCTCGCCCGACCCCTCTCCCTCGCCGCAATCGCTTGACGGAGCCAGCGCAGCCGCCGCGCCATTGCCACTCTCCCACCATCCCGACCCCGAGCTCCACCGACACCACCCCGAGCTCCCTCGCTCCGCCAAGACCACGGGAGGCCTCCGCCTTCGTCCCCGACCACCGGAGCCACCACGCCGTCGCCGCCCGAGCCGCCATCGCCGTCGACCACCGCGGTGAGTCACCGGAGATCCCCGCCATCGTCCGATCTAAGATCTACGCGTTAGATTAGAAGTAGCGAAGGGGTATGTTTTTTTTTCTAAAAAAACCCGGTTTTAGTTTCGGTTTTATTTAGGTTTAGTTTAGACCGGCCCGACTCGGTTTATTTTCCCGGGCGTGTTTTAGTTATATTACGCCTGAGCGTTAGATAGGCCCACTAGCGCCAGTTTTTCTTTTTAATTATATTTTCGTTTCTGTTTTTTTTACAGAATAGTTTCAATTTTGTAAAATCCATATCTTTTAATCTACTTAATATTTTTAATTGATTCTTTTTTTGTTAGTTTGCAAATTTGTTGTAGTTTCTGTAGAAAATATGTTTAGTCATGTTAAAATTATTAGAAATTGTTTTATTTTAGTTTTAGACAGATTAGTAATTCTGCTATAAAATGAGTTAGGATTATTTTATTTTAGTGATTCTTTTTGTCACTACTTTGTTTTGACCTTGCCTAACCATAGGAATTTATTTGGGCATTTTAGATTTAATAAAAAATAGTTCTAATCAAAATCATGTGGTTCTTATTTAATTAACTAGCTACTGTTTTCCTATTGTTTTATTTAGTAAATAATTTTATTTTACCTATGTCATAGTTTATTTTAGATTAGCTTCTGTAGTTTTAGAACATGAACTTTTACTTACAATAAATAAAAATTTTATTTTATTTTTGTTGCTAGGATTGCTATAGGCATAATAGGAGTTCTATAATAGCTTTTGATGTGATTCTTTTTGCTCCTAGTTGCATGATGTTTTTCTCTTCTGTTAGTTAGCAAAAAACCCATGCTTAGGTTCTGTTAAGAAAAATTTGGTTGTGTAAAACTATTCTTAGTTGTTGTTTGATGTGGTGAAAACAATGATTTGGATTTCTTCGAGTTTTCTTTGGGTTTTGATTCAATTGTTTTGTGTGTTATGTTAGCATGCTGTTATGTTAATTGATTTTATGCTCTTATGCTTATATGATTGTTCCTTGCCTCGGTAGAATTTCCGGAGTGCGAAGCTTGCTACCACGAGTCCCTAGCTTTCGAAGATCGTCAGCAAGGCAAGTCATTGATCATATTTTTCTTTTATTATACCTATGATTTTATTGCATTAGAATTATACCTCCCCACCATGCATGCAGTAGGTGAATTTTAAGTTATGTTCTTGAGTAGTATCATGAGGTAGGATGAACCCAATTCCCCTTGTTACCATGGCCCGGGACGAAGTAGTTTATTTTGCTATGCTCGTAGACGGGGTTGGTTGAGTGATTCATAAGGGAGATGTGAGAGTCAACATGATGACAACCCCATGACTTCAAGCTCAAGATGGACTTCAAAATTCACTCATTGGGTGGAGGACGGTTGACGGCACCTGGAGAAAACCGGTGGTTGGCGGGATGCATGGAGAAGCGCCATGACATCTTGCGGAAAGCTTCACCCAGCCACGAAGAGAAGGATGGATACCCCATTGACGGAAGCTTACTGTGCAGCCACAAGCCATTATGGGCTTTGGCTTGGTCAACCCTAGGTGTGACTCGGCGGACGGTGCTACGAGATGTAGAAGAACGGTAGGATTGGATGGGTACGGCGGTGGCGGAGGAACTCTTGGAAGACCCTGTTTCGTTCGTCCGTCTTCAAACACCATGAAGTGCGAAGACTTAAAGGAGGGAACGAATCTTGCGGGTAAAGTGCGCAAACCTCTGCAGAGTGAAGATCTAATCGGTTAGCCGTGTCCCCGTTACGGACAATTTGAGCCTCTGGAACTTGGAGTATTTTGGATATCTCAACACCAAACTTAATAAATTAATTGAGGGGGTTATTATTTAATAATTGGGAATGAGACATTGGTTGGCGGAACCATCTCAATAACTACCAACATTTTGTAGTATTTGCAAACAAGTCCATTGTTGTAGGGAAAAACTGGCTTTTTCGCAAAACAATGAAACTTAGAGCCCCACAGCCAAATTGCATATAGTGTTAGTAATTTTATTATTGTTCTCTCTTCATGACTTGCCGGCATATTCAAAATGCTGACCTACACGGCTGCAACATCTTATGTTGCAGAGGAGTATTCCGATCAGGAGTGAGGCTACGATCCACACTTGGCGATTGCCCTTTGGAGTCGGATGGACTCGCTATTCTTCTACGCTTCCGCAACTTTACTTAGTTTATTTCTCATGAGTTGGCCTTCGGCCGAATTTATTCTATTGTAATAAAGACTCGATATGAGAATCGTGTAATAAATTCAGGTGTGATTGAACTTTGATTATTTCATCAATGTACTGTGTGTGCCAGCATGATCTTGGGATGGTACAGCTACACAGAGACTTGACCGTTTTCGGGTCGGGTCGCTACAATACCCGCCCTCGCCGAGGTCCCGCTTGGGAGGGGCACGCGACGACCAGGTCCGAGGGACCTTGCAGGGCGGCGTACGCTAGGCGTGACCTTAGTGTAGCCCCCGTGAGGGAGTCCTGGATTAGGGGGTGTCCGGATAGCCGAACTATCACCATTGGCCGGACTCCTGGACTATGAAGATACAAGATTGAAGACTTCGTCCCGTGTCCGGATGGGACTTTCCTTGGCGTGGAAGGCAAGCTTGGCGATACTGGATATGTGGATCTCCAACCATTGTAACCGACTCTGTAACCCTAACCCTATTCGTGTCTATATAAACCGGAGGGTTTTAGTCCGTGGGATCGAACAACAATCATACCATAGGCTAGCTTCTAGGTTTAGCCTCTTTGATCTTGTGGTAGATCCACTCTTGTACTACCCATATCATCAATATTAATCAAGCAGGAGTAGGGTTTTACCTCCATCGAGAGGGCCCGAACTGGTAAAACATCGTGTCCCTTGTCTCTGTTACCATCCGCCTAGACACACAGTTCGGGACCCCTACCGAGATCCGCGGTTTGACACCGACATTGGTGCTTTCATTGAGAGTTCCTCGTGTCGTCATCCTTAGGCCCGATGGCTCGCCGATCATCAACAACGACGTGGTCCAGGTGAGACTTTTCTCCCGGACAGATCTTCGTATTCGGCGGCTTTGCATGCGGGCCAATTCACTTGGCCATCCGGAGCAGATCAAAGCTACGCCCTTGGCCATCAGGTCAGTTTGGGAGTTTGAACTACAAAGCCGACATCCGCGGAGACTTGATCTCGCGACGGATTCGAGCCACAGCCAAGCGCCCGACTTGTCTCGATGGGCACGATCTAGCTTTGCCGCGAGCGAGTGCTTTTGAGGTCGCACTGGCGTCGCTCCGACCCTTAGCTCGGAGCCGACTCCGCCGATCGAGGACGAGTGGTTGGACACGCCTCGGGGCTACGATCTCTACGGCGATTGAGCCGAACTCCATCCCTGTCCTTTGCGAAGACCATGACTCCAAGGTGCATGACTCCTATCCGGACTCCGAACCCTCCGCGCCCCTGCCAATTGAATCCAATTGGGCGCCGGTTATGGAGTTCACTGCGCATGACATCTTTCAAAGACTCGCCCTTTGGCGACATCCTGAATTCACTAAAGTCTTTCTCTTTATCAGGAGAGCCCTGGCCGGACTACGGTCAGGAAGGTTGGGATGCGGACTACGAACAAATTCAACGCCCACACACCACCCACTTTGTAGCCACTGTCGATGATTTAACCGACATGCTCGACTTCGACTCCGAAGATATCGACGGTATGGACGATTTATGCTGGAGACGACCAAGAGCCAGCGCCTACTGAGGCTTTGGAAGGCCACCTCGTCATATGACATATACATGGTGGACATCCCAAAAGATGGGAACAGCGATGGAACAGCGGAGGATGACCTCTCCAAGAAACAGCCCAAGCGCCCGGCGTCGTGGCGCCGCTCTAAATCCCGCCACAGCAAAAGCGGTGATTCGGCACGGAGATAATAACACCCGGACGGTGCGAATACAACCTCCTCGGCGAGGATTCAGCATGAAGGAGGGAGAAGCCAGCCCTCATAATAGAGCGGCAGCATGGGAGGTGGAGGGCGATAATTATATGCCTCCCTCCCAAGATGAGGCAAGCCTCGACGATGACGAATTTGTCGTGCCTGAGGATCCCGCCGAATAGGAGCGTTTCAAACGCAGGCTTATGGCCACAGCAAGCAGACTCAAGAAAAAGCAGCAGGAGCTTAGAGCTGACCAAGACTTGCTAGCTGACAGATGGACTGAAGTCCTTGCAGCCGAAGAGTACGAACTCGAACGACCCTCCAAGAAATACCCAAAACACAGGCTGCTAAACCAATTAGAGGAAGCAGCACCCAGACCTACATCACAAGCGCATGATGCGGCCGACCGGCCACCCCGTGGTCGCGACAGAGAGGCCTCTAGACCCTCCATTCAAGCCGAACCCCGGCGTCGCTCAAAAAGTACCAAGGCACGGGGAAACGCACCAGACTTGCGAGACATATTGGAGGACAAGGCAAGGCAAACAAGATCGATCTACGGATCGCGTGGGCGCCCCACGACACGCGACGATAACCGTCACGCCGGATACAACAATACCGGCCGGGCCGAACACAGTAGACAAAGCTCATTTGAGCCGCGTCGTGATATAGCTCAATACAGAGGTGCCGCACACCCACTATGCTTCACAGACGAAGTTATGGATAATCAAATCCCCGAGGGTTTCAAACCCGTAAACATCGAATCATACGATGGCACAACAGATCCCACGGTCTGGTTCGAGGACTACCTCCTCCATATCCACATGTCCCGCGGTGATGATCTACACGCCATCAAATACCTCCCACTCAAACTTAAAGGACTAGCTCGGCATTGGCTTAACAACCTGCCAGCAGAATCGATTGGTTGTTGGGAGGACCTGGAAGCCGCATTCCTTGATAACTTCCAGGGCACATATGTGCGACCACCAGACGCCGATGATCTCAGCCACATAATTCAGCAGGCAGAAGAATCGACCAGACAATTCTGGACACGGTTCCTAACCAAGAAAAACCAAATCGTTGACTGTCCGGATGCAGAGGCCCTTGCAGCCTTCAAACATAACATCCGCGATGAGTGGCTTGCCCGGCACCTAGGACAGGAAAAGCTGAAATCCATGGCAGCCCTCACAACACTCATGACCCGCTTTTGCGCGGGAGAGGACAGCTGGATAGCTCGTAGCAACAACTTCACCAAAAACCCTGGTAGTTCGGATACCAAGGACAGTAATGGCAGTCGCGTCGCAACAAGCACAAGCGCCGCATTAATGATGATAATGCTGAAGATACGGCAGTCAATGCCGGATTCAGAGGCTCTAAACCCGGTCAGCGGAAAAAGCCTATCAAAAGAAATACTCAGGGCCTGTCCAATCTGGAACGAATACTCAATCGCTCGTGCCAAATACATGTCACCCCCGAAAAACCAGCCAACCACACCAACAGGGATTGTTGGGTCTTCAAACAGGCAGGCAAGTTAAATGCCGAATTCAATGACAAGGGGCTGCATAGCGATGACGAGGAGGAGCCCGGCCGCCCGAACAATAGAGGATGAAGGGCTTCCCCCACAAGTGCGGATGGTGAACATGATATCGCAACCCACATACCCAAAAGGGAGCGGAAGCATGCACTAAAGGGCGTATATGCGATGGAGCGATCGCCCCAAAGTTCAACCCATGGTCCTCCTGCCCGATCACCTTTGATCGAAGGGACCACCCCACTAGCATCCACCACGGCGGATTCGCCGCATTGGTTCTTGACCCAATCATCGACGGATTTCACCTCACTAGATTCCTGATGGACGGCGGTAGCAGCCTGAACCTGCTCTATCGGGATCTGATTGCACAAAATGGGCATAGACCCCTCAAGGATTAAACCCACAAAGACGACCTTTAAAGGCGTCATACCAGGTGTAGAGGCCAATTGTACAGGCTCAGTTACACTCGAAGTGGTCTTCGGATCCCCGGATAACTTCCGAAGCAAAGAGTTAATCTTCGACATAGTCCCGTTCCACAGCGGCTATCACGCACTGCTTGGACGAACCGCATTTGCAAAGTTCAATGCGGTGCCGCACTACGCGTACCTCAAGCTCAAGATGCCAGGCCCTCGAGGAGTAATCACGGTCAATGGAAACACCGAACGCTCTCTCCGAACGGAGGAGTACACGGCGGCCCTCGCGGCGGAGGTGCAAAGCAGCCTCTCACAGCAATTCTCGAGTCCGGCTATTAAACGTCCGGACACCGTCAAGCGCGCCCGGAGTAACCTACAACAAGACCGCCTGGCACGGTCCGAGCACGCGTAGCAATCCAGCCCCAACCCCAGCCCTCACGAAATTGCGAAGCCAGTACTACGCGTACATAACTACGCCTGGAGATACCATGGGCATAAGGGAGGGCATGACCACGCACGCCTGCACGCGGCTCAACCGCACCAGGGGCTCCCGATTGTGTCATTATTTTTCTTTCTTATTTTCTCTTACTTTCAGGACTCCGTTTTCCACAAGCCCTGTCCGGCACTAGAATTGCGGAACTCACGATGCAACAGCCAGGGAAGCAGAAAGCTACGCCGAGTGTCCAGGTGTTCTCTACTACGAGCATTATACTTGTTTTACATACCATCCCGCAGCTTACCCCTGGAGGGGGGACATGTTAAATAGTCCCATCCCTTGCTTATCGCACTATTTGTATCGCTCTGCTCTCATTGCAGTACCTTTTTGAATAAACAACACATAGCTTTTGCCTATTATTGCATTCCTTTCTTTATCTATATATATATATATATATATATATATATATATATATATATATATATATATATATATATATATATATATATATATATATATATATATATATATATATATATATGTTCATTCATGACATGTTGCACCTGTACACTTTGGTACGGCCAATACACTGTGGTCTTAAGTACCCCAAAAATATGGTGTGATAAGTCCGAACACTTTCACAAGTGCGGCACCCCGAACTTATAGCATTATATGCATCGGCTCCGAATCATGTCTTGGGTCAATAGTTGGGTTTGCCCGGCTCCCATGTTTTGGTACCTTACGTTCGTTATATCGGCTAAGGTAGCACTGGGAGAACCACTGCGATTGTGCCCCGGTTGAGCTGGGTTGAGCACCTCAGTGGAGAAAGCTAAAACTGACCGTCATGATAGGGCGAGAGCCGGTCGCTGTTCGAGAGGTTTTTTCGGGTCCCTAAAGACTTATGCCGCTTAGAGCGAGGAGTCGGCATTGTCCGGCCAAAGGCGTGGATAGCGCCCCGAACTCGGTCTTCCGAATACTAGGGGCTTCGCCGAAATTTAAAATTATAGAATTCTATGGCTAAGTGAGAGTGTTCAAGCACTATAGTCCGGTTGCCTTGTTAGCTCGTTGGCGCCTCCTCGAAGGACCCAAGAATGGGAACAAGAGCGCTAAAGTTTATCCCGAACACCCCAGCACTCGTGGCATGGGGGCTGAAGCCAACGACTTGCCATCTCTCAAATTTGATAAACGGTTGCACAGAAGGTAATATTTTAAATTCACAAGCGTTGCTTAGCGCATATGAACAAGTTTTCAGCGTCTGGGATAACAAATGCGAGTCCATTCAAAATTACATCTTTGGAGCATTCACCGCTATAAGGCGGGCACCCTTCAGACGCTACGATAGTACATTTCAGGCTTGTGATGCTCCTTGCCCTTGGTGGCCCGTCCGTCACAAGCTTCAAGCATCCAACTTGCCCCAGTGCACTTTAGCACGGGCAAGGGCCCGACGGCACCTTCAATGCGACGGAGCGCTTGATGACTGCAATCCATGGACAAAGGCGTCCACCGGCCCAGACTAGCCCAAGTAGCTCCTGTGCATGGCTTCCAATGGCCACAGCCAAATTATGAGGCCCTTCATGGCCTGTTCGGCGACCTTGTGGAGCTCGACCAGCCGCTTCAGCTGGTCGCTCAGGGCACCGGATGTCCGGCCTCGACATATCGAGACCAGAACACCTTCTCCGTCGAGCTCCCCTCCTTGGCGCGGTAGAACGCGGCAGCATCAGACACACTACGGGGCAGATCTTCGAATGCTCCTGGAGAGCTCCGGATTCGGGTAAGTAATAGATAATCCACTTTCACATGCTTGCTTTGCATAAACAATGCCTTACCCGCCGCTATCTTCTTTAATGATTCAATTTCCTGGAGGGCTTTTTGTGCTTCGGCCTTAGCGGCTTTGGGACTCTCAAGAGCCGAGGCGGGCTCGGACTCTCGAGTCTTCGAGTCACGCTCCAAGCTCTCGTGTTTTTCCACGAGAGCCTGGAGCTCTTGCCGCATCTCCGCCACCCGCGCCTCCTGCTTCTCTCGCTCGGTTCGCTCTGCGGCCGCTTTGCTTTCGGCCGTGGACACCGCTTCCTTCAGGGTCACCACCTCGTTCGTGTCCCCTACAATACCCTCGTTAGTCCAGTCATTTTTGCAACCAAATCCTTTCTATAAGGTATTACTTTAATAAGGTATTACTTACCTTCCTTGTCCTTGAGCTGCTTCTTGGCAAGGCCGAGCTCGTTCTCGGACCTCTCAAGGCTCTGCTTCAATGCATTGACCTCCGCAGTCAGTGCGGCAGAGGTCAGCAGCGCAGCCTCCATTCCCATATTGACATACTTATGTTAGACTCCTGTGTATATCTTTTTAGATCCTCAGTCCAGCTTTTCTTTCCGAACACTGAACTAAGCATCAGGGGCTACTGTCTATGCGGTAACATTTTTACATATTCTAAACTTACCTCAAAGCATGTTAGAAGGCTGTACAGGCTTCAGTCAGCCCGCTCTTGGCGGACAGAACTTTCTGGATCACCACACTCATAATAGTGCGGTGCTCCTCGTCGATGGAGGCGCCGTTAAGTGCCTCCAGCAAGCTATCCGGTGCCTCCGGATGGACAGAGGTCACCGGCGTCACAGTCTTGCCCTTCTTACGAAGGGGCCGCTTGCCGGACTTCGGAACCACTGAAGGTTCCGGTACGGAGTCCGGCACAGGGCCGGACTTAGAGCCCTCTGGGGTTTCGCCCCCTTCACGCCCGGAGTCCGGGAGGTCGCCTTGCGGCGCCTCCAGGACCACCTCCTCCTGGTGGGGCCCCTTTTGGGACTCCCCCGCGGTGTCGTCTACGTCAAGAGGAGAGGAGGCGGTTGGAAGTGAAGTGCTATTCACACCCGACGAATCCAGGGAGCCGCTCAACGAAGCGGTGAGCTCGTCCTTGGGCGGGCTACATGGTTATATTCGGCGTCAGAAGACACTATGCGACAAATAAAAAGTCATGAGCTATTCCGGAGTCCGGACACTTACGATCTCGCCAGGCTTGGCCTTGGTGGCCCTCCTCCTCGTCGTTGTCGGCGTTGGTGGAGAAGTCCGAGGAAGGGTCCTTCCTTTCTTGGACCCTCTGGCCTCCCGGTCGGGTGGCCTTCCTTTCTTCTCTCCCCACTGGGAGAGGCTTTTTCCTCCTCCCCGTCCTCGGGGAGGATTCCGCCGAGTCGTCGGACGATGGGTCCGACAGCACCTGGCGCCGGGAGCTCCTTCGAGTTCCCGTGGCCTTCTTCTTGGCCTTCTTCTCCGGCACCACGTGAGGTGCCGGAGCTAGCAGCCACGTCAATCGGGCGTCCGCTGGGTCTTCTGGCAATGGGGCCGGACAGTTAATCGGCCAGAACGTCTTCAGCCAGTCCTGTCAAAGGTTATGGAGTTTTAGATCCCGCATAGAGTCAAACTATGAAAAAATAGTCCCATGAAGGGTAAAATAACTTACCTCACTGGCTTGATGCTGCGAGCTGAATCCGCGATCTTCGGTAGCGGATGCGGGAGCTTCGGCGCCCTTGAACAGCACCTTCCAGGCATCTTCCTACGTAGTGTCGAAGAGCCGCTCAAGGTTCTGTGGCTGTGCGGATCGAACTCCCACAAATTGAAGGCCCGTTCTGTGGCATGGGAGAATCAGCGGATGAGCATCACGGATTACGTTGACAAGCTTGAGATTCTTGTCCACCAGGTTTCGGACGCAGGTTTGGAGTCCGGACAGCTCTTCTGAATCACCCCACGTCAGGCCAGTCTCTTTCCATGATGTGAGCCGTGTGGGAGATTCAGATCGAAATTCGGGGGCCGCCGCCCATTGAGAGCCACGCGTCTCGGTGATGTAGAACCACCCCGATTGCCACCCCTTTATGGTCTCCACAAAGGAGCCCTCGAGCCATAGGACTTTGGCCATCTTGCAAACCATGGCACCTCCGCACTCCGCTTGGCGGCCGCCCACTACCTTGGCTTGACATTGAAGGTCTTCACCATAAGCGAAGTGGGGCTGGATGCAGAAAGGCCTCACACACGATAAACGCCGATATGTTGAGGATGAAGTTCGGGCCAGATCATGGAAATACAGGCCGTAGTAGAACATGAGCCCCCGGACAAATGGGTGAAGTGGAAAACCTAGTCCATGGAGGAAGTGGGTGAGGAACACCACCTCTCATGGGGCCTAGGGGTGGGAATAAGCTGCCCCATGTCGGGGAGCCGGCGCAATGTCATTTGGACAAGTATCCGCCTTCCGCAGTTTTTTTTTGACTTGTCCCTCCATGACGCAGAGACCATCCACTTGCCTCCGCTCCGGACATGGCTGGAGAAGGTTGAGGAGGGATGCGGACTTGGGCGCTGGAGCTCAGTCTTGCAGAAATGGATGAGCAAAGGAGGAAGAAGGCGTAGGTGGATCCTTATCCCCTTATATGGGCGGACGAAGCTATGCGTCCCCCGCCAGCCTGGTAAAACTCGCTTATCTCCCAAGTGCTGTAATCAATGGCGTGGTTGGGTTACCCACGTCCATATTTATGGGAATCCTGGAATAAGGGGGCACGATCTCCGCTTTGATAAGACGTGCCAGAGAAACCGCCTCGCTAAACCCGCTGAGGTGGGACAGTAAAAACGATTTGTATAAAGGCCTGGCCGTGGTGTGATGTCACGCCGCGGAATACGTCAGCAGATCTGTGCAAAGGTTATTCTCTCTACGGTGGTATGTGGAACTTGTTTTCAGAGCCGGGCACTATCATTGTGTTGAAAATCTTCTATGAAGTATTCGGAGGAGGAACCCTCCTTGCAATGCCGAAGACAAAATGCGTGCCGGACTTGTCGTCATTGAAGCCTGGTTCAGGGATACCGAGGAGTCCTGGATTAGGGGTGTCCGGATAGCGAACTATCACCATTGGCCGGACTCTCGGACTATGAAGATACAAGATTGAAGACTTCGCCCGTGTCCGGATGGGACTTTCCTTGGCGTGGAAGGCAAGCTTGGCGATCGGATATGTAGATCTCCAACCATTGTAACCGACTCGGTAACCCTAACCCTATCCGGTGTCTATATAAACCAGAGGGTTTTAGTCCGTAGGACGAACAACAATCATACCATAGGCTAGCTTCTAGGGTTTAGCCTCTTTGATCTCGTGGTAGATCCACTCTTGTACTACCCATATCATCAATATTAATCAAGCAGGAGTAGGGTTTTACCTCCATCGAGAGGGCCCGAACCTCGGTAAAAACATCGTGTCCCTTGTCTCCTGTTACCATCGAGAGGACCCCCTACCCGAGATCCGCCGGTTTTGACACCGACACCCCGTGCCCAGCCCCCTCGTGTGACTCTCCCGAGGGAAAAGCGTTGCGATGAGGCCGGACACTGAACCGGGTGGCTCCCTAAGGTTGATGCGGCCATGGGGCCGCCTTCAGTTGTTTATCACCAACGCAGAGCATAGCGCTTCCACACTTGCACGGGTATAGCCGCTCCTCGACCGTGTCAACTGCCAGCGTAGAGCGTGGTGCTTCCACTGGTGCGTGGGTTAGGGCACCCTCTGAGTGGAGCCCCCGGGGCGTGTACAGCCCCGCCCTAACACGTGGCTTGCACGGCAGGGCTAGACGAGGTGTGTCTGGGCACTCATGAGCCAGCACGGGACTCATGAGGCCCTACCTCAAGGCGGGTTGCGCCTGTTCTTGATTCCATATAGCTGTGGTGGTCCTGCGAGATGGTTAGGCAACCTGCCCGGATGAATCTCCTGAGGTGATCACATGAGAATGCCAGACACCAACGACCCAAGGAGGTGACATGAAAGGGGCCGGCCCGCCAGACAGAGCTTAGTCGTTGGGTTTATCAACGCTGCAGGGACGGCCCCGATCACAGACGCCGTACCTAGCCTTCTCATGTGAAAGTTCCTGAAGAAAGACGACCAACACGCGGCTCCCGTGGTGGCGAGGCACCGGGTCGCCTGCCCTGGCTTGTCCGTCCGCGATTATCTCATGCGAGAACGAGGCACCAAGGGCCATGGGAGGGGACGTACACGGGAGCTGGCCCACGAGGCAGAGCTCAACCTCTTGGGTTTAGAGACGCTGCAGGGATGGACCCGAGCACTGACGCCGTGCCAGTCCTTAATCATGTTGCGGTCATGGGTGGGCTTGCAAGGGCGTGCGACGTTCATGGTATCGAAGTACTGGACATGCAGGTGATAATCATAGAATAACTCATGCAAGGAGGCAAGCTAGTACAAATAGATGCAGAACGATACACGCCACAGGGACAGACACATGCGGCCTAGAGATGATGCAGCCTGAGTGGTGCCCCCAACAGAGTAAGCTAAAGATGCAAAAGGATACATGTCACAGGGATAGGCCCATGCGACTTGGGGATAATGCTGCCCGAGGGGCACCCCCAACTGAATGAACTGGAAAGAGTCACCTGGTACTGTTGCCAGAGAGGTGTTGACGTAGCCGAAGATGCATGCTGGAGAACTTGCCCCTCACGAGTCGCAGGGTCCTGAGCCTCAGGAGGCTCTGGGGGCCCGGGTGGCTCCTGAAGAACTATCGCCATCTCTGCCAGGGCAGCATGATGCCTGGCCTCCTGAGCCGGCAGAACGCTCCGCAAGTGGCCCTGGAAGGTGAAAACCGCGTTCGGCAAGCCGAATGGCATGCGAACATAGCTGTGAGGTGGACCCTCACACTGACCAATGCACGAACGCCAGAAACGCTCCTGAGATGAGGCCCTATTGAGCCCTAGGACGTCGACGCAGACGCGCATCTCGTCGTGCTCGCCAAGACGCGGAGCTGCGCCAGGTGGTGAGCATCGGTCGCCGCGTATGGTCCTTGCTTCTTGAAGCTCTGTGGTCGCCTTGGTGATGAACTCCTGAGCACTAGGCACTCATGCCTTGTGCCCTCTTGTGGGAAGCGTGCGGCGAAGCCTACCTCCACGTGGTGCCCGAGCGACTCCCTCGTGACGCTGGCTAGGTCTGAGGCCCTCCAGAAGAGAGCCCCTGAGCCCAGCCTGAGGAGGGCGTCGGGCGTGCCTTCCTATGCAAGGGAGCGAGGCGCCCCATCTGCGGGCGCAGGTCCTGAGGTGGTGCCGCTGGAAACGCCACTCTCCTGAGGCCCTTGGTGGAGCAGTTCTTCTTCTTCTTGGAGGCCGCCTCAGGAGGGTACAGGGTGCCTTCGTTGTCCGGAACTTCGCCCGCTGGTACCTGGTAAGCATGCTCGAGGGAGCACACCATGTCCTTCTCCTCACAAGCGACCGAGATGAGACCGCCGCTCCCTAGCATCTTGAGGACGTTGTAGCCGTGATGGGTAACTGCCATAAACTTGACCAGGGTTGGATACCCAAGGATGGCGTTATACGACAGGCGGATGTGGGCGACGTTGCTCTGGCCGAAGGTGACATGCAGGCAAATCTGCCCTATCGGGTTGGTGGAGCCGTCAGTCACTCATGAGAAGGGCTTGGTAGGTTGTAGCTGATCATATGGCACTTGGAGGCTGTCGAACGTCTCAATGGAAAGGACATTGAGTCCTGCACCACTGTCAATGAGGGTCATGGTAACTTGCCCATTGCTGATGACGGGCGAGCAGAGCATCGGGAGGGCGCCGACAGTTGATGTGCACTTGAGTTGGTCGGAGGAGCTGAAGGTGATGGCACACTTGGACCACCTGAGCGGGCGCATGGCCTCGAGCCTGGGGAGGGCCGCGTTCACCTCGCGAGCAAACTGCTTGAAAATACGCTGATAGGCTTGGGCCTGAGCGCCACCCAAGATGCAGGTGATGGTGCGCGGCTCCTGGAAGCCCCTAGCCCCCTTGTCTTGATGATGGTCATCATTCCTCTTTGGCGGTGGTGGTAGCGGCGGGAGGCCAGCTTTGCCCTGAGGTCGGTACTCATGACGTTGCTCCCTCCAGGCGCCCTTGCGAGGCTAGTCCTGCCAGCGGTCCTCACAAGGCCGGTCGCGCCACTCCTGGTGGGGGCCGCGGTGGTCCCAGCGTCCTCCACTTTGTCCTACTCCTCGGCCGTAGGCTCAGTCATTGCGCTCGGGGCGTCGACCGAAGCGACCATCGCGGATGGCCCAGAGCTCCTGACAGTCGTTGGTGTTGTGGCTGTGTACGTTGTGAAAAGCGCAGAACGGTCGACTGCCCTTGGACGACTCCGGGTGGTCGCAGTCGCGTTTCATCTCAGGCTCGGCCGCAAGCATGGCTGCTCCCTTGCACTTCACATCCTTGGTCTTTGAGGGAGTCCTGGACTAATGGTCCTCGGGCGTCCGACCTGTTAGCCATTGGCCGGACTGATGGGCCGTGAAGATACGAAGACCGAAGACTGCAACAGTGTCCGGATGGGACTCTCCTTGGCATGGAAGGCAAGCTTGGCAACCGAATATGTAGATTCCTTTCTTTGTAACCGACCTTGTGTACCCCTAGATCCTCCTGGTGTCTATATAAACCGGAGGACTTAGTACGGAGAGAGGAGACTCATGACCATAGTCATACAGGCTAGGATTTTAGGGTTTAGCCATCTCGATCTCGTGGTAGATCAACTCTTGTAATACTCATATTCATCAAGATCAATCAAGCAGGAAGTAGGGTATTACCTCCGTAGAGAGGGCCCGAACCTGGGTAAACAACGTGTCCCCCGTCTCCCGTTACCATCGACCTTAGATGCTCAGTTCGGGACCCCCTACCCGAGATCCGCCGGTTTTGACACCGACAGTGGTACTTTCATTGAGAGTTCCATTGTGACGACAGGATCGATGACTCGCCTCGTCCTTAAAGAAAATATCACCGCCGGAGAAGGACTGGCCCCAGGCCAAACCCTCCGGGTTGGCGGCTTTACTATGATCACCCATTTGGCCGTTAAGCCGATGATGCCCTCTCGGGCCATCAAAAATCCCCTTCGTATCGACTCCAAACACTCCAAGCAAATGGATCCGGCGGAGTTCTCATCTTTAAACGAGCTCCATGATCGTATCGCCGCCTTGGGAATCGCCACATATTACAGTCGGATCGGGCTTAAACCCGACCAAAGAGAAATCAAGTCTCCACTGGTCACCCACCAGATAGCGGTAGTCGAAGAGCAAGACGGCGATGTCACATCCCTAGTTCTGGTTAGACCTTGGCTAGCCTTCATGTTTGCATCATGTTTAAATTTCATTTAAATTTGAAATGGGGATTTGTGAAACCCTCAGAAATCATTTCTAGAAATGACCCGGATAAAAAGTGCTCCAAAAAGGTCCTAGAAAATGTTCATGTTGCTCTCTGAAAATATTGGTCAGAGCTAAAAATCAAACCAATATTTTTTGGAGCTCACAAATATTTCTTTTGGCCATTTGGAATTAATCCAATATTTATTTGCATTGTATATATATATGTTATATATTTTATATATGTCCAAAAAATTCTGAATTTTTGGTAGGGGCTTTGGAATAATCCCTTAGGTCCCTGCAAAAAATTGTCAGAAGAAATTAAAATGATTTAGTATTTTACTAAATCAGAACAAATGTCAGAAAAATAGAAAACAGAAAACAAAATAGAAGGAAAACTTACCTGGGCTTACCTGGCCGGCCCAGTGGACTGCCAGCCCACGAGGCCCAGGCGCTAGTCACCCCTAACCTCCTGCTAGTAGGCAGGAGGGTGTGTGGCCACTGCGCGCATACACGCGCTCAGCCAGCTCCTGCTTGCCGCTGCTGCTGGAGGCCGCTGCGAGGGCCACGCACCCCCCCCCCCCCCCGTTCCCTCTCACTTTCCCCCCGAGATGATACCCTCCTGTCCTCCCTCCCCCTCGCTCTTTGTATCGTAGCCGAGCACGCCCGTCGCCGCCGCTCGCCATTGTCACGCCCATCGCCACGGCCACGCCCCTCCGTCGTCCCCACGAGCTCCGTGCCATCGTCCTCATCCTCTCCGTCAAGCCGGGCATCTCCGGATGCCCTGTATAGTCGTCACCACCGTCTGCTTCATCGCCGGCCACTGGAGATCGCCTTCGCTGCCCCGTCGTTGTTCGTCCTTCCACGAGCCTGCTGAGCACGCCCGCCGATCCGCTGTCAGCCCCGCTGTCGTCCCCCCTGCTCCCCTACCTTTCTGCACCTCTAGTCCCACCTGCCGCTCGAGCCGAGCTCCGGCCGTCGCCGCGAGCTCCGCTCCGACGAGCTTCGGCCACCCCGCCCCCTCGCTCATGCCCCTCTGGATGCGGACGAGCACGGGATTCGTCCTGGTGCTGTCAGCCGCCGTCCCCGTGGACTGTGGCACGGACTCCGCCGAGCCCCGTGGTCGCCGACGATTACCTCGCCGTACTGACAGTGGGCCCATCGGTCAGGTGATTAGTTTAGTGCTAATCACCACCTAACCTAGCCCCTGACACTGACCAGTGGGACCGAGCGCCACTAACCATGTAATTAGGATAAGTTAAGCCCCCCTGTTTAACCTGTGACACTGACGTGTGGACCCCACACGTCAGGTTTGACCTGGTCAGCGTCGTTGACCTGCTGATGGAGGCATGATGTAGTGCTGACGTAATTAATCATTTTCTGGATTTTAATTGAATTAGGAAATTCCAGAAAATTTAAGAGACTTAATTTAGAGTTGCATTTGAACCCTTGGTTGAAATGGACCTCTTCCAAATAGAATGCTAGATGCATTAACACAAACAACATCAGATCTTCATGCCATGTTCATGCATCATATTGTTGCAAATGATTGTGTATTTATTGTCGACACCGTTCCTTCTCGATAGGTTCTGCTCCGGAGAGTGCTCCAGAGTACCTGTCTGTGGAGCAGTGCCCCCCTGTTGATCTACCAGGCAAGCAAACACCCTTGTTCATTCCGATACAATCCCACTCTCTCGCTCCTGCTGTCTTTTATTGCATTAGGACAACAACGATTCAACTACTACTTTATGTTGCGGTAGTTGAACCCATTCCTTTGCATGACCTGTCATTGCCGCAGTAAATAGTTGAAACCCACTAGCATGTGTAGCAGTTGATTGAGCCATGTTGTGTTCCTACCATGCCATGCCTACTATTGCTTAGAGTTGTGTCAGGTATGATTCATTGGGAATGGATTGGAGTGTTATGATATGTTCTGATGCTGAGAGTTAAGTGTGTGAACACGATTTTGTAAAGGTAGTGGTGAGAGGCCATGTAGGAGTACATGGTGGGTTGTCTCACTGGAACCGTCCTAAAACACTGAGTTCTGTGTATGTTGTCAAATGACTGCTACTACCACATATTGGGTTCCGGTAACTCGACCCCTCTCGACTTATTAACCAACTTGATCTCTGTCTAGGAGTTGCAACTAGTTTCTGGTGTTTGTAGGTAGTGTTATTTTTCTACCGAGTGGCACCCGACAGGGTGGGCTTGGGACAGACTAGGTATAGGTGGCACGGTGTACCAAGTGGCACCCGGATGGTGGGCTTGGGAACCCTGCTCACATTGTTTGGGGTCGTGAGCCACACCCCGGCCGGATCTCCTTGCTGATGGAACCCGAATAGGCAATAAGCCTGGATTAGAGTCTTGTGTGGTTAGTCAGGTCATGGCCGACAACCTTGCCAGGCTTCCTCTTGAAGGTTGTCGAGATACATGACATGTACATGGAGGTAAGTGGCGAGAGCGTGTGTGAAGAAATACACCCCTGCAGGGTTATCATGATCTATTCAAATAGCCGTGTCCTCGGTTATGGACTTCTTGGATGCTTACGTGGTACATAGACAACTTCAAGTGGATACTCTAAAATGCTCAAGATAAGTGTGAGTGCTATGGATGGCTTCTCGTAGTGATACGGGAATGAATCCATAGTGGTGTATTGAGGTGGTGATTAGTGGACTCGTGTGCGCTTTTTACCTCAAAGAAGTTACTCGTAGTCGTAGAATAGGTTAGCCACTTAGTCAAAGCTGGCTTGCTGCAACTGAACCCCACATTGCCTCCTTGATACTAATGCATGTATGATAGGATCTGATGTAAGTCTTGTTGAGTACCTTTGTACTCACGTTGCTTAATTTATGTTTTTGCGGATGAGACTTCTGTCTCGGTAGTAGTTCTGCTTGGACTTCGACGACTAGCTTGTTACCTCAGCTACGGTCTTGTACCCTTGGGAGGGTCTTGTAGATAGTCAGGCTTCTCAGCTTTTTCTTTTGTAGTTGTCTGTACTCAGACATGTATGCTTCTGTTGCTTGTATGCTCTGAATGACGGGTCATGTGACCCCTGCTTGTAATAACTGCTATGTGGCTCTTCTGGGCCTTTATCTATATGAGTTTGTTTTATGTTGTGATGCCATGTTGTATAGCACATACATGCATGTTATGCGTACATGTAACGTGTATTGCTATGTGTGGGATCCGACAACCTAGTTGTCTATCCTTGGTAGCCTCTCTTATGGGGAAATGTAGTCTAGTGCTTCCACCGAGCCATGGTAGTCCGCTACAGCCCGGTTTACCGGAGTCCTTCTAGCCTAGCACTACTACTCCAGAACAATTAGACTGGCCGGCATGTGATTCACTTCGTTCCTGTGTCTGTCCCTTCAGGGAAATGTCACGCGGTGACATCCGGAGTCCTGCCTAGCCTGCAACAGCCCGGGTTCCCGGAGTCCTGTTAGCCTAGTTGCTACAGCCCGGATTCACACGCTGCTGACCGACATGCTCGATGATGTTTCATGTATGCCTATCCCCATAAGTTAGTGACACTTTGGGTTCACGACTAGTCATGTCGCCCCGGGTTCTCTGTCATATGGATTCTAGCGACTATCATATATGTGAGCCAAGAGGCGCAAACGGTCCCGGGCCATGGTAAGGCGACACCCGTGGGAATACCGTGCGTGAGGCCGCAAAGTGATATGAGGTGTTACATGCTAGATCGGTGTGACTTAGAATCGGGTTCCCGACAGCTTTGGTATCAGAGCCTGGCTGCCTGTAGGATTTCCAAGCCAACCTAGTCGAAGTTGAGTCTAGAAATTCTTTAGTTATGTAAGGGAATTGATTGTGGAAGGGAATATTAGGCTCTTTTTACTCCTTTTACCCCATGCCCTTCTGATCTGAGTCATCCTATCTTTCCTACGGGGTTAAGGAACTAGGCTTCCTCTTCTGTCTATCAGGATCATGTGCTACTACTCTGTAGTCTCTTAGGATTGGTTGATCAGAGTCATATCCCAGTTCGAGTGCCTCCGGTGTAGCCTGTTTAGTAATATCTCAGAATCTTGAGTGATGATGTTGATTATGGTGCTACCCCGTCTTTTGCAGTATGTTTCATTTTGAGCATTTTACTGCCGTTATGCTGCCGGAATTGTCCTAGGAGTTTGAGAGATACTAAATTTCCTTGTGCTACATGTTGCATCCTATAGTTGTTGTTGACCTCGTCATTTGTTCCGCTTCTCAGGATGTCGTCAGCTAACAGAAGTTCTGTTGCTCGTTGCCTGAACCACGGAGGTGGTAGGGATGAGGAGGATCCTCCCGACCAGCCTTCGTTGGCAGAGTTCATGTTAGAAATTGAGAGGAACAAGTGTGAGACTAACCGCTTGTTGGCACGGATCGAGGAGAACACCGCCCATCATCGTAATGAGTTGGTTTCCATCACCGACTTCATTGGCCTGAACCCACCCACCTTCCATCATTCCATTGAGCCACTTGATGCAGATGACTAGCTCCGTAGTATCACTCACAAGCTCCGTTCCGCGAACATGGCTGAAGGAGACAAGATCACTGAAAGGGATCGAGAAGAGGTGTCTAGAGGGGGGGATTAGACACTAAGTACCAAAAGTTGCAGTTTTTAACTTCTTTGAGTTCAAGTGGAGTTTAGGCACAAGTTTAAGAATCTCAGTACATAACAAGCAAGCATGCAACGAGTATATGAACAGCGGAACGTAAAGCATACAACTTGCAAGAATGTAAAGGGAAGGGTTTGGAGGATTCAAACGCAATTGGAGACACGGATGTTTTTGTCGTGGTTCCGATAGGTGGTGCTATCGTACATCCACGTTGATGGAGACTTCAACCCACGAAGGGTAAGTTCTTGCTGAGTCCACGGAGGGCTCCACCCACGAAGGGTCCACGAAGAAGCAACCTTGTCTATCCCACCATGGCCGTCTCCCACGAAGGACTTGCCTCACTAGCGGTAGATCTTCACGAAGAAGGCGATCTCCTTGCCCTTACAAACTCCTTGGTTCAACTCCACAATCTTGTCAGATGCTCCCAAGTGACACCTAGCCAATCTAGGAGACACCACTCTCCAAGAAGTAACAAATGGTGTGTTGATGATGAACTCCTTGCTCTTGTGCTTCAAATGATAGTCTCCCCCCAACACTCAAATCTCTCTCACATGATTTGGATTTGGTGGAAAGAAGATTTGAGTGGAAAGCAACCTGGGGAAGGCTAGAGATCAAGATTCATATGGTAGGAATGGAATATCTTGGCCTCAACACATGAGTAGGTGGTTCCTTCTCAGAAACAACAAGTTGGAAGTGTAGGTTTGTTCTGATGGCTCTCTCCACGAATGAAGAGGGGGTGGAGGGGTATATAGAGCCTCCACACAAAATCTAACCGTTACACACAACTTGCCATACTCGGTGGGACCGAATTGATAAACTCGGTCGGACCGATTCAGCAAATCTATTGACCATTAGGATTATCGTTGGGACCGACATGCAACTCGGTAGGACCGATGTGGTTAGGGTTAGGGCATAACGTAATCTCAGTGAGACCGATTACACAAACTCGGTGAGACTGATTTTGGTAATAAGCTAACCAGAGAGTTGGTCAGGTAAACTCGGTGGGACCGATTCGCTCATTTCGGTGAGAACGAAATGTTACGAAAAGGAAACATGGAGTTTACATTGCAATCTCGGTGGGACCGATCGCTCATCTCGGTGGTACCGAAATGTTACGAAGGGAAACAGAGAGATTACAATCCCATCTCAGTGAGACCGAGATCCCTATCGGTGAGACCGATTTGCCTAGGGTTTGTGGCATTGGCTATGACATCTGAATTCGGTGGCGCCGGGTATAAAAAATTGGTAGGGCCGAGTTTGACTTTTGGTTTAGGATATATGTGGATGTGGGAAAGTAGTTGAGGGCTTTGGAGCATATCACTAAGCACTTTGAGCAAGCAAGCCATTAAGCAACACCTCATCCCCTCTTGATAGTATTGGCTTTTCCTATAGACTCAATGTGATCTTGGATCACTGAAATAGAAAATGTAGAGTCTTGATTTGAAGATCTCCTTTGTCCTTATCATCTTGAAGGGGTTCCACATCCTCTAGTCCATGGCACTCCATTGTTGAACTTGTCTGAAACATACTAGGTAAAAGTGTTAGTCCAACAAGAGATATGTTGACATTAATTACCAAAACCACCCAACTGGGAGCACTTGTGCTTTCAATCACCTATGCTACATATCACTTGGAAGGTCCTGGTAGTCTTTGGTGGCAGAACTATGAGGCTATGCTTCCAGCTGGTCAGATTCCTACCTGGAGAGATTTCACTGAGGCTTTTCGCGAACATCACATTGACAAAGGAAACGGTCCACAACTTCTGGGCCAGATTCCTCCTAGTCAAGGACAAGGTTAAAGATTGCCGCGAAGAGGACGTGATATCAGCGTTCTGCAACAACTGCATGGATGAAGGAATCCTCAACACCATCAATTGCCGCCGCATACTACACTTCGCTGACTTGGCAACTATCGTACAGAAGTACAGCGCAATGGAAAGCGCCTGGAAAGCTCAGGCAGCTTGCTGGGAGCCACCGGTGCCTACTCAACCTCTCGTCTAGGCGAAAAGGGCGCACCCCCATGGCACGCCCAAACCAATAGCCAAGAAATATAAACCCATTACGTGACACGGAACCGTTCTAGAGGGATGGCTCGATGGCCCATGCAAAACACACACAACACCGGACACCATACCAACCCACAACCTTAGAGCATGTTGGATACTCCGGCAGGTAGCAAGGAGCGGCGAGGACATCCTTACCAAAAACACCCCAGAGCAACACCCTCCAGAAGACGATGACCCCTGAGTACTGACGGTCTTCGAGACATTCGCTTCAAACAATAAGCGCAAAAGGGCACCAGCGACCTCGCCAAAATCTATCAAATCACCGCGATAAACCCTTGGAACGGCACGGCCATAACCTTTAATGCCGGTGACGAACCAAAATACAGGACAGTCCGAGCACCAACCGCATTACTCCTCAGTCCCATCATGGACGTCTTTCGACTCACCAAGGTCCTTATGGACGGTGGCAGCGGACTAAACCTCATCTATTAGGATACTCACCACAAGATGGAAATAAACAGAAGCCGCATCGAGCAAAGTAGCACGACCTTCCGAGGAATCATTCCCAGTCGGGAGGCACGGCGTGCGGGAAAAATCACACTTGACGTGTGAGGGAGTCCTGGATTAGGGGGTGTCCGGACAGCCGGACTATATCCTTTGGCCGGACTGTTGGACTATGAAGATACAAGATTGAAGACTTCGTCTCGTGCCCGGATGGGACTCTCCTTGGCGTGGAAGGCAAGCTTGGCGATATGCATATGTAGATGTCCTCCCATTGTAACTGACTCTTTGTAACCCTAAGCCCCTTCCGGTGTCTAGATAAACTGGAGGGTTTAGTCCGTAGGACAACAATAATCATACCATAGGCTAGCTTCTAGGGTTTAGCCTCTACGATCTCGTGGTAGATCAACTCTTGTACTACTCATATCATCAGGATCAATCAAGCAGGAAGTAGGGTATTACCTCCATAGAGAGGGCCCAACACAGGTAAACATCGTGTCCCCGCCTCCTGCTACCATCCGCCTTAGACGATAGTGAAAGTGCTAGTTATCGACTAGAGGGGGGGGAGTGAATAGGCGATTTTATGAAAGTCTTCAAAACACAGCTGTTTCAAGACAAACAATGTAAATGACCTAGTTGATATGCAATGAAGATAACTACAACAAGCAAGCCATAGTCAAGTATGCAATAATGTGAACGGACAAGACTAATAGTAGCTATGTAGTAAGGATAAGGATGGAAGATAGTATGTAGCCAAACAACAATAGAAGTCAAGCAGTGAAGTCAAACAGATGAGACATATAAGCAATGACTTCAACGAAGACAAACTTTGGGTAAATGAGGAAGGGATAGAACTAGTCACTACTTGAAGACACAGATTTGTTGGACCAGCCCAGCTTGTCGTGACAACCTGACATCTGGTTAGGGAGGCTGAGATTCAACTCGAGAAGACCGCCTTCAATTTTATTCCCTTGAGCTAAGGACACACACCTCGCCCAATCACTCCTGTAAGTTTTCAAGGTAGACTTCAACCTTCACAGACGACGCTCACCGGCAATCCACAATGACTCTTGGATGCTCGTAATCGCGCTTAACCGGGCCGGAGGATTCACAGTCCTCAAGTGTAATAAGTCTTCGTGTCACACAGACGAAAAACTTTGATGCCTAACACTCTTTTGGCTCGGGTGTTTTGGGCTTTGTCCTCGCAAGGATTTCTCTCTCAAAGGCTTCGAGGTGGGTTGCTCTCAAACGACAAAAAGCCGTGCACTAACTTCGAGCAGCCACCAATTTATGGTGTAGGTGGGCTATTTATAGCCACTAGGCAACCTGACCTGATATTTCCAAATGACCCTGGTCACTAAGGAACTGACACGTGTTCCAACGGTCGATTTCAAACACACACGGCAACTTTACTTGGGCTACAAGGAAAGCTGACTCATCCAGCTCCGGATAAGTTTTGTTTCTCATTGTCTTCGCCAAGACATAGGATTTGGGTTGAGCATCACTACCATTCTCGACTATGATCACTTGGACCCCACTTAACAAGACGGTGGTTCCCACGACTCAACAAAGAAGAAAAAGGAAACAAAGGAAACAACACGCCTTCAAGGCCCATAGTCTTCACTCAATGTCTTCTCATGTCATAGTCTTCAATGTGAATATCTTCACATACCACCATTGTCTTCAATGTCTTCATACATTTTTAGGGTCGCCTCCGTAGGTAAACCGAATCAATGAGGGACACTACCAAGTATCCCGCAATTCTCACAAACGATTAGTCCTCAACCACATATGTCGTCAATAATCCAAAACCAACTAGGGGTGGCACTAGATGCACTTACAATCTCCCCTTTTGGTGATTGATGACAAACTGGTTGAAGTTTTCAACGGGATAAAATATGTGAAATTGTAAAGGATAGGAATTGTCTTCATAATGGCAAAGGCTCCCCTCAAGATGTGCATATAAGTGGTTTGCTTTTGGAATGCAAATGCACATGGCAGGTTGAACTTATGGAGATCCTCTTCAACTTATGAAGATAATTCATCATGCATGAAATGATATAGCTAAGAGAATGACATGCATATTGAAAATGGACGCCTCGCAGAATGATCTAAGTGCGGAAGTTATCGCCGCACATGCGGAATTTATCATCGCACTGTGAGTAAAGCAAATAAGTAGCGCATTTAATTATCGAGTTTAAGTGTTACAACTCATAAGAACCAAATGTTTCAAAAACGAGAGTTGTAAACACTAGGCAAAATATAGTGCAACCGCCTTGTGAACCCGCTTGAAGACTATCAAACTCATATGCTTCTCCCCTTTGTCAAGAAGGACCAAAAGGTTTGAAGACATAGAGCATCTACTTGTCCTCTTCAAGAAGATGATGCAGCAGGGTTGTCGTTGTTGGTTGGCGGTGCATTTAGCCGGGTGCAAAGGTCGATTCGTGCGTAGTAGGGGCGGTGAAGTAGCGCCGGTTCATCATCGATCACTCGCATTGACCGCTGTCAAGGAGGAAGAATAGTCGAGTCTTCAAGAGATGGAGTTCGCCAGAGACTGCATTCCATGGAGGAGTGGAGTCAAACTTGAAACGCTTCAGTTGAAGCTATCGCCTTGAAGATCAGCTTCAAAGATCGAGCACCGGCCAAACTCTTCCACGATCGCCGATAAGTCTCGTGGAGTGACAAAAGCATTCTTGGTGGCAAGGTTACGAATGCGATTGACGTCCACCAAGAGGCTTTGCATTTGACGCTTTAGCCAGGAGTGATGCTTATCTTGCTTTTGATGTAGCGCCACAAGAAGTTCTCGATCGTTGAGGACTCGAGAGCACTTCCAAGGCCTTTGGCCAATTGTGCTTTCAGTGGCTTCAGTCCATGCACGATGAGGTAGACGTGTGTTCCCAGCCAGGGGATAGACACGAGATACGGCTTGGAAGCCTTCCATAGGTTGAGAGATGCTGCTGTGATCTGCGCTCAAGACTTAGTGGCGCTTAAGGCTCAGTGGTATATGCCTTCAATGTATATATCAAACTCTGGTAGGAAGATCGATGATTGCGGCAGAGGGTTGATAGTTGATAGCAGAGTGCATCTTGATGAGGCGATGACCCATGGAGCATAGAACTTCAGCATCAAACAGATCGATCCCGAGGCAGCCAATTGTCGGATGAAGAAATCTTTGCGTGTTGAAGCCGATGCCATTGAGGATGTAGAAGACCAATGTCTTCATTGCTCCTTCAAGCTTTGCGCATTCGATGAATGCCCTTTTATTTGGCCATAGAGTTCACCGTATGATGTGATATATGGTACGAGTGATACTCAAGGTCATCAACAAAGAAGTGTTGAGGGTATTCAGCTCATGTGGCAGTGGCTTCATCATGCTCAAGATTCCACTCATGTCGGGTTCTGGCTTATGAAATATGCTTTCCAAGGCATCGCGGTGGAGTTGACATCCAGGTTCAAACAGCTCTCCGGGAGTGGGTAGGCCTGTGAGCTCAATGATGTCAAGAGCTTTAGCTTCATGATGGACATTTCCATCATCCACTCGAGAACCCATGTCTTCGATTCTCGTTGTAGCCACGGATGTGGAGTGTGGTATAGAATTGAAGCAATAATTCTTCATTCCAAAGGTTTTGTCCTCTTACGAAGCCAAGCAGCACCGCATCATGAAAGAAATCAAGTGCTTCTTCTAAGCACGGCAGTCCGCAATGGCTTCTAAAGTGTTGAGGCTTATATGAGGGAAAATGCGCCTTGGTCATCACTGTAACACATGAGTAATAGCTTTTTGTTGATAGCTCCGTAACTCCCAACTTATAGCATTATATGCATCAGCTCCGAATCATGTCTTGGGTCAATAGTTGGGTTTTTCCGGCTCCCATGTTTTGGTAACTTACATTCGCTATATCGGCTAAGGTAACACTGGGAGAACTACAGCGATTGTGCCCCGGTTCTTCCGACCGAGCACCTCAGTAGAGAAAGCTAAAACTGACTGTCATGATGAGGCGAGAGCTGGTCGCTGTTCGAGAGGTATCAAGTCCCTAAAGACTTTTTCTACTTCAGGCGAGGAGTCGGCCTTGTCCGGCTTAGGCGTGTATAGTGCCCCAACTTCGGCTTTCCGAATACTAGGGGCTTCGCCAAAATTTAAAATTGTAGACTTCTATGGCTAAGTGAGAGTGATAAAGCACTATAGTCCCATTGTTCTGCTCACGCACCGAGCACCTCCCTCAAGGACCCATAAATGCGTAAAAAGAGTGCCAGATTTATCCCCAACACCCCAAAGACTAGTTGCATGGGGGCTAAAGCCATTTACTAGCAACTCTCAGATTTTATAAACAGCCGCACAGAAGGTAATATTTTAAATTCAAAAGCGTTGCATAGCGCAAATGAACTAGTTTTCATAATACATGATCACATGAGGAAGTTCATTCAAAGATTACATCTTTGGTACACTCGTCCGCCACGAGACGGGCACCCTTTAGGACACCTTCATAATACATTTGAGGTTGGCGATGCTCCTTGCCCTGTGACGGCCCCTCCTTCACCAGCTTGTCGGTGTCCATCTTCGCCAGTGCACCTTCGCACTGGCAAAAGCCCTGCGTGCACCTTCGATGCAAACGGACCGCTTGATGACTTCCAGCCGTGGGCAGGCATCAACAAGCCGCCTCACCAGGCCGAAGTAGCTGTTGGGAAGGGAATCGCCAGGCCACATCCGGACTATAAGGCCCCTCATGGACTGTTGGGCCGCATTGTGGAGCTCGACCAGTTGCTTCAGTTGGTCGCTCACGGGCATCGGGTGTTCAGTCCTAGTATACTGAGACCAGAACAACTTCTCCGTCGAGCTTCCCTCCTCGGCTCGGTAGAAATCAGCGGCATCGGACACACTGCGTGGCAGATCTGCGAATGCTCCTGGAGAGCTCCGAACTCGGGTAAGTAAAAGGAAATTTTCTTTCACCTTCTTGCTTTGCATAATGATGCCTTACCCGCCGCTACCTTCTTCACCGCCTCAATTTCCTGGAGGGCCTTTTGGGCTTCGGCTTTGGCATGTTTCGCGCTTTTGAGGGCCTTGGCAAGCTCAGACTCTCGCGTTTTTGAGTCAAGCTCCAAGGACTCGTGCTTCTTCACGAGCCCTGGAGCTCTTGCTGCACCTCGCCTACTCGCGCTTCGTGTCTTTCTCGCTCGATGTGCTCCTTGGCCGGTTTGTTTTCGCCTCGGATAGCGCCTGCATCGTGGTCGCCACTTCGGGTCGTGGGTCCCGATACATTCATGATGACCCTATTATCTTGTAACCACATATATATATATATATATATATATATATATATATATATATATATATATATATATATATATATATATATAAACTGGTATTACTTACCTTCGTTCTCCTCGAGATACCTCTTGGCAAGGCCGAGCTCTTCCTCGGACCGTTCGAGGTCCTGCTTCAGCTGTGGCGACCTCCAGATGCGTCAGTGCAGCTGCCAGCCAGAAGCTTCGCATACGATATTCACATATTTGGATTAGACTCCTGCGGTTGTTATTTGATCCTCTATCCAGCTTTTCTTCGCGAACGCCGAACAGAGCATCAGGGGCTACTGTCTATGCGGTAATATTTTTATCATCTGATTACTTACCTCAAAGCCTGTTAGGAGGCTGGCACAAGCTTTGGTTAGTCCGCTTTTGGCGGACCGAACCTTCGCAATCACCACACTCATAATAGTGCGGTGCTCCTCGTTGATGGAAGCACCGCGAAGCACTTCCGGCAAGTTGTCCGGTGCCTCCGGATGGACGGAGGTCACACCACAGCGGCTTGCCCTCTTAGCGCAGGAGGTCTCTGCGCGGAGTCCTGGGACCACCGGTGGTTTCGGCGGTGTTCGCTTAGGGTCGAACTTGGAGCCCGTGGGGTCTTGGTCCTTTTGCTCCTGTGGTCCGAATTTCGCTTTGGGCGCCTGTGACTACCTCCTCGCTTGGTGCCCTTTGAGACAACACTGACGCTGTCCTGTGAGGGCGAGGGGTGGAGGTGGTCGGAAGCAAACCGCTACTCATAGCCGACGGATCCAAAGAACCGTCCGATGAGGATACGTCGATGCGGGCTTGAGGCGGACTGCACAATAATATTCGATATAACAAGAAGCAGTGCAGTGAAAAGCATACCATGAATTACTCTGGTATCCGAATACTTACGACTTCGCCGGGGGCTTGTCCCTGGTCAACCATTCATCGTCGCTGTGAGTGGCGGCTGTGGAGCAGTCCAGAAGGAGAGTCCTTCCCTTCTTGGACCTCCGGCCTCCCCGGTTGGGGCAGCATTCCTTTTCTTGTCTCCCCCGACTGGAGGGGGAGAATCTTCATCTTCCTCCTCCTCGTATTCAAGAGAGGAGTGCGTCTCGAAGTTATCGGACGATGAGTCCGATGTCACCTGACGACGGGAGCTCTTTTGACTCCCCGCGGCCTTCTTCTTGGCCTTCTTCTCCGGCACCTCATAAGGCGCCGGAGTCAGCATCTTCGTAAGAAGAGCATCGGCTGGATCTTCGGGCGGGGCGTCGGGCAGTCGATTTGCTCCACTCTCTCCTCCTAGTCCTGTCAAAGGCATGGGAGCTCAGATCCCGCACATGATCAAGCCGGGGAAAGTAAAAACCTTGTAAGGCGTAAAAACTTACCGGATTCGCAGGGCGCTTCGTGCTAAGTCCGCGGTCCTCGGTAAGGGAAGGGGGACTCGGCGCTTTGAACAGCCCCTCCAGACGCCCCAGCGCCGTGGTCAAAAGCTCGCATGGTGCAGTCTTGGTGTCAATGGTGAACTCCCATAAATTGAACGTCCGTTGTTGACACGGGAGGATCCGGCGGAAGAGCATGACGTGGAGCACATTGACAAGCTGAAGTTTCTTGCTTATCATGTTCCGGATCCATTTTTGGAGTCCGGCCAGCTCTATCGGTGAGCCCCAAGACAGGCCCTTCTCTTTCTAGGAGGTGAGCCGCATGGGCTTCCGGATCGAAACTCGGGGGCCGCCACCCAGTTGGTGTCGCGTGCATCCGTGATGTAGAACCACCCCGACTGCCACCCCTTTATGTTCTCCACATAGGAGCCCTCGAGCCATGTAACGTTGGGAATTTTGCCCACCATGGCACCTCCGCATTCCGCTTGCTGGCCGCCTACAACCTTCGGCTTAACATTGAAGGTCTTCAGCCACATTCCGAAGTGGCGCTGGACGCGGAGGAAGGCCTCACCCACGACGATAAACGCCGAGATGTTGAGGATGAAGTTCGGGGCCAGATCGTGGAAGTCCAGCCCGTAGTAGAACATGAGGCCGCGGACGAACGACTGGAGGGGGAACCCCAGTCTGCGGATGAATTGGGTGAGAAAGACTACCCTCTCGTAAGGTTCCGGGGTAGGGACGATCTGCTCCTCGTCGGGCAGCCGGTGCGCGATATTTGCGGCCAAGTATCCGCCCCCCAGACTTTGGCGTCCTCCTCCATGACGGAGGATTTCATCCACTTTCCTCCCGCCGACATGGTTGGGGCGGTAATGAGGAGAAAGGTGCGAACTTGGGTGTTGGAGCTGAAAGGCGCGAGAATGGATAGGCAAGGAGGAAGAAGGCGTGGGTGAAAAAAGGTGAACCCTTATCCCTTTATAAAGGCGGACGAAACTATACGCCCCCACTAGCCTGGTTAACTCGCTTATTCCCCAAGCGCCGCGATTGATGGCGTGGTTAGGTTACCCACGCCCGTATTGATGAGAATCTCGCGATAAGGGAACACGATCTCTGCTTTGACAAGACGTGCCAAGGAAACAGCCTCGTGATATGCGCCAAGGCTGGTTGAGAAAAACGGCTCGGTAATAACCGGGTAATGGTATGATGTCATTGTATCTAATATGTCAGCAGGTCGGATTTGCGGAAATATTATTCTCTCTACGGTGGTATGTGGAACTTGTTTTGCAGAGCCGGACACTATCCTTGTGTTCAAGATCTTCTATGGAGTATTCGGAGGAGGAACCCGCCTTGCAATGCCGAAGACAACTCGCCATGCGGACTCATCGTCATTGAAGCCTGGTTCAGGGGCTACTGAGGGAGTCCTGGATTAGGGCGTGTCCCGACAGCCGGACTATATCCTTTGGCCAGACTGTTGGACTATGAAGATACAAGATTGAAGACTTCGTCTCGTGTCCGGATAGGACTCTCCTTGGCGCGGAAGGCAAGCTTGGCGACACGGATATGTACATCTCCTCCCATTGTAACCGACTCTGTGTAACCCTAAGCCCCCTCCTGTGTCTATATAAACCGGAGAGTTTAGTCCGTAGGACAACAACAATCATACCATAGGCTAGCTTCTAGGGTCAACTCTACGATCATACCATAGGTCTAGCCTCTACGATCTCGTGGTAGATCAACTCTTGTACTACTCATATCATGAAGATCAATCAAGCAGGAAGTAGGGTATTACCTCCATAGAGAGGGCCCGAACCTGGGTAAACATCGTGTCCCTGCATCCTGTTACCATCCGCCTTAGACGCACAGTTCGGGACCCCCTACCCGAGATCCGCCGGTTTTCACACCGACAACGTGGTATTCGACACGCTAGAGAATTATCGGTCCAAAGAAATAACCTTCCAAGTGGCTCCTTTCAGCAGCGGATACCACGCCCTATTGGGGCGAGATGCTTTTACACGCTTCCAAGCTATACCTCATTATGGGTACATGAAGCTCAAAATGCCTGTACAAACGACATAATCACTCTTGTCAGTGATCCGGACATAGCACTCCGCGCCAAAAACAAAACCGCATCCTTGGCTCTTGAGGCATTATCTTAATCCCTCGTGGCTGAAGAATTAACCGCACTGTGTTCCACGGTGGATAGGGACAATGTGATCTTAGACAAATGATCCAAATCCACCTCCTTCAAACTGGCAGAAGAAATAGTCAAATTTTAGGTCCACCCAACGGACCCCAAGAAGATAGCATCTATTGGAGCACAACTAGACCCAAGGGTCGATGCTGCACTACGAGATTTCCTTCGCGAAAACTGGGATATATTCGCCCGGCACCCTTCTGATATGCCTGGAATCCCACGCAAGCTGGCCGAGCATAGTCTCAAAATATTAAAGGGATATAAACCAGTCAAACAAGCACTGCAGCGCTTTTCCGAACCCAAACAACAAGCTATGGGGGAGGACTTAGCCAAGCTAATTGAGGCCGAATTCATTAGAGAAATAAAACATCCGGACTGGCTGGAAAACTTGGTGATGGTACCAAAGAAGGACAATCCTGGCGCCTGTGCGTCGATTTGAAAGACCTCAATAAGGCTTGCCCTAAGGATCCCTAAACACCATGCCCTTCGGGCACAAGAACACCGGCGCCACATACCAACGCATGATTCAAACATGCCTGGAGAAACAGATCGGCAAGACAGTTGAAGCTTATGTGGATGACGTCGTCATCAAGACTAGGCACGTCGAAACACTAATAGATGTTTACGTCTCACATTCGACAATCTCCACGCGTATGACATTAAGCTCAATCCGGAAAAGTGTGTTTTCGGTGTCCCCACTGGAAAACTGCTGGGCTTCATCGTTTCCAATAGAGGAATTGAAGCAAATCCAGCCAAAATTCGAGCTCTATCTCAACTGGCCACGCCAACGGACCTCAAACAAGTCCAAAAACTCGCGGGTTGCGTGGCAGCTCTAAGCCGCTTTATCTCCAGATTGGGAGAAAAGGCACTGCCACTCTATCGCCTTCTACGGCGAACCGACCGCTTCGAGTGGACGGATGCGGCAACAGCCGGACTAGAGGAAATAAAAACCTTTCTCGCGAGCAACCCAATCCCAGCCGCGCCAAACGTTGGCAAACCCATGTTATTATACATATCGGCAACACATCAGGTGGTGAGCCCCGTGCTCGTCGTTGAATGAGAACAGGACGGACACAAATTCCCGCTTCAGAAGGAAGTATACTACGTATCAACTGTCCTTACACCATGCAAATCACGGTACCCCCATTATCAAAAGATAGCATACGCAGTCTTCATGGCATCCCGAAAGCTCCGACACTACTTCCAGGAGTGTTTGATCAAGGTGGCTTCCGAAGTACCACTCAACGACATTATAAACAACTGCGATGCCATGGGCCGGATTGCCAAATGGGCCATTGAGCTCCTTCCATTTGATCTTACATACAAACCACGTCGATCTATTAAATCCCAAGTACTGGCTGACTTTGTTGCAGAATGGACAGAGGCCGAACTCCCTAAAGAGTACGACATATATTCCAATTGGGTTATGTATTTAGATGGCTCCAAAATGCTGGCAGGGCTAGGAGCGGTCGTCGTTTTAACGTCCCCTACTGGAGACGTCGTTCAGTACATACTCCAAATACTATACATAGATTCCAACAACGCAGCCGAATACGAGGCCTTATTGCATAGTCTCCGGAAGGCTGCCTCCATGGGCATACAACGCCTGGAGGTGCGCGGGGACTCAAACCTGGCAATATCTCAAATAAATGGAGATTTCGATGCCAAGGATCTAAAGATGATAGCTTATCGTAAATGTTGTCCTAAAAATGTCGGCTCGGTTCGAGGGGCTCGAGTTCCATCACGTGTCCCGAGAGAGTAATCAAGCGACGGACGTTCTCGCTCGTATTGGCGCCAAGCGCGACCCCGTCCCACCTAATATCTTTCTGGAAAGACTTTCTAAGCCATCGGTGGTGTGGCAGGGGGAAAGCGTCAACACTAGTCCTTATCCGAAGACAACTCCAGATTCCGAACACACAGATAGCATCGGCGGCTCAGCCACCGAAATAACACCATCGGCCCAGCTCATTATGGCAGTCATTGCCCCATGGACCGAACCCTTCTTGGCCTACCTTAATAGGAAGGAACTTCCCGAGGATTAGAATGAGGCCTGCCGCATTGTCCGGTGTTCGAAGGCCTATAAGGTTCACGACGGAGAACTCTATAAGAAAAGCGCTACCGGAGTCCTTCAAAGATGTATCTCCGAGGAGGAGGGGCGGCAGCTCCTAGTTGAGATTCATACTGGTCTTGGCGGGCACCACGCTACAGCTGGGGCCCTTGTTAGCAAGGCATTCCGTACAGGGTTTTATTGGCCGACGGCCCGAGCAAATGCACAGGACCTTGTCCAACGTTGCATCGGATGCCAACTCTTCGCAAACCAAAGCCATATGCCCCCCACTGCCCTACAAACAATCCCCATCACTTGGCCTTTTGCGGTCTGGGGACTGGATATGGTTGGACTCCTTAAAGGAGGAAGCCATAAGAAAAAATATTTGCTGGTCATGGTGGATAAATTAACTAAGTGGATAGAGGCCAAACCAGTTAAAAAAGTCGAATCCGGGCCGGTGATAGAATTCATATTCGGCGTTGTACACCGTTATGGTGTTCCGCACAGTATCATCACCGATAACGGCTCCAACTTCCCAGCCGACAAAGTGAAAACCTAGTGTGCCAATCTGGGCATCAAGCTTGATTACGCTTCTGTCTATCACCCGCAGACAAACGATTAAGTCGAAAGAGCTAATGGTCTCATTATGAGCGGCATTAAGCCTAGACTAGTGCGGTCTTTGAAGGAATCAGACAAGCACTGGGTTGAGGAGCTTGACTCCGTACTCTGGTGGCTGCGGACCAAGCCCAATTGCACTACCAGATACACACCATTTTTCATGGTGTATGGCGCAGAGGCAGTACTACCCTGCGACATTATTCATGACTCACCTCGAGTGCGCATGGACGAAGAGAGAGAGGGAGGCTGAGTTCGATCGGCAGGATAGCTTAGATGCCCTGGAGGAGGAGCGCGACGTCGCAAAACACTACAAAAAAAGACACATCCGTGACATTTTGGGCCGAACGAAATTTTTTCCTGTCATACATATGACACTTCTATGACGATAATTGTGACAAAACCCGTATCATCATAGATGTGGTGGGCTCTTACTTCTATGACAAAAATCATGATGAAAATGGGCTTTTCGCTCTGGCGGGCCGGAGATGCAGCTGCATGACATTCTTTGGGCCGTCCATGACGGAAAAAACCATGGTAGAAGCGAGGGGGAGGAAAATTTCGGGGAGTTCCCGGTTACGGTAGGAGGTCGGGGGCCGAGCGATGCATGTTTCTCTCGTACACACACGCGCGTGTGTGTGAGGCGTTAGCTCTAACTGAAACTGACCGAGGCGTTGGGCTCTAGCTGAACCCGAGTGACTCCACTGCAGGCTACGCGTTACTAAACCCGAGCGATTGATCGATGGCTGTTAACTGAACCCGATCGAGCGATTCCTTCGCTACTGCTGCTAACTGAAGCCGATCGATGCTGCCTCTGGGGTGAACAGTGAGTGTTGCGTGGGGGTTTGGATGAACAGTGAGCGGTGGCATTGCCTCCGGATGCACAGGACCCTGTGGTGTGGTGGAGGGCTGGTTGAACAGTAGACGGTGGAGGGGTTCCCGTGGAGGGGTGGTTGAATAGGACCCCGTAGTGTGGAGGGTTGGATGAACAGTAGATGGTGGAGGGGTGGTTGAGCAGTAGCCGGTGGAGTAGCGCGCGGTGGAGGCTGGATGAACAGGAGCCCGTGGAGGCTGGAGGAGGTCGACGGTAGCACGTGGAGGTTGGAGGAGGTCGACGGTGGAGATGAATCAAGATCCCGTGGAGTCCTGCGGCACGCCACACCCCTCCCTATGAACAGGACCCCTGTTTCACCATAGCGCCCAACACAAGTCCGCTTCTCTGCTTACGGTACGCCACACCCTCCCGATCAACAGACTCCCTGCTTTCGACCGTGAGGAGGTCCATTTCGTCTGCTTTTGCGGTACGCCACACCCTCCCGATCAACAGGACCCCTGCTTTGACCGTAGGAGGTTCATTTCTCCGCTTTGTGGTACGCAGCACTTCTCCACTCAACGGGACCCCGCTCCAACGTAGGGAGGTCCGCTTCTCCGTTGTAGGTATGCCAGCCTCGCTTCCATCGCCTGCTTCTATCCAAGCCCTCCCGATGAACACGACCACGCATTCCGCCATTGACCCAGCCGTTGGCTCCCACGCCTGCTGCTTCTCCCGATGAACATGACACATTCCGCTTCTCCCCATGAACTCGACGATTCCGCTGTTTCCCCATGAACACGACGGCGACGCTGTTTCTCCGCTCCGACCCAGCCATGTACACAGGCCCTCGCCAGATGTACGAGCGCGCGAAGTAGGCGGTCGAGACCCTGCCCGTATGTACGACGCGTGGCTGTATTTTCTTTCTTGCACCTCGCCAGACGACGACGTACATGCTACGGCGCGCTTCACTACGACACGTCGACGCTTCTACTACTTATTACATGCAGCGCCTCTAGATCCACCAAGATATATGTACACACGCTCACGACTGAATGACAACCCCACGACGCTTCGACCGTGTGGGTCCCAATCGTCGTGCACTTCCTTGCGCGGCGAAGATGTAGCTGGTGGGTCCCAACAATGGGGCGAATCGCTTTTTTGCCCGGAAGCACTTCCTTGCATGCGAAGATGTAGCTGGTGGGTCCCAGCAATCGTGGGGCTAATTGTTTTTTTTCGAACGCACTTCCTTGCGTGCGAAGATGTAGCTGGTGGGTCCCAGCAACAGTGGGGAAACGTTTTTTCGTGAAATACGGTGGCCCGTCCGTGGGTCCCCGCCGTCGTGGAGGAATCATTATTTTGCGCGAATAAGGAGGCACTTCCTTGCTGCCGCGGACCCAGCCTATCGCCTCTCCATGTACAGTCCACATCCGATGGAAGTCGTTCCTTCGACCATGTTGACCACACAGGCCGAGAGCACCACACGGTGGATGACGGCGAGGACTAGGAAGGGGACAACTCGGAGCCGGGGAAGACGCATTAGTGGATGCCCAAACGAAGAGGAGTACGAGGGTTCACTAGTTAGCCTGAGGTGTGAGGCTGCAATCGCCGCAGAATAACAGGGGGTCTGGGTGAGTAGAGGGATGGCCTGGCCAACGATGGGAGTAGTAGGGGGCGGTGAGGCCTCCGCGGCATCACAAAATGGCCCACGGAGGCGTGGAGCACGCGCACGACCGGGCGCTGGTTTGGGCGGCCGGAGCAAGAAGACCAGACGTTGAAGAAGCACTACGGTCGTTGCATGAACATCGTACGGTAACAGGAGCTAGAATCGTTCATATTGACTAAGTTGACAAAGCCCTCCATCCCCGTCAACTTGGTAGGCCCACAAGTCAGCCCCCCACTATGCTAGGTTCCAGCTGGCAGGGGGAATATTCATTTTTTTGTGCGTAATAAGGAGGCACTTCCTTGCGTACGAAGATAGCTGGTGGGTCCGACATGTTAGCGGGGGGCACATTATTTTCGCGAAATAAAGAGGCCCTTCCGGTGGGTCCCAGATGTCAGGTGGAGGAATCATTATTATGCGCGGAATAAGGAGGCATTTTGTGTGCGGCCATGGACCCATTGCTGTCACCTCGACGACACGCCTACTTCCGATGGTGTCGCTCGTTGACTCACGCCGCCGAAAGATCCAAGGTGGTGGACGACGGCGAGGCCCCAAACAGCAACGAGCCGGAGATGGGAAGACGCGGTGTACAAGGGTTAACTGGTTCTAGTGTGGTGTGGTTCGGCAGTCGGTTGAGAAGAACAGGAGGTGGAGGGAGGAGGGATGGCCTGGCCAACGGTGGAGTAGCGCTTCATAGCGAAGCTGCATAAGCAGAGCTCCTAGCAGCAGGAGGCGGAGGTGGTCCCGCGGTGCTGGAGGAAGAAGACGAGAGATTGAAGATGGATGCCGGTCGTTGGATGTAAATCCAACGGCTAACATGTCGTAATCATTTGTTGACTAAATTGACAATGACTTATGCTGGCTTTCAACCTATTGGCCCACATTTCAGCCTCCAAAATGTGGCACGATTCAACCCATTTTTCAGAATTCACATTTTTTTTTATGCCAGAGAATTTACAATCAATTTGATCTTTTTTTGAATTACAGCCATTAGCTGGTCTGGGTGAACAAATAATGTAGCGTCCATGCGGCCCATTTATTTTATTTCCTAAAAATTATAGGCCATTTGCAGTTTCTCGAAATACATGATTTTGCTGGGCTGATTTTAATTATAATGTTGGGTTGGACCAGCAATGTTTATCAAAAAATAAAAAGGGGCCGAGCATTTTGTTATAAATATATTTAAATAATAAGTGATATTATTACATTCGTCCTTAAATCTTACCAAGCTTTTGTACAGAATCACTAGGATTTTCGTGCCAAAACAATCCAGGATTTTATTTGTTAAGAAATTATTTTTATAAGTTAATAAGATTTGGGATATTGTTTTCTTACATATGTAAGTATCTGTTAAATATATGATGACAATAAAAATAATATATGATAACATATAAAATAATTTAAATATATATAATATAGTTAGAAGGTAAACATAAGTTGGACCTGGCGTTCCTATTCTTATATAGAAAAATAGAACATACCTCTGCATTTTCTTCAAAAAAAATACATAAATTGGGCTGGCAAAAATAAAACCTCGGATGGGAGGTCCATAGGCCGGTCGATACATGTCGGCCCTAAGAAAATACAAACAGGCCTATGGACCTCCCATCTGAGGTCGTGGGCTGCGCATGTTAAAAATGAAAGCCTAGACGGGCAGCCCAAAACCACGTCCAACACTTGCCAAAATTTCGTCCCTCGTTTTCTCTGTGTTTCGCACACTTGACATTGTGTGGGCATTTTGACTGGGCATCATATGAAGATGTGCTATGCATGAATGTTGACCAGCATGATGTTAACTGGCTGGTAGTTCCATTTTCGAGCATGAATAAAACTTCCAACATGATGTTAACCCTGTTTGAAAGGCCGTGTTAATGTAAATGATCTTCTTCTGAAAGTTGCAGTTTCTTATCTGAAACTGAACTTGCGCTTATCTCAAACTGAAACTTGCGCTTTTCTCTCGATAATCACATTGTCCGCACTTTTATACTCCTATGAAACTACATTTTTTAAGTGCTAATAATAGATCTCTAGAATTCATAAAATACTTCATATGCTCAATATGCAAATCTGAAATTCAAAAGACATTCATATCTGAAAGTACTCTCAAAATACACAACACAAAACACAATTCACAACCTGCAAACATCGACAACCCTAAGCTCATCCCCGACAATTCACAACCTGCCCGACTATTGGGCTAGGGGCAGCCCCCTCCTATTCCTTGGCGGCAGACAGCCGCCCCGTGAGACGATTTGAACGGCGAGGGAGACGATGGCGGGGAAGCATCGTCGGGCCAACTACTTTTCTCCTCTTGCGTTGGGTTCGACGACGAAGACTCCACCGCTCGCTTCCGCAGGACACCTCACAAACGGCACCCAGAGATGCTCGATCCTTCAATCTCTCGTGGATGCTCCATCCGGGATCGATACTCCCACCACCGCTTCCTCACGATCGGATTCGTGAATCTGTTTGCTCCATGGCCCGAGGAGCAGCTCTATGTACTCGCGCGATTCCTCCGGAGTATAGCCGCTTTTCACTCTGTTGCAGATATTTGGCCATGGATGTCGCTGTCGCCGTTAGTTGGTCCTTGTTGTCAAACCAAGATCAGATTCCAACATCCTAGCTAGCTTCATAGGGTCGCCGCCTCGCGATCCTCACGATCGGTTGTACTCCTCCATCGATCTACTTCTCCACAAGACCTTCACTCGCTGCGGTGGTTTTTGAATGGAAGAGGAGAGGAGCAGCGCTGGTTTTGGATTAGAACGGGAGAGGAGCGACGCTGGTTTTAGACTAGAACACGAGAGGAGGGGCGGTGGTTTCCAAATGGAAGAGGAGAGGAGCGGCGCTGCTTTAGATTGGAACAGGAGAGGAGTAGCGGTGGTTTAAATGGAGAAGAGCGGAAGAGCGGCGCTGGTCTTGGAAGTAATTTTTTTTGTTGTTTTGCGTATTTTGGGTCAAAGTTTGACCACGCATCTGATTTGACAAGCAAGATGTGAATGCATGTCACCAAAAATTGTATCGCTTTGGTTCAGATTCGAATGTACTTTCAAATTATATTATTTTTGCAACGATAACATATATTTTATGTAAGAAAATCATGGTCAATTATGACCCGTAATAAAAGGGAGACTAGTTAATGGGGTCGCTTAATTGAAGGGTAAATTGATTTTGATTTTGATCCACCACAGCGCTACTTGCCCTCCTCGTCTAATCCTAAATCGCTGCCCAGATGCTCCTCTCCCTCTTCTCCATTGCAAAACCACCTCCTCTCCTCTCCATCATCTCCATTCCAAAACCACCATCTCGCCTCCCTCTTCTCGATCTTCTCCATTGCAAAACCACCTCCTCTCCTCTCCATCATCTCCATTCCAAAACCACCGCCTCGCCTCCCTCTTCTCTATTGCAAGACCACCGCCTCTCCTCCCATCTTCCAAAGCTAGCATCGGACCACTCGAAGGACATCTATGGAGAGGATGCAACAATGAATCAAAGCAGATCACGGGCAAGCACTGTGCAAAGTTAGCCAGGTTGAAGAAGATCCTTAGTTTGTTTGACAATGAGTGGGAGATTTCGAGGATGGTGCGGGCCATGTGGAAATGTATGCGAAAGAGCGAGACAACGACAATGAGGGTGGTGATGTACATGTACTCCTCGGCGGCAGTCACGCCGCAGTCCTCCGAGTTCATCGAGTATCTCCTTTGGGCAATGGAGCAGACAGATTCGCCCGAGGCGACAGCCAGGCGGAGGTGGTGGGCGTACAGGTCGAAAGTCGAGCACCCAGAGGATAACGAATCGATCGAGTATGGTGTGCCATTCGTGAGGGTGCAGAGCCAGCCGGAGCCACAGGAGTATTCGTTCTCCCACCGCAAGAGGAGGCTGGATGGCGCAACGTCGCTTCCCCACCATTTTCCACGGTTCCCTCGACGCTCGCCTTGTTTCAACAGCGGCAGTAGGGTTTAAGGTAAGCTTCACACTAACCTAATCTTCCACCTGCTCATGCTTACAATTAGTTTGACAGCTAATGAAAATCATGCTTACAATCAGTCTCCGAGTACTACGCCAATCACCCTAAAATAGCTCTAGACCTTTGGGTTAAAGTTGTGACACAGTGTACAATTAGAGAAAAACAGATTGGTCCTTCTTTCAGAAAAGAGTACTCCCTAGAAAACTGCCAATATAAGCTACTAGTATTTGGTTAGATGATTTGCTGCCGAGAAAGATCCGTCCACAGAGAGCGCCACACATCCCATCGGTGGTGGTGGATGCCAATGCGCATGCAGCATGGTTGGTGTCGGTAATTTTTACTTGGCACACCTCGCACTCTGCATATATGCCGGTTCCATACGACATTTGTGCAGTTCCACCAAAATGCAGCTGAATAACCCTGTTTGCATAGATAATGAAAAGCGTGATTACATTATAGTGGCACTAGTTGATGAAACACACAAAATAAATAGAAGAAAATATTGCGATAGTATCATAGTATGCCATGTCATGAGGGCGAGATGGGCCTCGCGACGCCTCATACGGCACGCCTCATATCGACATCGCCCCAAGTCTCCCAGATACACCTTTCGCCAAAGGATGAACATCAGTGTACAGCGGTAGTACAAGGAGGTTCCTTGAGACATTCAAATCTTTATTTTTGTACACATCAACTAAAATTAAGCACCCGAGTTTGCAGAAACGCTTAAACATTAACAATGGGACTAGTTGATGAAACATACATTAACAAAGAGAAGCACTTTCTTTATCTACATTGGAAATGAACTGATAGAGATGACAATCACTCTATTTTAACTGTATTATTACTTCATTTTATCAGTGACACTAGGGTCGAGCAGGTGGCAAATGAGGTGTACCGTGCGTCGCACGGATGGAGGCCAGGGGTGCTTAGATTGGGATGCTGAAGCTGGCTCTTTCAGTCACCAACATGGATGATTCAATTCATGGGACCTTTTTGTGCAGTTCACCTAAAATGAAGCAATGTCCCGTGAGCTAGCAACTTCTTCTTCATTTTTTAAGAAAAGGGTTTCAGCCCTGTTCCATTTCCATCGAAAATGAAACCCACGAGCTTCTTCTTCATTAGTTGCAATAAAATTGAGCCACATCAAGGTTGGTTGTGAAGCTCCTGAATGCTCAACTATAATTTGGATATCATTTGTGCAGTTCAACTAAGATCGAGCGTGAAATGTATATCTCTGCTTGCACAAAAAGGTGGAAAGGAGGGTGACTAATAAGTGATGAAACATGCATCAAATGAAAAGAAGCATGTTCCTTATCTGAATGGCAATCCTACAAGGACAAGAGTAATTTCTAAAGCAATGGCATTGCTAGATATTAGTGTGGGCATTAGGATTAACTATGACAACCGCTAAATACGACATTACTTTGGGCACGGGAGAGTAGGCGGACCAGGATAGTTGCATTTCTAACTAAAAGAACCAACTTATCTTAATGGGAAATTTTAGCAGGACATGTAAAGAAGTGCCATTGATTCATATTATCGAGGCATTACATTGAAAACAACATTGGTTTAACGTGTCCTTACTTTTTAACAAAGGCGATCGCTACATTTTACCAAAGGGCATTACATAAGAGTGGCTCGGGCAACAAACATCGTAACATGATATCCTGTTGGTCCCATTTTTGTTCTTAGTATAGCCACCTTATACTGTGAGGCTAGCAAATCTAGTGCTGGACTTACTCTGCTGACTTGTCCCCAGTCCCCACTTTCTTTCCTTTTTCAACCAATAGATCGGGTTTATATTGAGTTTGTACTGCGTTTCCCTTTATTTCCCTATTAGACCTAGAGACCAGTTGGATAGCCAGTCTCTCTTACTTTTCGCCCCCATTATTTCCTCTTTCGACTAAGTCCTAGATTCAGGTAACAAATCCTCCCCCACCCCCACCCCCTTTCTTCCTTGTTTGAACCAAGTAGTACTAGATATGAGTGCATGAACTAGTTTTACCCCTTAAACATATAAAAATTAGGTGGTTTTCGAACAGCCGATCGATCCTATCTACGAGGGGGCCTGAGAAATAGTAAAAGATACAAATGCAGCGACGTTAGGTGCTCGGGAAGTAGAGCAAGGCCGGTTTCGAAGGAAGTTATACCTGATGGTCGCCGGGATGTCGCTAGGTGGGCGGCGGGAGGCCGGATCTGCCCACACCACGGCAACGAGGAAGAAGGGGTCGAGGCCTCCCTCACTCAGCCGGTGCTTGGGAGAGAACGACAAGGCAGGCTACTGGACGTGCCCAAGTGGGTAAGAGCCGCCGCCGAGGACGCACCAGTGAACGCTCCCTCGGCGGAGAGGATCCGGCTAGATCCGTGACCAGCGTGAGCGAGAGAGAGAGAGTGTGTGTGGCCACCGCTGCGTGTTTAGATCCGAGAGGCCGAGACAAGGTGAAGAGAGCAACACTAGCAAGCAAGCGCCGAGACTCCTGCCATATAGTGGAGTAGTACTAGTTTTTTTGTTCACTGAGAGCCGGCTTGACCTCGCCAATGGCCCTGTTTGGATACTTCTAACACGTTAGAGTTAGAGTTATTTTCAACCCACTCTAACCCAAATAAGCACCTCCCCATCGGGATAGTTTGGTTAGATGGAACTAACCCACTCTAACCCTCCCTGTTTGATACTTTTGTTATTTGAGCTTCCAACTAACCCAAACTAGCTCTAACCCCATGATCCAAACAGGCCAATGATCTGTCGAGAAGTCTTCATGCACGTGGTCCGGAGGCGCAGCTTGTTTAGATTTTGATCTCAAGTTACCGGATTATAACATATAACACGAAAAAATGCCACATGACAAGAAATCATAACCTCACTGCCCAAAGGAGACAACATGAATCCCGACGGACAAACTAGACGTGGAACAAAGCTAAAATTAAAGATAAACTCGTAGAAAAGGGGTCCGTCGATAGATTTCCCAATTAACATAGCCGGCTTGACCTAGATGGCAGTCGAGTAGTCACTGTTCGTGCATGTGCCCCCAATGACTAGCCCAACTCAGTTGTCGCTGTTTAACCCTCGCAGTGACCAGAATCACATGACACCTAATTTTGTGAGATGACAAGAAACCATTTTTTAGATTTCTCACCACAACTACAGCCATGTACAACACAGCCTGCACGATATGTAGACGATAGCCAATCCAGCGCGGTTCGCTGGAGTCCGGTCACATGCATGGACGAAATGATCTTCCGTGTCTTGCGTGGATCGCCTAGGCACCAACGTAGTACAACACTTTCTAGTACTATCGCACGCCTCCTCTTCTATTAAGTCACCCAACTTGCAGGCCGGGAGTGTGCCTATGGTCGGTTCTCAATTGCCGCCCCACATGTGTGTGCAAACGCAATATGACGACGCTCCATTCGGAGAGCAGCGTGCAGCCCGATCGACCGTCTGGGTGTGACGCGAAGGCGACGGGCGGTTGTATACTCCGTGACATGTGTACAGCCGCTTAGACGCTTTGCTCCATGGCGCGGGCGCAATCCATGGATACAAAATTAGTATATCTGATACTATTTAAAAGTCGAGGGCGGGCTTTTTCCGCAGTAGCAGAGCGCGCATGGCAGTTCCGCCTAGTCGGTTCGACAGAGATGCGAGAAGACGAGGGAGTAGGCTGCTGCAAACGTAGGGCTGTGTGATTTGACAAATGAAGTTATCACTGGACAGGTGGGGCCCCGTGATTTGACATGCCATTACCATTTTAATCTGACGCTTATGACCGTGTGAGTCTCCGATTCTGACCACCTCCATATAGGTGCCTCTCCCAATGCTCCACCATGTAGTAGAGGCTGGCTCTTGCATGAGAGCTCACTTCTCCACTTTTCCTTGCCTCTTTCCTCCACATATGCAAAATGCCATGTAAAGCGACTATTGTACTTACTTTTACTTGTTTTTACAGGTTAAGCTTGCCACATAGGCATAAAGTCCGATGTGGCAAGTTAATCAAGAAAGAGAGACTAGTTTGGTGACCCAAGGAAGAAACGGTGCTAAGTGCGTGTACCTAGGTGAAAAGACAATTTTGAGTCAATAGCTAATTAAATGAAGCAAACTTAGCAACACCATCTCATTGGAAGAGGTCACTCCTTGGCAAATGCAATAAATACTAGTATTGTCTGATATTATAAGAACATTTTTGGCACTACACTAGTGTCAAAAACGTTTTATATTACGGACGGAGGGAGTACGTAAGAAAGAGATAGAGAAGTAAAAATAAATACACTTATAGCCAACTTTATAGCCAAAACCTTGTTGTAGTATGAGTGACTAAGTGATGACTATGTATGACATGCCAACATCGATAGCCTAACGCACTGCGTGTTAAATCTCCAAGGACGCGATCAAGACGAAGCGACGCGATGGTCGTGGTAGGCGCGATTACGATATTTGGCTGTCGCAGCCCTTGGATCCGAGATCAAACGGTGATGCTAAGTTGCTGAAAATTTGCGTAATAACCTCCAGATAGGATATTCACCCATAGGTCTAGAATCACGCCATGCAACCGCTCGATCTCAGATCCAAGGGCTCGAAGCCCGTGATCATGAGAGAATGGAAAGCTACTACCCCTGCCGCTCAGACACCGGCAATTCGCTTCCTACTGCCCCCGCACGCCCTTCAATACTATGGTGGTTCGCCTTAGTCGCTCTGGCCCATTCACATTACGGCAGTTCCACTAATCCTAACCTCCTCCCAAATCCATGGCATCCCAAATCTCCGTCGATTGGCGGTGAGTACAAGGTTAGAACCATCACCGGCGATGAGTTCGACATAATCTACACCCGTTCTTCCGCGACGGTGAAAGGATGCCTTTCTCGCTTCACATGCATGTTCAAAAACTCAGATGATAAGTGGGTCGCTGGGCTAGATGTTGAGTACATCACAGTCCTGGGACGAGAGAAGGATCTAAAGGACGAAGAGGGAAGAAGCCCGCCGTGATCCAGGTTTGCATACATAACGTTTGCTTGGTCTACCACATATGCCATGCCGACGTTGAGTGCTAGGATTTTAAGAACTTCCTCACGGACAAAACAGTGAAATTCGTTATTGTAGACTTTAAGAACGCATAAAGAAGTCTGGGTCATATAGGCCTCAAGTAGGAAACCCTTCGACCTCCGTAACAATCGGCTAGTGCACTCGTCGCCTTCAATGCTGATTTCCGGCAGAGCCATGGTTCATCCTTCGCATCAGAACTAGAGAAACCTCAATACACGCTTTCATCGTCATGCATGGCAGCGGAATGTACTAGATATAGACCACATCCACTACGCTGCAATGGATGGCTACCTTGTCTCAATATTCAGAAGGGTTGGATGAAGAGCAACATCCAAGTGCGTTCAAGCAAATAAGTATCACCAAGAGGAATAGGGACAAGGACAAAGTCGAGGACGGATGAGGACTCCGAGTAAGGTGGTAGTGTCGCTGCTCATGGTGGTTCTAAACTTCTAATGCAGTGTCACCGGATTAGTTGCATAGTTTAATTTCAGGTGTGCTTAGTTTAATTTGAGGGGTGTGTTGTGCTGAGCCCCAACAGTAACTATGTTATATTTCTTCTCACATTTTAACTCTTCAAGTATGTACATACTACAAGTATTTCTTTAATAGAATTTAGCACCCCAATTAAGCACGCACTAGCTTTTTTTAATAGTACTATATGCATAATTTCCATGAGCGCCTCTATATGTACCAACCTTTTTTATTTCAATTTTTGCTCCATGGTGCAATCCATTGATAGTACTACGCATAAAAGTATACATTTTTAAAAGGCTAGAGTAATCGTTTCATCACATATATAGCCGCTAAATTTCAACTCTAGAACGACGTGCATGCCACGTAGTAAACCGATACGGAGGAAGTATAGTAAAAATGAGGTGATTTTACCGAGCGATCGACGGGGGAGCATGGCCTGTCATGCGGTCCCACATGTCATGATGTACCAAGGAGATGCGCGTGTCCCTCTTGAGGCAGAAGCAATACTACGCGGTTTGAGATGATGGCGAACCGAAGTGTGAAATAATGGTTGCTTCATTTGTCTGGGAAGGTGCGGCATTGTGATTTGACGCCTCATTGCTCATTACTACATCGGGCGCGTAGACGTGGGGTGCGCCCCCTCGCTGTTCTACACCGTTATTTGGTGCTTGACACGCCGAATTCAAGTTGTTATATGTCCCACATGTCGGGTGATGTGAAGTACAGTAATTCATGAAAGGGAGCGTCATACGGAGGAGTATACTAAAGAATTCATAAAAGGGAGCTAATTAGTTTTGGAAAAATCAGTTTTTACGGAGTAACGCACTCACTAGGGTTTATAGGGCTCATCTAAAAACATTCGTTTTTCCTTTTGATAAGTCTCAATTCTACTATACTAGTAGTAGTACCATTACATGTTGGATTTCGAGGTGCGTTAGATCACCCGACGCAAAGCAAAGTCAAGAGGAAACTAACCAATGCATGTACAATTTATGGAAATTTAGTGGTCATTCATGCATTCGTTTCTAATTAATGCCTCGGTAAACATAACTTGAGAAAAAAGAGATGCATTAATTACTTGTGCAAACTACTTAAATTAATTCGACCACTCACCGCTCACCTTGGTTGGAAAGATTTTGAAATTGAGCCATAACCGGAAAGGAGGGATGTCGGGAAGTTGATTCCACCCACTAACACCTATGGGGACCGCGGACCGGACCCCTTTCGGTTCGGTGGGGGGGCGGAGATCGCATCGAAGAGCAGATTGAGGCGACGACACGGAGCAGCTTTACCCAGCTTCGAGCTCTCCGGAGAGATAATACCCTACCGCCGCTTGTCCAAGGTTGTATTGTGTTCTCTGCTAGGGAGCGCTGAGAGCTACAAGACTTAAAGCGTGGGAGTTCTCTCGGTTTTAATGAACCGAACCCCCCACGCTAAGCATGGGCCTCCCTTTTATATGCTGGAAGGGTTCACAGTGGCAACGTGAGACAAGGGTAAAAACGGAAAATGTGTTGGGCGCTGGTACAACTAGTTGTACAGGTCCCATACCTAACCCTGACGGCAGGTGACAAAGGCATTAAATGCCCGCCTAAGTTTACTAAACAAGGCGTAAAGGGACCGCTGTGGACGCCACCGCTGCCACGATGGTAATCTTGTCGCACTGCCTGCCATCACTGGCTCTTCCGGACGTGACAGCTCGCCACGCTACCGAAAGGTCCTGTATGCATCGCTGGTGGATGTGCCGGAGCGCAGAACGGAGTGATATTCGCTGCGTAAGCGCCTGTCGCGCTGTTGCTTTTTGTCGCTATCCGGGGAGCTTGTCGCCACAGGCCTTCCCTGCAAGCTCCTCACCTCGCCGGGTCTTGGTCTCTAGGTGCCTGTAGGGCTTTCCTGCAAGCCTCTTGCCGGGCCTTGTCTCTTGACTTAAATATTTTGTTCTGAATGGCTCCAGGAACCATGGAGGAGCTAGGCGGGTCAAGGCAAGCCTCGCCGCTGGTGCTCAGAATCGCCAGTGCAAGTTCGATACTAGGTACCCCCTACTCTAGTACAATCGGTGGGAGCCCCGGCCTCGGGCCATACACGGTGCCGAAGCGCCGTTGGGCCAGGCCCAAAACAGGGCACGGCACACACGGCCTTGGTTACGCCATAACTCGCCTCCGACCTATTACCACGCCTCCCACGAACGGCACGACGATCAAGGCGCGCCGTGAGAGATCGTGGGGTTTCTTTATTAGAAAAGCGGAACGTCCGCCTCCTCTTTATAAGCAGAGAAGGAAGCAAGGCAACATGTCCAATCTCGAAACCCCCGCTGCCCCCCTTCTTCCCAAGGCTGAAAGAGAGAAGCGCTCCGCCTCCATCGCTTAACCAAGATCACCAACGCCCATCGGTCTCCCCACCACCTCCGCCAGCGGTCTGGAAGCCGACAAGGGAAGGGCGTGAAGTCGCTGAGAGCGCAAGCGTTCAAGCGCGCTGTAAAGGAGAGGTTATCAGTCAGCGCTCGCCGAAAGGAGCCGAGGGAATGGTACTACTTCTTCCGGTCGACGGAGACGCTGAAAGATCCGCCGCATCGGCGGTACTCTCAAACGCAGATCTGAATTGGCTCCAAGCGGGTATCCTTCTTCGTGTTTTCTATTATGGCTCGCCTCGCCTTCTCTCAATTCTTCAGGACATCATGAACACCTACGGTTCCGCCTCTTTGACTTCAATTTCTAATGCTGTCTCGATGATGGTAGTTTTCGCACATCTCTCACAAAACTTTGTCGGAGTCCACCCAAACGTAGCCCCTTCCGCCATTTCCTTCATGCCTCAGTAGAAAGAGGAGAGCCTCTTGCCGGAGGAATCGCCTGGATCTCAAGGATCGGTAAGAAGAAAGCCTATCTAGAAGGAGAGCTCCGCAGCAAGTGGGAAGAGTGGAGGGCTGACTGGTGCTGGATCGTTAGAGGAGAACCCACACCCATTCACCGCCCAGCGCCAAACCCCAATAGTGCGCGGCAACGATTGGAGCAACTTGGCGCCGGAAGATGCTAGATTGAAGATTGCCGTTACCCGGATCCTACGTCTCAGGCTTGCCGACTCATCAGAGGCGCAGCTTGGCGATTTCTTCGCCAGACGCTTCGCAGAGAGAGGAGACCTGCTTGGGAGTTCCGTAACGCCGCAGATATCATGAGGCTGCGCTCGGCCTCAACTTCAACTTCACCGTTTTGGAGCTTGACGCGATGCTTTTGGAGTTGTTCAAGCACGACCCTGATCATCCCGAATGGTTTAGGTTGCCGAGGGAGTCGTTCCATTGTGCAACACCGCCGCCGACCGCATCCGCGTAATGATGTGAAGTGCGATTTTATGGAATTGTTCCAACTTGGCAAGAGCCCGCAGATGACGAAGTGCGCAGTTCTTCGAGAGCTTGAAGAAGTGCCAATCCGCCCGATTTTAGCGTGTAAGGGCCTCACCCGCGACACCACTGACGACGAGATGCAGCGCATCGCCACCAGGTTGGAAGAGGCGGCAACAGCTGCTGCCGTGGGCGAGTTTGGATTTACTGTGGAGGAGGCAGAGGCAGCAGAGGCGGCAAGCCTTGTCGATCGAGAGGAGCTTGCCGGCGAGGAAGAGCATGCCGAGCTCGAAGTTGAGCCGAACAACCTGCCGAGGGCGCCTCCTCCCTACCTTCGAGTATCTTGCCGCAAGCGGAGCCCACAGCTCCACCAAGAAGGCGCTCTCCGGCCGGGAAGCAATGGGCGGCAGACGTACACAGTTGCCGTGATCAAGGACGTTGGCCCACCGCAGCAGCAAGCACCGCGGGAGCACTCACGCCGCTGCAAAGAATCGGAGCGGGCCTTCGAGACCATAGCTCCCTGCACTCCGCCAAGCGGCCAAGGTAACTCCTACTCTTCCAGCTCGCCGACCGGACGTGAACTGACTGATCTCTCTCCGCGCCAGCCCGAGGGAAGAAGAAGAGTAAGATTTCTTTTTGCTGTACTTGTAATCCTTCAATCTGTTGCTTTGTCTTGTATCTGATTTGTTTCACTCGAACCCCTTCCTTTTAGGACGCTGGCCCGTAGAGCTTCAAGAGAGCCAAGGTCTCCCAAAGTGATTGTCATCGAGGATGAACCCACCACGGCAGCAAGAGGCGCGTGTCTGAGACCACCTTGCCGACCCGCAACCCTTCCCCAGCATCCCTCAACAAGCAGTTCCCCAAGCAGAAGTATATGGTTTATTTACTTCGCTGTTAGCACGCATGGGTGCTCTTTTATTTGTTGATATCTCGATCGTTGATTTTGTAGGAGCATAGCAGCCCCGCCAGAGTGTCCCGTCGCTGCCTCGCCATGCCATCTGCTTCGATTACCCGCCAAGGGAAGATCTCTCGCAAGGGAGTGTCCTCCGCAAGGGAGGCGCTCTCCGCAAGGGCGTGTTCTCCGCAAGAGATGGCACCAATATCCTCCAGCTGGTTGAGACCATGGCTGCAGATCCCATCGCAGTAATTCTTGCTTGCTGAAAATTTCCTGGGTTCTTTTTCTTCTGATTTTTCTCTTTGAATATCTGCTTGACTTTTTTCATTTTCTTCGTCGCCGATCCATCTCGCCACGGAGCCGAGTGGACACCGAGGTCGCCCGCGAGGAAGACGGCACGGTAACACCGGACGCACGCCGCTGCCGCCGGAGGAGGAAACCGCGCTGACGAGCCTGCCGGGCGAAGAGGCCGCCATGCAGTTGCCGCCGCAGGTCAGCGAAGGGTCCGCGATCGTGACTGACGACTTCGAGGCCGCAGGGGAGCCTGTGCACTACATCGCATCACGATCCTCCGCCGCTGTTTTCGCAGCACCAGTTCAAGAGCCTCACCCGACGCCTTATCTCGAAGGCCGGGCGATGGCGTTTTCATCACAGCTTCCCTAGGGCGCTAAGCCCTGTGGCGCCGGTCGGCGGAGAGACTTTGACGAAGAGCTGTTTCGCTCCGCATTGGCCGACGCTGGTCGACGCGCCAAGCAGCAGCAGGCGAAGTCTGGACCGAGGAGCAGCTGCAAGCAGCGAAGGTTGCCGCTTCTACCGCACCATGCTAAGCCAAGCTGAATCCCGGAGCGCTTTGTCGCCAAGGCGGAGCAGATATAGAGAAGCGCTGAGGAGCTCTGGGCATCCACCAAGAAACTCCTCCGGAGCGCGGGCGTAAGAGCGGAGCGATCACTCGAAGAGCGCATAACCTTCATCCTCGAGAAGGCCGAGGTTGAGGAGCAGCAGCTGCTTGCTGCCGAGAAGCCGTCCGCGCAGGAAGGCGAAGGCTGCAGCGGAAGATCAATCTTGATAGCCATGAGAAAGAGCTTGCCACGCTGCTGAAAGCAAATATTTGGCGGAGCCCTCAAGGAAGCAAAGGACGCCGCCGCAGCTGCCGAGGCCGCCAAGAAAGAGTTGGAGACGAGCAGTGACGACCGAGGCTAAATCCTCAAGAAGAGCGGGCGAGGAGCTTGCCGCACTCAAGCATCAGCGCGAGAAGGACGCTTACACTCTGGCGAGCTGCAGGGTCTGCCTCGCCGAGAGGAGCAAGGAGCCTCGCGCCGCCAAGGACTCCAAGGCATCTTGGAGTCAAGTTTACTATACTGATGCGACATTGGACGGCGCCAAGGAGCGGGAGGTGGCCTTTTGTTGAGAAGATCAAGGCCGACGAGGCGCTGCCGACGAAAGTGCGCGACCGCTTCGTAATACCTTCAGGGAGAACGTGGAGCATCGGACCGAGGGTCTCGTGAATATTGCCACCGCGCATCGACAGGGAGCTGATGGAGTCGGGTTGATGGATCTCGGTACTCCTCCGACGAGCACCTCCAACTCCAGCGCCAAGCTCAGCTTGTTCTTCAAGGGCGTGGTGACGGCTCATCCAACGACCGGGAAGAGATCCCAAAGCAGCACGACTTAGCGCCAGATCTGCGCGCTGGAGCTCTTCGTAAGGTGTCGATGAAGGTGGCCTTCCTCAATCCAGTGCCTGAGCTTCACCAACGCCCTCAAGTCCTTGCCGCCGGATGCTGATGTGGAGGCACTCAAGACCCTTGTTGCACCCATTGTGGACAGGGAGCGCGGATCAAGAGGCTGATGGCGAACTGGCAGATTAGGCCGCCTGCTTTATCTTTTCCTTGTCGCTGCTAGTCATGTTATGAGAACAACTTATTAGAGCTGCATAAGCTATCTTGTAATATAACTCTTATTTCGATAGTAATTGCTATGTTATTTCCTTTTACTTGAGTCCTTCCTTTGTATGTTTTTGCCCCACGCTTTTTTAGGGAACTTGTGTCGCAGTACATTTTGTTGTAGCGCCGAAAAGCGGAACATCAAGAGCCTCATATGTGCCGCTCCGGATAAGCAACCTTGTCGCAACTAGTTGCAGCTCACTTAAGTTGTTGAGCGGATCTCAAACAAAGTAAGGGCGCAACTAGCTACGAGTTGGTTCCTCCGCCATGACATGTTTTCCATACAAAGTACGAATCGTTTCGAGGAAAACAACTTAAAAAATTTAAAACTGATTGCTCAAACTTTGGCAACTTAGCTTTTCCTCCGCTTGTTTCCCTGTAAGGCGGACCTTCCGAACGATGCCCCGGTCCACACCATTATCTTCTCCTTCCCCCGCAAACTTGTGGGCTTAGACAACCCTTCCATTCTTTGAGAAAGAGAAAGAAGAGAAAATAAAGATATGGAGCCTTAGTCGTCATTGCTTACCAATGTAGGTGCTGCATAAAATGTCGATAATGCACGCAAATATAAGTAGAAAGCATGAATTGACAAGATGTGCGGAGCACATGAGCTTTATCGATGCATCGGTTCTGTGCCCGCTTTTGTACAAAGGATTACATGCAACATCGGCAAGATTCTGTAGGAGGTGGTTGCCGGAACAGGTTCCAAGAACCGGCCTCACGGAGAACTTACTTAAGATGTTCGATATTCCGTGAGTTGCTCACCGAATGCCATCTTCGGGTCTCAATATGACAGCGAGCCTAGTGACTCGTCTTCACCCGAAGAAGGCCTTCCCACTTCAAGGCCAACTTGTTGGAATTCTTGGCGACTGAACGCCCAAGAACAAGGTCGCCTCGAGAGTTCGCACTAACTTTGGCGGGTTATGGTAGCGACGCGAAAGCTTGGTTGATAACGAGCAGCTCAGATACAATGCCTGCAGACGGGTCCTCCCCTCATGGAGCAGCGCTGCCATCTTGTCGCAGCTGCTCTTGCTCCACTCATCATAAGCGAAAGCACTGAGGTGACCCGTGAGTATGAGTTCCGCGGGGAGAACTGCCTCTCGCCCATAGACTAGAGCGAAGGTGTCAGCCAGCTGGCTCGACGGCGTCAGCCCTGATCGACTAAAGAACCACCGCAGCTCCTCAATACAGCTTTCTTCCGCACTTGTGCAGCCCGTCGAAGTCCTCGGTCTTGAGCTCCACGCGAAGACTTCAGCATTTGCCCTTCTCCGCTTGACCGCTGCTTCGGATGAGCAATGGCTTAAGCAGACTTTGGCGCCAAGATCTTGGATCGATTGCATGAAGGTGCGGTTAGAATTGGTGCGGCTATTGTCGGTGATGATCCTGTTAGGAATCCAAACGGCAAACAATCGACCAAGAACTTGATCGCCGACTATGCTGCTACCTTCCTCATCGCCCACTTCTAGCCACTTTGTGAACTTGTCGATTGCAACGCATAAGTATTTCAAAGCCCCGACAGCTCGGGAAAGGGGCCGAGGATGTCGAGCCCCTGCATCAAAATGGCCAGGATAAAGGGATCGCCCGGAGAGCTTGACTGGTTGGTGTATTCGCTTGGAATGGAACCTGCACGCTTCACACTTGGTTACTTGTGCAGCTTGCATCCTCGAGGGCTGTTGGCCAAAAGAAACCTTGCCGTAACGCTTTTGTCAAGGAAGTGCTCTTGGCGCCAATGTGGTGACCACATATGCCTCCATGTATCTCTGCCAACAGCTTCCTCTGTCCATCTTCCCGTGAATACACTTCAATTTCACACCGTTGAGTCTTCTTCTGCATGCAGTGTTGTCGACAAACTGGTACATACTTGACCGCGGGCTACTTCTTCCTTCTTCTTTCTTGCTGCTTCGAAGTTCTCTGTCTCAAGGAAATGGACGATCTGCTGTACCCATGCCGGAGCTTCAGGCTCACAACAAGGACTAAAGGCACATTCGTTGCTGCGGAACATCCGCTTTACGGGCGAGGACCTACGGCTCAGCCGAGCTTGATGTTCTCGTCAAGCTTGCCGAGCAAAACTTGTCGGGAGCGCCTCGCTTCAACGGAACAAACCATAGGGTTCTCGGAGCAGCATCGCTCCTCAAGACTCTTGGTGTTGATTTTGGGGACCTTCTTGGCGCGCTTCGGGAGCTCTCGCCGAAAGTAGTCACCAGAAATCAACTTCTCTTCTCAGCTCTGTCCAGTTGATGGCGCATATTGGTTGAGTCAGCTTGAGCACAAAGATCCCTGGTTCCACACAGTAACTTAAGTGCGGCGACTTCGACAAAGCCATCAGCAATGTCATTCTCGAGCTCTTGAACATGTTCCATTTGTAGGCCGTCAAAGTGCTCTTCTAGCTTTCTCACTTCATCAACATAAGGCTTCCATCAACGGACTCGATAATTTTGTTCACTTGGCGGATGACAAGTGCGAGTCACCCCCGACAATGAGCTTCTTGATCCCAAGGTTCATCATGATCCTCGAGACCGCAAGCAAACCTTCATACTGCAGTAAGATTGTTTGTTGCTTGCTCCTTGGGAAAGTGCATCCGACTACGTACTTGAGGTGCTCTCCGTGGGTGCGACAAGTAGCACGCCCAAGACCGGGCGCTTGCAGCGAGAAGGCACCATCAAAGTACATCAGCCACTCTTGCTTGTTCCTTGACGGGATGCTCAAGCTTCGAATTTCTTCATCTTGTGTTGGCGTCCATTCTCGCTATGAACTCGCCAATGCTCGCTTTGGATAGTTGAAGTGCTCTCAAACTTGAGGCCAAAGCTTGACAGTTCCAGTGCCCACCGACAATCCTGCTCGTTGCCTCGGATTTTGCGCAGATCCTCTTCAGGGAGCGAAAGTGACGATCGTGATCTCATGTGCTTGAAAGTAATGGCGCAGCTTTCGAGGCCATGAGAAGGCCGAAAGCAATTTCTGCGACACCGTAGTACCTTGACCTAGCCCCTCGCAGAAGGGAACCGACAAAGTAAACCGGCGCTGCACCATCCTTTTTTGCATCTTTCACACGCTCACACAGATCCATCCTTGTCGGGACCAGAGCTTGCCGGTGAAGCCCCTCGCTTGTCGCTGGATGCATCTCGCCATGGTTGTCGGCTCATCATCCGCCTCCTCCGCTACTAACGCAGCACTAACCACTTGATTGGTTGCCGCTATATATAGCAGAACTTCTCTTGTGGCTTAGGTGCGACAAGTATTGGAGTGGAGGACAGGTATCTCTTTAAGTCCTGCAGCAGCCTCCGCTTCGAGTCCATTTCATTGGACCTGCCTTTTTCAATATTTTGAAAATGGCAGGCACGCCAGCGACCTAGAGATAAACTCGCTGAGAGCAGCCACGCAACCGCAAGTCTTCGTACATCCTTGACGCGCTTTGGTGCTTCAATCTGCTCAATGGCCTTGATCTTGTCGGGATTGGCTTCAATTCTGCTGAGACACGAAGAACCCGAGAAGCTTGCGGAGGGGACTCCAAACACACACTTCTCGGGGTTGAGCTTGAGGTTGATCTTGCACAGATTTGCAAAGGTTTCATCTAAATCTTGAATCAGAGTTGCTTTGTCTTGCTCTTGACCACTATGTCATCCATGTAGGCTTCCACATTTCTGTGTATTTGCGGCTCAAAAGCGTCATGGACTACTCTTGCAAATGTTGAACCAGCATTCTTAAACCGAAAGGCATCCGTGACAAAAACAGTATGTGCCACATGGGGTGATGAATGCGGTCTTCTCATCCTCTTCTGCCATGAAGATCTGATGGTATCTCGAGTATGCATCAAGAAATGAAAGCAAATCACATCCGCCGTGGAGTCAACAATCTGGTCGACATGCGGCAAGGAAATGGGTCTTTGGGACAAGCTTTATTAACATCGGTAAAGTCGATACAAAGCCTCCATTTCGCTTGCCTTTACGCACGCACTACAGGATTGGCCAACCACGAGGATGGAGCACTCCGACAAGGCCTGCTGCTTCCAATTTCTTGATTTCTTCTCGCGATGAATTCTTGGCGCCCAACGCTGCTTCTCGATTTCTTCGCTTGACGGGCCGCGCATGAGGACAGACGGCGCAGATGGTGCTCAATTACTTTCCTGGGAACACGGGATGTCGACGGTTGCCATGCAAACACGCCGACGTACCGCTCGAGAAAGCAACGAAAGCCGCCTTCCTATTTAGGGTCGAGAGTGGCAACGATGGTGAAGGTACCACCAGTGCCGCCCTCCTTGGCGACACCTTCTTGGTCTCTGGAGCTGCCATCGCTTTCTTACACTTGCTGCGGTGGAGCTCGGCGGAAAGTGCCCTCGACGGTAGCGCAGAAGACCAAGAGGTGCGCTTGCCGGAGTGGGCATCGAGTTTTGCCGGACTTGGTCTTCTTCTTCCCCGGAGCTTCAGCAACGAAGTGATTCTGACCTGTTGCGCTGCTGCCTCCCGTAGATCTTGTCGGCGCAGATAAGAGCATCCTTCTTGTCGCCAGGATGTAGATGACACTTATCGGGCCTCGGCATCTTGAGCATGTTGTATGCATAATGAGAGCTGCCATGAATTTGGCGCAGTGCCTGGACGGCCAAGTATCCCATTGTAAGGTAATGGAAAGTCAGCAACGCCAAAAGTGACCTCTCAGTCCTGAAGTTCAGCTCACGCCAAATGTCACGCAACGTGATCTTCCTTCGCTTGCTCCTTCCCGGATTGATTCCTTGAATGCTGCGCTCTTCGAGCTCGCCGTCAGGATCCAAGCTTCGAGCACCGCGGAGGAGATCAGATTCAAGCCGCCCATTGGCCAACTAGCATCTTAGTGACCTTGAGGTTGCGGATAGTTGGTGAAACCAACATCGGCAAGCACCGACCGTTAGAGTATGCAATCAGGTGGACTATTTCGTAGGCTTTGCGGACTTTATCGGATGGTTCTGGCCGCATTGACTTCCCGCATCCATTGCTTGAGTTGGCGGTGTGAAGTATGCGCAGAAGCACCGCCGCTCACGCACAAGACCTCCTGTGGCTTTCTGAACTCCCTGCTCATCGGCTTCGCCATCATCCATATCTTCGCCGCCGTCGCCTTCATCTTCATCCCTGTCGCGCCGCTGAGGAGGTCTGTCTCCTTGCCGCTGCTTGGCTTTGTCAAGCGCCCTCCCCGCCGGGCGCTTGCCGATCCTCCAAGCACCTTCCGGGCCTTCTCCTTGTCGCCGCCGTGACCAGCGCTTGTTGTTGCTCAAGCTGCTCAACCTTCTTGCAGCCTGGAGGTCATGCCCTTGGTGCGGTGGATCTATATCGTTGTTGAGTTGTCTCTCTTGTCGGTGGATCGCCACAGCCTGGCAGTTGGTGCCCGCGGCAACCTCCTTGCCGGAGCTACCAACTTTGGCTTTCTTGGCGCCACCTCCGTTGCCGGACTGCTCAACAACTAGCACTTCTTTGCCTTTCTTCTTCATATTCCGCCGCCGCTCTTCTTGCCGGGCAGTCTCCTCACTCATCGATCCTGCTGCTTCTACATTCTCTCCGGGAGTCTTCTCCTTCAGACGCGGCACACTTGTCGGCCAGAGCATAGAGCTCATCGACGCCTCTGATCTTGCACATCGCCATCTCCTCCCGCATCCCGCGGTTGCAAGACGTTCTAATGGAACGCTGCTGACACCGCTGCAGGTGGACATCCGGGATGTTGTGCTGTACACGGCTGAATCTCTGAATGTATTTTGCGTAGGGCTCTCCTTCCTTCCGGCGAAAGAGATGAAGGTCGCCTCTTCACAGGTGAGGCCGGTCAGTGAAGGCGCGCCGACAAACCGATGGCATAGATCTGCCAAGAGGATATGGAGTTGTCCGGCAAGTGCATGAGCCAAGATCTCGACATTGGGCTTGAGCACCGCCGGGAAGTAGTTGGCAGGATCTTGTCGCCGCCCCGAGCTTGCACCGCAATGGTGTAGATGCTGAGGAAACCGACGGTGCGCCCTTGCCGTCGTATTTCTCTCGCACATCTGGCTTGAAATTCTTCTTGCTGGGCCACCGACTTGCCGCAGCTCACAAGTGAACGCAGGGCAACTCATCACAGACGGCAAGTCGCCTCGGTTCTTCGGCGCATGCATGTCGACGAGGGCCCAGCGCTGGTCGGATTGACGCTTCGCTTTCGGGCGCCGATGCGAAGTTCGAAGCGCTTCTTGCTGCTCGTTCGGAAGAACTTGGCGCTGATCGCGACGAGCTCGTGGATCTGACGACGCTGTGGAGTCGCCGCCGAGTGGATCCGGCGAGTTGGCGATCTTGGCCTTCCGGGTGAGAGTGCATGGTGGTTGCACTTCACGTGTCTCTGGCCGCCACCGGCTCGTGTTCGGTCGTCTTTGCCGCGGCAGCGATGTAACTTGGTTGTCAGGCGAGTCGCCGCTGGCAAAGCCGGCGAGACTTCGAATGGTGGCCTCCATTCGCCGATTTTGTCTCGCCGCTGAGGGTAATCCAGAGCAGCTTGAGCTCTCGCCAAAGCTTTTGCTTGAGTGGTGGGCGGCAAGGCGAACGGTCGCGAGGAGCGGATATGCTCGACTTCTAAATACGTTAGAAGGAGCAGATCCCGCCCAGCGATCGCGTTTCTCGCCGCACAGCCTGCTTGCGCCGCGATGCTGTCTTGAGCGCCCCGGATCCACCAGCTCGATCTTGGCCAACGAACGATGGTACTACGAGTACCATGACGCTGCCGGCCCCGCCTCCCGAGATGGACGCGGTGCGGCATCGGACGCCGAGGTCTCGCGGCCTTGTCCTTGACTTGGCAGCACCATGGGCTCCCTCGCCGACGCTTTTCCACCGGCTGCCTACCCCACCACTCGCTTGTTCTGCAGGTGGGTCTGTTCTGGATTGAGCAGTTGCCGCCAAGCCTTCTTCTTTGCGTGGCATGTTGATGAAGAAAACGAAGATGTTGCTCGTGTGAACGCCGGATCAGGTTCACACAGCCTCGACGCCTTTACCGGGCGCGCTAAAGATGTCGGGAAGTTGATTCGACCCATTTAACACCTATGGGGACCAGCGGACCTGACTTCCTTCGGTTCGTGGGGGCGGAGATCGCATCGAAGAGCGAGATCGAGGCGGCTAACACGCAGCAGCTTTACCCAGCTTTTGAGCTCTCCGGAGAGATAATACTCCTACTCGCTTGTCTGGTTGTATTGTGTTCTTGCTAGGGAGCGCCGAGAGCTACAAGACCTAGCATGGGAGTTCTTCTGGTTTCAATGAACCGAACTCCCTCTACATTGGCGCATGGGCCTCCTTTTATATGTTTCAAGGTGTTCCCACTGGTGGCAACATAGACAAGGGTAAAACGGAAAATGAGTTGTGGTTGGTACAACTATTTGTACAAAGGTCCCATACCTAACCCCGACGGCAGGGGACAAAGGCATTAAATGCTCGCTCTAAGTCGACTTCCAAACAAAGGCAGTAAAGGACCAAGGGACGCCACCGCTGCCACGATGGTAATCTTGTCAAGACCGATCGCCATCGCCTGGCCTGCCGACGCATCGCTTCTCGCGCACGCTACCGAAAGGTCCTGTGGCTTACACGCTGGTGGATGTGCCGGAGCGCAGGAACGGAGTGATGGTCTGCTGCGTGCTGCCTTGCCGCTTGTTGCCTTGTCGCGTCCGGGAGCTTGTCGCCACGGGCCTTCCTGCAAGCCTCCTGCCGGGTCTTGTCTTCTAGGTGCCTGTGTGGCCTTCCCAAGCAAGCTCCCTTGCCTGGGCCTTGTCTCCTTGACTTAAATACTTTGTTCTTGAATGGCTCCAAAGGAACCATGGAGGAGCTAGCGGTCGCTGGCAAGCCTCGCCGCTGGTGTCAGAACTGCCTGGCACAAGTTCGGGATACTAGGGTACCCCTACTCTAGTATAATCGACAAGGGAGTAGTAACTTTTGTCTCTGACATTATTTGTGGCCTTGTATAGATGCAAAATGTATTTTTATAGTGGCCTTGTATAAGTAAATGGAGGGAGTACTAACCAAAGTACGTAGTAGGGACGAGCAGTAAACGGAGGGAGTAGTAAAATTTTCTCCTCAGGTTAATGAGCCATCTCACAAGGCATGTAGGGAGCGGGCGAAGGCATACAAGAGTAGTAGACTCCTCCCAATGCTCCTCCTTGTATAGGTGCTAAGCCTTCCACGAGGCAAAAAATCTGATGTGGCAAGTTATTTAAGAGGAGAGAGATGAGTGTGGTGACCTGAGGAAGAAACAATGCTAAGCTGCGTGAACCTAGGCAAAACATTTAAAGAAAGGAAGCCCACAAATACATGAAGAACTTTAGTTGCTAAATCATTAAATAAAGCAAGCTTAGCAATCATAATCTAAGCACCTATGCATTGGGGAGTACAGTTATTAAGCTATTTAATATGCTTAGCACCTCATATAAGCACCCATGCACCGGCACCAGCCTAAGCAAGCTTCACCTCATCCTCATGAGCCACCGCTACTGTGGGGGGAGACGCGCGATTAAGAAAGCTTCTCCTCATTCTCATGCAGTTCACGGGACACATCATTTTTAATAGTACTATATGCATAATTTGGCGATGAGCGCTCTCTATATGTACCACCTTTTTTTTAATTTCAAGTTTTGCTCCATGGCGCAATCCATCGATACTACTGCTATACAAAAGTATACATTTTTCAAAAGGCTAGAGGGCGGGGCAGTCTAGCTTGGTCGGTTTCACGAGAGGCGAGGGCCTTTGTGATTTGACGGCTCATTACTGCTGGAAGGTGTGGCCTTGTGATTTGACTGCTCATATAAATGCGCCGACGACCTGATCGAGGAAGAGCAAAGAACCGTGGCGGTATACTCAAGTTTTCCTCTCGAGTAGTGCTGCGGACGGAGGAGCACGAAACACGGCAGCCCAAAGTGTCATATGGTATGCACAAAAATGATATAATTTGCTATTCATATCATTTTAGCATTGTTCTATTCATTCCTAAAAACCATTGTTCTATTCATGCCTCGCAGAGAACGTGACACGTGCGGCGTAAACACTAAGCAAAAAGATGAAACATGTGGAGCAAAAGAAGAAAGAATATTATCACACCAAATGATCTAATTCGTGGAGTCGAATCGCTTCTTCATCGCTTCCACGACCTCCATCTCCTTGCGCTGCCTCCTCCGCCCATCATCTTCATTCTGTCCATGACGCGGGATTTCTCGACGCAGCCTTCATCATCTGTTCCACGGCTGCATTACATACCTTGACAAAGTAGCCGGTGCTCGATGCGAGCTTCGCTAACTCCTCCATCTGTTCCATGACGAGGGCCTGGCAGATCTTCATCGAGGAACTAATATTCTCATGCAGCTTCTTCCAGCCGGCTTTCTTTTCTCCTTCAACAGTCGATCTCGTGGCAGAGCTTAGCATTGTCCTCTCCTGTCGCAAGATTTTGCTGGTCGCCATCTTCGCCGAGGCAATGCTCTCTTCAAGAAGATCACCAAGCCGGGCGGGTCAACTCCCCTCGCTGATTGAGCTCAGCGGCATGTTGTCGGTTTCCTTTAGATCAACTCCATCAAGCCTTGGATGAACTCTTCGCTTATTGAGGTGCTTATTGAGCTGATCGGGCATGCCGCCGAGGGATAATCAGAGGATCGAAAGTATGTCTAGAGGGGACGAGGGTGATTAGACTACTTGACCAATTAAAAACTTATCCTTTTCCCAATTTTAGTCTTTGGCAGATTTTAGCTATCTTAGCACAAGTCAAGCAATCTTAACACAATTCAAGCAAGCATGCAAAGAGTATATGAGCAGCGGAAAGTAAAGCATGCAACTTGCAAGAATGTAAAGGGAAGGGTTTGGAGAGTTCAAACGCAATTGGAGACACGGATGTTTTTGTCGTGGTTCTGATAGGTGGTGCTATCGTGACATCCATGTTGATGGAGACTTCAACCCACGAAGGGTAACTGCCAGCGAGTCCATGGAGGGCTCCACCACCTAAGGGTCCCATGAAGAAACAACCTTGTCTATCCCACCACCTGCCGTCAGCCCACAAGGACTTGCCTCACTATCGGTAGATCTTCACGAAGTAGGCGATCTCCTTGCCCTTACAAACTCCTTGGTTCAACTCCACAATCTTGTCGGAGGCTCCCAAGTGACACCTAGCCAATCTAGGAGACACCACTTCCAAGAAGTAACAAATGGTGTGTTGATGATGAACTCCTTGCTCTTGTGCTTCAAATGATAGTTCTCCCAACACTCAACTCTCTCTCATAGGATTTGGATTTGGTGGAAAGAAGATTTGAGTGGAAAGCAACTTGGGAAGGCTAGAGATCAAGATTCATATGGTAGGAATGGAATATCTTGGCCTCAACACATGAGTAGGTGGTTCCTTCTCAAACAGCAAGTTGGAAGTGTAGGTTTGTTCCGCATGGCTCTCTCTCCACGAATGAAGAGGAGGTGGAGGGTATCTATAGCCTCCACACAAAATCCAACCGACACACAACTTGCCAAACTCGGTGGGACCGAATTGATAAACTCGGTCGACCGATGAAAATCTAGTGACCATTAGGATTTTCGTGGGACCGATATGCAACCCTGTAGGACCGATATGGTTAGGGTTAGGGCATAACGTATCTTCGTGAGACCGATTATACAAACTCGGTGAGACCGATTGTAATAAGCTAACCAGAGAGTTGGTCAGTAAACTCGGTGGGACCGATTCGCCTTTTCGGTGAGACCGAAATGTTATGAAAGGAAACAGAGAGTTTACATTGCAATCTCGGTGGGACCGATCGTCATCTTCGGTAGGACCGAAACGCTACGAAGGGAAACGGAGAGATTATAATCCCATCTCGTGAGACCGAGATCCCCATCGTGAGACCGACGGCCTAGGGTTTGTGGCGTGGCTATGACATCTGAACTCGGTGGCGCTGTAGAAGAATCGGTAGGGCCGAAGTTTGACATTGGGTTTGGGTCATATGTGGATATGAGAAAGTAAGCGAGGGTTTTGGAGCATATCACTAAGCACCGTGGAGCAAGAAACTCATTAAGCAACACCTCATCCCTCCTTGATAGTATTGGCTTTTCCTATAGACTCAATGTGATCTTGGATCACTAAAATATAAAATGTAGAGTCTTGAGCTTTTGAGCTTGAGCCAACTTTTATCCTTAACATTTTGAGGATCCACTTTTCTCATCCATGCCATGCCATCCATTGAGCTTTTTCCTGAAATATTCATCTTGAATGATGTTAGCTCAATGAGCTATATGTTGTTAGGAATTACTAAAACCACCTAGGATAGCTTGCACTTTAACTATCGCATAAAAGTATACATTTTTAAAAGGCTAGAGTGTTTCATCACATATATAGCCGTTAAATTCTCAATCGAACGACGGCATGCCACGAGTAAACCGACACGGAGGAAGTATAGTAAAAATGAGGTGATTTTACCGAGCGATCGACGGGGAGCATGGCCCGTCATGTCACATGTCATGATGTACCAAGGAGATGCGCTGTGGTCCTCTTGAGCGTATAATACCACGCGGGTTTGAGATGATGGCGAACCAAGTGTGAAATAATGGTGCTTCATTTGTCCGAAGGTGCGGCATTGTGATTTGACGCCTCATTGCTCTATTACTACTATCGGGTCCGACGCAGGGGTGCGCCCCTCGCTGTTCTACACCGTTATTTGCGCTTGACACGCTTAATTCTTGTTATATGTCCCATATGTCGGCGAAGGTAGCAGAATTCATGAAAGGGAGCCGACGGAGGAGTATACTACAGAATTCATAAAAGGGAGTTTAATTAGTTTTGGAAAATCAGTTTACGAGTACGCACTACCACTAGGGTTTATAGGGCTCATCTAAAAACATTCGCTTTTCCTTTGATAAGTCTCAATTCTACTATACTAGTAGTAGTACCATTACATGTTGATTTCGAGGTGTTAGATCACCCTACGCAAGGTCAAGAGGAAACTAACCAATGCATGTACAATTTATGGAAATTTAGTGGTCATTCATGCATTCGTTTCTAATTAATGCCTCAAACATAACTTCTTGAGAAAAAGATGCATTAATTTCAGTAACTACGTAAATTAATTCACCACTCACCGCTCACCTTGGTTGGAAAGATTTTGAAATTGAGCCATAACCGGAAAGGAGGATGTCGGGAAATGATTCCACCCATTTAACACCTATGGGGACCATGGACGACCCCTTTCGGTTCGTGGGGCGGAGATCGACGAAGAGCAGATTGAGGCGACGACACGAAGAGTTTATCCAGCCGAGCTCTCCGGAGAGATAATACCCCTACCGCTGCTTGTCCGCTGTATTGTGTTCTTGCTAGGAGCGCCGAGCTACAAGACCCAGCGTGGAGTTCTCGCTCGAATAATGACCAACCCCCTCTACGCTTGCATGGGCCTCCTTTTATATGCTCGGTTCCTACGTGTGGCAACGAGACAAGGGTAAAACGAAAATGTGTTGCGCTGGTACAACTAGTTGTACAAAGGTCCCATACCTAACCCCGACGGCAGGTGACAAAGGCATTAAATGCCCGCCTTCGTTTACTAAACAGCGTAAAGGGACCGCTGTGGACGCCACCGCCACGATGGTAATCTTGTCGCCACCGCCGCCACCGCCCGCCGGACGACAGCTTTTCGCCACGCTACCGGAAAGGTCCTGTATGGCACGCTGGTGGATGTGCCGGAGCGCAGGAACGGAGTGATATTCGCCGCGGGCAAGCGCCTTGCCGCGTTGTTGCTCTTTGTCGCCCTGGGAGCTTGTCGCCATCGCCTTCCCTGCAAGCTCTTCCTGCCGGGTCTTGTCTTCTAGGTGCCTTTGTAGGTTTCCCGGCAAGCTCCTCTTGCCGGGCCCGTTCTCTGACTTAAATATTTTGTTTTTGAATGGCTCCAAAGGAACCATGGAGGAAGCATGGTCACCGCTGCAAGCCTCGCCGCTGGTGCTGTGAACTGCCCGCACAAGTTCGGGATACTAGGTACCCCTACTTAGTACACCGACAGAGCCCCCGGCTCGGGCATACACGGCCGAAGCGCAAGGCTGTGCCCAAAACAGGCACGGCACACGCCTTGGTTACGCATAATCCTCGACCACCACGCCTCCCATTTAACGGCACGCATCGATCGCAAGGCCGTGGGAGAGATCGTGGGGTTTTTATTAGAAAGCGGAACGTCCGCCTCCCTCTTTATAAGCAGAGGAGGCAGTTGCGTCCAATCAAAAAACCCTTGCCCCCTTCTTCCCAAGGCTGAAAAGAGAGAGCCCACTTCCATCGCCACACCAAAGATCACCAACGCCTAATGTCTTCCCCACCACCTCCGCCATGGTCTGAAGCGACAAGGGAAGGGCGGAAGTCGTCGAGACACAGCGTCATGGGCGCAAAAGGAGAGGCTTATCTTCCCTCACCGGCCGCAAAGGATGAGGGAATGGTATACTTTTCCGGTCGACGGAGACGCGAAGGCATCCGCACACGAAGGTACTCTCACCGTGATCTGAATTGGCTCCAAGCGGTATCCTTCTTCGTTTTTCTATTATGGCTCGCCGCTCTTCTCTCAATTCTTTTCTCGCGGACATCATGAACACCTACGGTTCCGCCTCCTTGACTTCACCCCCAATGCTGTCTCGACATGGTAGTTTTCGCACATCTCTCATGCAAAAACTTTGTCGGAGTTCACCCAAACGTAGCCCCTTCCGCCATTTCTTCATGCCTCGTAGAAAGAGGAGAGCCTCTGTCGGAGGAATCACCGGATCTCAAGGATCGTAAGAAGAAAGCCTATCTAGAAGGAGAGAGTTCGCAGCAAGTGGAAGAGTGGGTCTGACGGTGCCGGATCGTTAGAGGAGAACCCACACCCATTCACCGCCCAGCGCCAAACCCCAATAGTGCGGCAACGATTGGAGCAACTTTGCCGGAAGATGCTAGATTGAAGATTGCCGCTACCCGGATCCTACGCCTCAGGCTTGCCGGACTCATCAGAGGCGCAGCTTGGCGAGATTTCTTCGCACGCGCTTCGGCAGGAGAGGAGGAGACCTGCTTGGGAGTTCCGTAACGCCGGCAGATATCAAGCGAGGCCGCGCCTGGCCTCAACTTCAACTTCACCGTTTTGAGCTTGACGCGATGTTTTGGAGTTGTTCAAGCACGACCCTGATCATCCCGAATGGTTTAGGTTGCCGAGGGAGTCACCCATTGTGCAACACCGCCGATCGCATCCCGGCAATGATGCTGGCAGCGACTTTTATGGAATTGTTCCAACTTGGCAAGAGCCCGCAGATGACGAAAAGCGCAGTTCTTCGAGAGCTTGAAGAAGTGCCAACCGCCCGATTTTAGCGTGTAAGGGCCTCACCCACGACACCATCGATGCATTTAGATGCAGCGATCGCTACCAGGTTGGAAGAGGCGGCAACAACCACGCCGAAGTTTGATTTACTGTGGAGGAGGCAGAGGCGCGAGGCGAAGCCTTGTCGATCGAGAGGAGCTTGTCAAGCAGGAAGAGCATGCCGAGCTCAAGTTGAGCCGAACAACCTGCCGAGGGCGCCTCCCTACCTTCGAAAGTATCTTGCCGCAAGCGGAGCCCACAGCTCCACCAAGAAGGCGCTCAAGGCCGGGAAGCAATGGGCGGCAGACGGGCTTATTGTCGTGATCAAGGACGTTGGCCCACCGCAGCAAGCACCGCGGGAGCACTCACGCCGCTGCAAAGAACGGAGCGGGGCTTCGAGACCATAGCTCCCCGCACTCCGCCAAGCGCCAAGGTAACTCCTACTCTTCCAGCACGACCGGACGTGAACCGACTGATCTCTCTCCGCGCCAGCCCGAGGGAAGAAGAAGAGTAAGATTTCTTTTGTCACTTGTAATCCTTCAATCTGTTGCTTTGTCTTGTATCTGATTTGTTTCACTCGAACTCCTTCCTTTTAGGACGCTGGCCCAGAGCTTCAAGAGAGCCAAGGTCTCCCAAAGTGATTGTCATCGAGGATGAACCCACCACGGCAGCAAGAGGGCGTGTCTGAGACTACCTGCCCGACCCGCAACCCTTCCCCAGCATCCTCAGTTGTTGTTCCCCAAACAGAAGTATATGGTTTATTTTCTTCGCGTTAGCACGCATGGGTGCTCTTTTATTTGTTGATATCCGATCGTTGATTTTGTAGGAGCATAGCAGCCCCACAGAGTGTCCCGTCGCTCCTCGCCATGCCATCTGCCGACTACGCCAAGGGAAGATCCCCCAAGGAGTGTCCTCCGCAAGGGAGGCGCTCTCCGCAAGGGGCGTTCTCCGCAAGAGATGGCACCAGCATCCTCCAGCGGTTGAGACCGGGCCTGCGCATCCCATCGCAGTAATTCTCTTGCTCAAAATTTCTTGGGTTCTTTTTCTTCCGATTTTTCTCTTTGAATATCTGCTTGACTTTTTCATTTTCTTCGTCGCCGATCCATCTCGCCACGGAGCCGAGTGGACACCGAGGTCGCCCGCGAGGAAGACGTAACGGTAACACCGGACGCACGCCGCTGCCGCCGAGGAGGAAACCGCGCCGACGAGTCACGGCGAAGAGGCCGCCATGCAGTTGCGCCGCAGGTCAGCGAAGGGTCCGCGATCGTGACTGACGACTTCGAGGCCGCAGGAGCGCCTGTGCACTACACCGCATCACGATCCTCCGCCGCTGTTTTCGCAGCACCAGTTCAAGAGCCCCACCGACGCCCCATTCGGCGGGGCCGCGATGGCGCTTCTTTCACAGCTTCCCTAGGCGCTAAGCCCTGTGGCGCCGGTCGAAGGAGAGACTTTGACGAAGAGCTGTTTCGCTCCTCATTGGCCGACGCTGGTCGACGCGCCAAGCAAAGAAGTAGTCTGAACCGAGGAGGAGCAACAAGGCGAAGGTTGCCGCTTCTACCGCACTCGGCTAAGCCAAGCTGAACCGAAGCGCTTTGTCGCCAAGGCGGAGCAGACATAGAGAAGCGCGAGGAGCTCTGGGCATCCACCAAGAAACTCCTCCGAGCGCGGGCGTAAGAGCGGAGCGATCACTGGAAGAGCGCATAACCTTCATCCTCGAGAAGGCTGAGGTTGAGAGAGCAGCCGCTTGCTGCCGAGAAGCTGTCTGCTAGGAAGGCGAAGCGGCAGCGGAAGATCAATCTTGATAGCCAGGAGAGAGCTTGCCACGCTGCTGTAGCAAATATTTGGCGGAGCCCTCAAGGAAGCAAGGACGCCGCCAGCTGCCGAGGCCGCCAAGAAAGAGTTGGAGACGAGCAGTGACGACTGAGGCTAAATCCTCAAGAAGAGCGGGCGAGGAGCTTGCCGCACTCAACATCGCACAGAAGGACGCCACACTTTGGCGAGCTGCAGGGCCGCCTCACGAGAGGAGCAAGCAGCCTGGCGCCGCCAAGGACTCCAAGGCATCTTGGAGCCGTTTACTTTACTGATGCGACATTGGACGGCGCCAAGGAGCGGGAGGTTTTGTTGAGAAGATCAAGGCCGACGAGGCGCTGCCGACGAAAGTGCACGACCGCCTGTAATACCTTCAGGGAGAACGTGGAGCACCGGACCGAGGGTCTCGTGAATATTGCCACCACGCATCGATGTGGAGCTGATGGAGCGGGTTGATGGATCTCGGTACCTCCGACGAGCACCTCCAACCCAGCGCCAAGCTCAGTTTGTTCTTCAAGGGCGTGGTGACGGCTCATCCACTCCGGGAAGAGATCCTGCAGCTCACGAAGTCGCGCCAGACGCTGCTGGAGCTCTTCGTATGGTGTCGATGAAGGGCCTTCCTCAATCCAGTGCCCGAGCTTCACCAACGCCCTCAAGTCCTTGCCGCCGGATGCTGATGTGGAGGCACTCAAGACCCTTGTTGCACCCATTGTGGACAGGGTGAGCGGATCAAGAGGCTGACGGCACCGCATAGATTAGGCCGCCTGCTTTATCTTTTCCTTGCCGCTTAGTCATGTTATGAGAACAACTATTAGAGCTACATAGCCATCTTGTAATATAACTCTTATTTCGATAGTAATTGCTATGTTATTTTACTTGAGTCCTTCCTTTGTATGTTTTTGCCCCACGCTTTTTTAGGGAACTTGTCAGCAGTACATTTTGCACGAGCGCCGAAAGCGGAACATCAAGAGCCTCGTAAATGCCGCTCCGGATAAGCAACCTTGTCGCAACTAGTTGCAGCTCACTTGGTTGTTGAGCGGACTCAAACAAAGTAAGGGCGCAACTAGCTACGAGTTGGTTCCTCCGCCATTACGTTTTCCATACAAAGTACGAATTGCTCGAGGAAAACAACTTAAAAAATTTAAAACTGATTGCTCAAACTTTGGCAACTTAGCTTTTCCTCCGCTTGTTTCCCGGTAAGGCGGAACTTCCGAACGATGCCTGGTCCACACCATTATCTTCTCCTTCCCCGCAAACTTGTGGGCTTAGACAACCCTTCCATTCGAGAAAGAGAAAGAAGAGAAAATAAAGATATGGAGCCTCAGTCGCCATTGCTTACCGGGGTAGGTGCTGCATAAAATGTCGATAATGCACTAAATATAAGAAAGCATGAATTGACAAGATGCGGAGCACATGAGCTTTATCGATGCACGGGTCTGTGCCCGCTTTTGTACAAAGGATTACATGCAACATCGGCAAGATTCTGTATAGGTGGTCATTTTAATGTTCCCAAGAACCGTACCACGGAGAACTTAATAAGATGTTCGAGATTCCAGGAGTTGCTCACCGAATGCCATCTTCAACTTAGGCGGATGCTGTTTAGTGACTCGTCTTCACCCAAAGAAGGCCTTACCATGGCCGTCGCCCATGAAGGACTTGCCTCACTAGCGGTAGATCTTCACGAAGTAGGCGATCTCCTTGCCCTTACAAACTCCTTGGTTCAACTCCACAATCTTGTCGGAGGCTCCCAAGTGACACCTAGCCAATCTAGGAGACACCACTCTCCAAGAAGTAACAAATGGTGTGTTGATGATGAACCTTGCTCTTGTGCTTAAAATGATAGTCTCCCAACACTCAACTCTCTCTCACAGGATTTGGATTTGGTGGAAAGAAGATTTGAGTGGAAAGCAACTTGGGAAGGCTAGAGATCAAGATTCATATGGTAGGAATGGAATATCTTGGCCTCAACACATGAGTAGGTGGTTCCTTCTCAGAAACAGCAAGTTGGAAGTGTAGGTTTGTTCTGATGGCTCTCTCCATGAATGAAGAGGAGGTGGAGGGTATATATAGCCTCCATACAAAATCCAACTGCTACACACAACTTTCCAAACTCGGTCGGACCGAATTGGTAAATTCGGCCGGACCGATTTAGCAAATCTAGTGACCGTTAGGATTTTCGTGGGACCGACATGCAACTTGGTAGGACCGATATGGTTAGGGTTAGGGCATAACGTAATCTCGGTGAGACTGACATACAAACTCGGTGAGACCGATTTTGGTAATAAGCTAACTAGAGAGTTGGTCGTAAACTCGGTGGGACCGATTCGCTCTTTTCGGTGAGACCAAATTTTACTAAGGGAAACAGAGAGTTTACGTTGTAATCTCGTGGGACCGATCGCCCATCTCGTAGGGACCAAAACGTTACTTAAGGAAACAGAGAGATTATAATCCCATCTCGGTGAGACCGAGATCCCTATCGGTGAGACCGATTTCCTAGGGATTGTGGCAGTGGCTATGACATCCTGAACTCGGTGGCGCTGGTAGAAAGAAACGTAGGGCCGAGTTTGACTTTGGGTTTAGGTCATATGTGGATATGAGAAAGTAGCTGAGGTTTTGGAGCATATCACTAAGCACCGTGGAGCAAGAAACTCGTTACAACACCTCATCCCTCCTTGATAGTATTGGCTTTTCCTATAGACTTAATGTGATCTTGGATCACTAAAATATAAAATGTAGAGTCCTGAGCTTTTGAGCTTGAGCCAATCCTTTTATCCTTAACATTTTGAGGATCCACTTTTCTCATCCATGCCATGCCATCCATTGAGCTTTTCCTGAAATATTCATCTTGAATGATGTTAGCTCAATGAGCTATATGTTGTTAGGAATTACCAAAACCACCTAGGGATAGTTGCACTTTCAATAACAACTCCAGCTCTGGCTGGCTCGGCATGTTCGCCTCATGGCTAGGGCGCCCCGGGAGCCATCGCCTGTGAGAGATCTTTCGAGGTCTCTGATGGCGGCGAGCCCTCTTTTTTCCCATGACCTGGTTTTCGCTCCTTGTTACGAGTAGTTCTCGACCTAGAGCTCTGCTCACCGCCATGGAAACGACGGACAAAGAAGAAGCACTTATGAGGAGGAAAGGTAGAGTAATTTTCGTTAGGTAGTTCCCATTTTTATAACCTAGTACTAGCACTAGTACTAATACCTGCATAGTGGGAACACGCTCAGGTTTGGTACGTATTTAGTAGGTGTGAACAGGCTTTCGAATGTGATGGGAACAAGGTAAAGATTAATTGATGGTTTTGGTTTCGAGGCCCAAACGCCTCATGATGAGTTTACGGAACATAAATTTCAAGTACTACATCGCTCAAATGCGTAAATATTATGTTACCGCCAAAATTGGCACAAAATACGAAGGAGACCAATGGAAGTACTAGTAGCAACACACGATTTAACTACTCGCATGCACGCAGTGGAGTAATAATGTCTTTCTTCCGCCTCACGCCCACTCAATTTGCATGCGGTCTATTAATTGACCATCAATGAAGTGAACGACTTTACATGCGCCAATTTGTCACATGGGGTGGACCTTGGTACAAAATTGCGCCCGCCGTGTACCGCTGGGCAGCGCATGAGGGAATGAGTGCGCGCGTGGCGGTGCGTGCACATCTTCGCTTCAGGCATGTACCGCCAAGATGGCTCGTGGAGGACGAGGACATTCTTCCGAACCAGCAGCACGTCATCGTGATCAATCCATGCAAGGAGGTCGCGAGAACGCCTCCACATGTGCCACGTGGCTTCATGAACTGTAAGAGAGACACATGTAGCATGCCATTGGTATTGTAATTTACGTGTTTTGCATATACTCAAGTACTAGTAAGGTACACGGCATTGCACGCATCAGATTTTGCAACTAAATTATGAATAAATACCACACTATAGCATGTAAGCTCCGAGTCATATATGCCTGATGTAGCCCTTCGCTTAATTCTTATAGTTCATCTCATTCAAAGTCAATTAGTTTTTATAAAAAGCTAAGAACGCTGGAATAGGAAAAACATGGGATTATAGTGGAATGTCGCCTTGAACTACGGGATTGTACGAGTGTTTGATTGTGCATAGAAAAACGCAGAATTCTTTCAAAGAGGTTTGAGTGGATGGGATGTTTCCTATGAAATCTAGTGCAAATGAATCATATGGAAAAATTCCTATGGTTTACAATCCTATGAATCAAACAACCAAGATAGGAAAAATTCCTAATGATTAGAATCCTCCAAAATTCCTTTGAGAATTCTATGAATCAAAGAAGCCATTAATCTATTTTATGATTCATGGAATTGTGCGTTGTAAAGCATAAAGTAAAAACATATAATGGCAATTCAACTAGAAATTTTTTTGGGCAGTTATGATACGGAAGATTCTAGAAAAAAAAGAGAACCACTGTTGTTTTGAGGTTTGTGCATTATGCTTAAGTTCAACCATGGAGTCTGCAAGATTGTACATGTGGCAAAATCCGTGGGGGCTAGAAGATGGTGCGAGGGGCCGAGTGGAGGAGACTATGAAGGAATGCACAAGTGGGAGATCGATATTTAGAGAGAGAGGGAGAGCACGCATACTGCTATGCAAGCAGTGGAGCCATGAAAAATAAATGAGCTAGGGGGCCAAGCATTGCTAATCCTTTACATGGAGGGTCAATTCATGAACTTTAACCATTTTTAGCAGCAATTGTCTAATGATCACATTCATATTATCCTCCATATATAGTGATGTTAGGGGGGAGGGGGACAGGGCCCTTACTTCCCCCTGTCTTCGCCATTGTGCACACGTCTGAGAGATGAAGCGGAAGGCATGGATGATGAGAGGGGGACGTTGGATATATAATTAATGTGGGTGTATTAGCTATATATGTTAATCCTATATAGAGAGGTATAGATTGATCGATGTGGACGTGGGAAAGAGGGTGAGACCTCACTGGATATATCGATTTATCGGTTTGTGTGGAAAACTATGAAAGACCTAGCTATATACACACATACATAGAGGAACATCGATCGTTGCGCATGCATGCGTGAGAGATAAAGAATGCCCGATATGTGGAGAGGGGGATGTGTGTGGGTGTGTGCCTTCATGGGAGACCGACCTAAATAAAAAGATTGCATGCGGCAATGGATAATGCCGATCGGTAGTGTTTGTGCATGCATGCACGAGAGAAAGTTAGTGGTACAATTATAAAGAGAAGACTATGTGTGGGTGTAAAATAATAGGTGAGGTCATAATCAATGTAAATTTGAATTCAAATATTTGAATAAGAGATCCTGATGTTTGAAACCCATGCATGCATGAATATAACGGAGATCTCGCGGTGTGGGTTTGAAACGAGCATGTTGTAATGTATACACATTGAACAAGGTCGACTGATTTGAATTTGAAATACCGATGGCGTACATCATTTGGCCACGCCGCATCCGTGCATGGACACACTATTCTAATTGGAGATGATGGGCGGCTTTCAGATCACATATCTATATATATACCCTATATATATTTTAATTTATATTTTTTATTGTGTGGTAACTTTAACTTTGAAAGATGGTCGTTGGATGAGGCGAATCCGATGGTCCAAAGATGGCAAATTTGAGCACTATGTCGTTGGATATCATCTAGATTCCACCAGATTTCGCCACATGTATAATCTAGAAGACTCCATGGTTGAACTTAAGCATAATGCACAAACATCAAAACACAAGCACTTCTTATTTGTTCTAGAATCTTCCATATCGAATTGCCCAAATGTTTTCTACATGATTTGCCATTATTTGTTTTTACTTTATGTCTTACAACGCACAATTCCATGAATCTTAAAATAGATTAGCTTTCTTATAAAAACTAGATGATTTTGAATGAAATGAACTATAAGAATTAAACGAACATCTACATCATGCATATATGACTCAAAGCTTGCATGCTATAATGTGGTATTTATTCATAATTTGGTTGCCAAATCTCATGCGTGCAATGCACGTGTACCTTACTCTAGTCTAAATGGTGTTTGTGTGTGTGTGTGTTGTGCGTGTTGAGGTGCAAATTGTCTTTTTTTGGGTACACGTTAAGCTTGTTCTTCCGAAATTTCAAGCCGCGCCTTTGTTATGCGAAAATTCAAGCTAGTGTCTCTGCTCATCGTCTCGCTAAACTCCCGCCTCTTCAACCCGCGCCTTGTTAGCCCGAAATATTTAAGATATATCTTTGTCTTGTTGTGCTCCGATAACTCCCTCCATCTCAACCCGCGCCTTGCTATTACGTAATTACAACGCGAGCGAAAACTCCCACCTCCCGTGGAATCCCGACACACGAAATGCCCGTGGTACCTCGAACCAAAGAACTGCCTCAAATCGGTGGGGGTACTTTCAGAACTTACCCCACATTTCGGACAAGCGCCTCGAGCCATGGTTCCCCACCGCCATCCCATCCGCCACCCATTCAGACACCGAGGCCGCGAAACCCGCGACGGAACCCCTGCACCCAGCTCCATCCGCCACCCAGCGGAGCTTCTTCCCCGACGATGTCGCCCACAAGAACACCTCGACGCCCTCATCCACCGTATCAAATGAGGATCCGTCGTCGATCTCATCGTCCCGCCGGTTCAGCCACCCCGCCCTCCACTCCAAGGAGCTGCCCGACGTTCCCTCGTCTTTCGCGCCAACTCCATTCCCACACCGCTGTCTTCACCGCACCATTGAAGAGCATCATCACCACAGCTTCCTCGGATGAAGCTGCGGTCTAATCGGCGCCACCAAAGAGGTTGTACACTAATCGCCACATTTTCTTCTTGATTCGATCTCACGGCGCTGCCGGCGCCGTCCCGAGCCGACACGGCGCTGCTCCATCCACGGTGGCGCCGACGGCCACTTCCTCCATGGCGCACTCCCTCGGCGGCGACGCCCACATCGAGAGGAGCTGCTGCTGCTTTAGCTTCGCGCCGCTGCTGCTCGCTCTTGCTCTTGGTCCCCCGCCTGGTCTCGCTTCTTGCTATTGCTCTTGCTCACGCTGCTGCTCTCGCTCTTGCTCTTGCTTGCGGCGCTGTCCGATTTAGCTACACTTCATCGACCGAATCGACTTTTGGGTCATCGATTGGGGTGGGTGGGGGGGGCTCGCGGGTGAAGGAAGAACCAGCCGCAGCGGGGAGGAGGGGCTCACGGAGAGGTACCCCACTATCTATCTCAGGGTTCAGGATGGGGGCGGTGGTCGCCGGCGGTGGCGGGACATTGGCAAGGCGGTGGCGTGGGGATCGCCGGTGAAAAAGCTCGGCACGGGAGGGCCTAGAGGGATGGCTGGGGCGGCGGCGGACCGGCGGTGGGGAGTGTTTTCCGGCGGTTAGAAGCGACCGCTGCATGCGGGCGAGGGGGCTGCTGTTTGGCCGGTGGTGGCTGGCGGCTCAGGGGGTGGAGGTTGAAGATGAACCACATGCCCTTGATTTCGTATCCAACGGCTGCAAAATCGACTGACCAGAGATGAAAAAGTCAGTCGACCGACGTGTAGCCTCACCTTGCTAGTGCGTTCAGGCCGACAAAAAATTAAGTTTCAACAGCTTAAGTTCAGGGCTCTACGTTAAGTTCAGAGATGATCGGCTGATGTATTTTACATCTAGCACTTTGTGGTTATGTATTTTACGTCATGTATTGAGATGCTATTAGAATTCCACCAGGTTAACGTTGTTCGTTGTCTCTCTTGTCCCGCTTCACCTCGGCCGGACAACTCACCGGAGCTGCTCCAACGACGCAACCCTCCATCACAGCGAGCAGTAACTCGGCTCCATCTCCGGACACCTAAGATCTTCTTCCTCCTCCGATAGCAAAGTCACTGGAGCATCCTCACCGCCACCCCAATCACGCTGAGATCGACATGGCTTTGCCAAAGAGGTTGTACACTTGTTGCATCTCTTTTTTTACTCTACATGTTATATATATTGTCCACTAAGCACTCGTAGTAACGGGAAATATGATTATTTTATCCTACTATATGACAAGCAGTGAGGTACAAGGCAACTTAGCTATCCATGATGGACTCTCTTGAACGCCATCATTATTTATCTCTGCGCTTGAGCTATGCATTTGTCGATGGGCCTAGGAGTTGAGCTAGTATGGCGTGGCTCGGGTCCAAAGTAATAGAAGTAGCACAAAAACATTTTTTAGTGTAGGATTTTCCTTGCTCAAGCCTGCCTACTAGAATCGCCAGTGCTTGAAAGGAAAAGTGAATGAAAACATCGAATATGAAAGTTTCCTATGGAACTACTTTTCATGAATTTGGTGCAAAGGAATGGAGCAAAGGAAAACTGTAGGATTTGTTCCTTTAGTGTCTCCTTGAAAGAAAACCATAGGAATTCTAATTTCAACTTGTCCTCCTTTTCATATTCCTATTCATCAAGCACAAGACTAAGAGATAGTAGCATAATAGCATTATAACCGTACATTTTCTTGTGGTTTGACTTAATCTCACCATGCTTTTTTGCATCATGTGCTCTTCCAATTGTTGTGAATCAAACATCTAGATTGGCAGAAATCCTGTGTTTTTTAATTCTCTGTTTTGCACGTGCATTCCTATCCTATTCCTGTCTATTTCCTATCCCTGCATTGTTAGAATCCTCACATTCAAACAAGCCCTTACTCAATTACTTCTGTTACAGATATGTGTCAAAGAAAACCTTGTGTGGTTTGTCCTGCTCCTGCGGCGCTGTGTTCCACCCCAGCTCAGCTGCTCCAACAATGAAAGGGTTCACCACAGCAGGGATCCGCCTCCAGACTGTCTTCGCCGCCTCGATCTTCTTCCACGCCGGCAGCCACGACAACTGCATTACCATCATCAATCGAAAGGAGATGACCTTGAGGACTACACGGGTCCGCAAGAGAGGTCGCACTCTTCCATGTCTGCTATGTTATGCGCCGCTTAATATGATGACATGCTACATTATCGTCGTGTTCACCTATTAGACTCGAGTCAGGTCCAAACTAATGCTGAAACTTGAGTTTTTAAATGGTTGTGGGTACATATTTGGGCAGCAATCAGTACTATCTGTCTACTATCCTGGTTAATCTCCGGTGTCTACTATGAGTTTCATGTTGGGTGCAAACAAACATTAAAGGAGCCATTATCTGTATTTTTAACTAAAGCTATTATCCACCGCTATCATTGGTTTTGGGTCTATCCACGTTTGCTACCATCACTGGATTTGTGCATGCACTCCTTACATAATCTCACTATGTTTTATTCCTATGCATGCCAGTTATTGTACACAATGGAACTGATCATGTAGAGCAAAAGAGACGAGCCTTGCGTGGCAATAAAATTTCATGCAGACGCTGCTCCATGGTGGGCGAAATGCAGCCCCCTCCACCCATTTCGGATCATAATCAAGAGGAAGATAACTGTTCTGAGGGGGATTCAGAAGGAGAAGACCACTCCTATTTACCCCATGAGGTCTTCGCTCTAACTTGGCATGCTGATGTTGGTAATATCATGCATATGGTGCCTTGCATTGCTTACTGTATACATTAAAGATGTCATCTGCTTAGTTTAGACATGCTTTGTGTCAATGCCATCTGTTTAGTTTCTTTATCGTATATGTGAATCATGCAATGCCATCTTGTCTAGCCAAGCATCATATATGTGAATTTTGCAATGCCACCCTGGTTAGCTAGTCATCTTATATGTGAATTATATCATGCCATCATTTTTTTATTACGTGTTAAATTTGTCAACAATTTTAGTACATTCAATTACTCTTCCTGTGCATCAGCCATTCGACACGGTCATGGAAAAATCTGGAGTGGAAACAAGGTCTTCAGAGCAGACAATGCTAAACAAGGTCTTCAAAATGCATAATGCTATCGACAAAGTGCATGTCTTGTTGGTTACCGATAGCTCCTGAGGAGGATTCGAGAGACAGATGACCAGTCATATTCCCCCCATGAGGTGCATGCCCTAACTTGGCGGGGTTATGTTGCTCATATCGCGTGTATGGTATCTTGCATTGCTATTTCATTTGCTTAGTTTAGACATGCTTTGTGTGAATGCCACATGTTTAGTGTCTAATTACCATATATGTGAATTATGCAATGCCATCTAGTTGCAAGACAATATATATGTGAATTATGCAATGTTATCTTGTTGCAAGGCATTATGTATGTGAATTATGCAATGCCATGCTGTTTAGGCAAGAGTCATATATGTGAATTATATCATGTCATCCTTTTTTTGTATTTCTCATTGCTTTTGTCAACAATGTTTCTATATTCAACTGCTCTTCCTGTACATCAGCCATTTGAATTGGTGATGGAGAAACTGGAGTGAAAACAAGGTCTTGAGACAGACAATGCTACTCAACAAGCAGAATCTTGCTGGTTACATATAGCTCTTCAGAGGAGGATTCAGAGGCGATGACCAGTCCTATTATTCCCCGAGGTGTATGCTCAAACTTGGCAGGGTTATATTACTCATATAATGCATATGTTGTATTGCAATGCTTAGTTTTTACATCATATACACAATATTGAATACCATCTCCTTAGTTGACACATCATATATGCGATTGCCTCTCGCTCACTTCCTTAGTATATAAATCATATATTTGAATTATGTCATGCCATGATGTTTACATAGACAAGATGTATCTGAATTATGGCATGCCAACCCATTTTCTAAAGACATAATATAGTTATATCATCTCATCCTGGTTACATAGTCATCATATTTTAAATTATGTCATTCTATCCGTGAATTATATCATGCCATCATGTTTCCATCGACGGCATGTTTGTGATTTATGGCATGCTAACCACTTTAATAGACACGTCATATAGTTATATCATGTCATCCTGTTTACATAGTCATCATATTTTTAAGTATGTCATTCTATCCTGTTTAGTTAGCCATCATACATGTGAAATTGTGTCATGCTATACTATTTAATTAGCCATCATATATGTGAAATTATGTCCTGCTATTCTATTTGCTTAGACAACATAAATGTGAATTATTTCATGCCCTGTTTTCTTCCCTACTATCCATTGCACCTGTCTATCTTACAACGTCTGTACATTCAATTAGTTTTCTTGTTTATCAGCCATTTCAATTGGAGGGAGTGATGGCAGTATCTGTGGGAGTAAAAACACGGTCTTCAGAAAAGATCGTGCTACCTGTTGATGCAGATAGAACCACGGTTGTACTTGCCCAAGAACCAGACCCACCACACATAAAACACACTCATGCAGATTGTACCCCTACCCAGTTGGACAGAGAACCAGCTACACCCTTCTAACCCCAACCCCAGCAGATAGACACCCGCCTCTGCTGACATAGCACCATCTCCACCACAGAGCACCCAAACACGAGCAGTTAGTAAGGCAACTGCAATGCCCAAATCACGAGGACCACCACTCCAACCTCAAGTCAACGCTTAAAGCGTAAGAAGAATTGTTCTCGTGTCAGGTTCAGAGCTATGGTTCATACTACTTTGCTCTTGCATCACTTGTATTTCGATACCAACTAATTTCAAATTTGAAGGATGCAATTGAAACTCCAATGGCGCAACAGGTATGTTTTAAACCTGTTTCTTCAACGTGTTTGGTTGTTTGCTGTTGTAACTTGCGCGATGTTGATTTCAGTTTCAATTGAATAAACAGTTATGTTCTCATGCCATGCACATTACAAGTGTTGTTATTGCTGTGTAGTTTCTCACACTTATATTCTGTCTATGCTGCTTTGTCTTAAATAGATATGATTCGAACTGTATCTATCTTGATTTGGCAACATAAACTAGAATGATATAGACCATACAGTGACCATACTACATAGATATATGATTCGAACTGGTTTACCAAAATGAGCTTCATATACTACATTGTAAACCTGAGATGTGTTTGTTTGTTTCTCTTTTAGAACGGGGATAAAATATTGGAGAAGAGTACCCTGTTATGCAATGGTGAAGGAAGTAATGCAGATAAGGTTCAAGATAGTGAGACATCCCTGTTGGTCTCCAAGAAAGCTAATAAAAACTGTATTGAAGACACTGACACAACCCCAAAGTCCTGTCTTGATGTAGTGTTCGAGTTACTGGCTACCACTGCTGGCACCAGCTCTTCGAACTCGTTGCCTAGATCAGTCCGGCTTCTTGAGTATCAACTTCAAATAAAAGACATCGATCAGATGTTATGCGACAGAAGTCAAGGACCGAGGAAGTCCTCGCAGAATTCAGATGCATACTTTCGGTGCAACAAAGTTACTGGAGGACTTAATGCCAAACAAGAGAAAGTTAATAAGCTTGCTAAGCATCTTGCCAAAGATTATGGACACCTGTGATATTGTTTCTTGAGCTCTTCCAAGTGGTTTCAGTTCGACTTGTTTTGCTACGGCGCTTATATGCTGTTGTGTTCCCTATATTTGCATCGGTGGAGAACTTTGATGCCCAGTGGATGTAATATGTGTAATAGCCATGATAGCCTAGTGTATGTTGCTTGCTTATTTATTTCCTTGTTGTCTTGTTTATTTGTTTGCTTGTAGTTAGTGCAGTTCTTTTTCGATGGTTTGCTAGTGGCTGCAACAACCTATTTTTTAAAACTAGGCCACAATAACCATGGGCTAATATTTACTATAGTGACACTGGGCCTCCTACGGGCCGGAGAAACAATGGGCCTTCTACGGGCTGTACAAACAGTGGGCCTTATACGGGCCGTAGAAACAGTGGGCCTTCTACGGCCCGTACAAACAGTGGGCCTTATACGGGCCGTAGAAATAGTGGGCCTTCTACGGGCTGTAGTAACAATGGGCCTTCTACATGCCGTAGAAACAATGGGCATTCTACGGGCCATATCATCAATGGGCCTTATACGGGCCGTATGATCGACACACAACATGGGCCAAACAGATCAGATTCCGCCAGAACGGGCTAGAGTTGGAATCGTCTGTTCATGTGCCGACCATAACGGGCCATCGTTAATAGGACATATTTTATGACGCTATGAAAACGGCCCAACGTATTAACGGACCACAAACGGGCCGACTGCAACCACGGGCTGAATTTGGCCCACAAGCAGAAAATGACAGTAACGGGCCGTAAGTAAAAGAATGCTGGAAAATAGCCCAAGAATAAATGGGCTCTGAGAAGGCCGAAAGATAACATGGGCTAGAAATGGCCCAACGGAATAACGGGCCGTTAATGGGTATAAAGTGATACACTGTTCTTTACGGGCCAGTTTCACCACGGGGCCGTTAATGGGTGTAAAGTGATACACTGTTCATTACGGGCCAGTTTCACCACGGGCCGTTAATAGGCCAAGAGTTACATAGGGCCTCATATGGGCCGAAAGACGTCATGGTCCATACATGGGCCAGAACTGAAAACGGGCTGGAATCATATTGGATGGCCCAGATGACGCTACTGGGCCTAATTTGAATAGGGCGTAACGGGCCTTGGGTTAGCGGGCTGTAAATGGGCTATATGCGAACATGTCGTTAACAGGCTTCCCATTGGCCGGCCCGCCACCTTTTGACCAAGTAAAACGGGCCAGCCTTTTCACAGGAATGGGCATCTCTTGGGCCGTGCCACATGTCGACTTATCATAGGCGCCTTCTGTCCAATGAGTGGATGACATCTGTCCCGGCGATGAGCCGACACGTGTTTCCTCCAGCCAATGATGATTTTACACGTCAAAAATCCCCATTGGTCGGGGCTGTTAACGGGTTATCGGATCCAAAACCCGACCCGATAGCTTAACGGCGTTCCGTTACGGTGGATGCCACGTGTCGGTCACCCTTGACGAAAGCACTTATGTGACGCGTGATTTATCGTCATGGAAGTTGACACTTCCGTGATGATAATTTTGGTAATGTCATGGAACACTTCTACGACAGCACAGGTATGACTATCTTGATTCTGTCATAAATTTGTCATGGATGTACATGCATGACATGCGACCTACTGTGACAAACATGTATCATCACGGAAGTTTATTTTTTTGTAGTGAAAGCCCGTTCCGCATTTTATCAACAATAGGCTTGCAGGTATCAAAGCAGAGAACTGCGGGCCAAAACATACAACATCGGCGAACTCGTTCTACGCCTGCCGGAGAAGAAAAAGGACAAACTCAAGCCCAAGTTGGAGGGTCCCTTCATCATCGACGAAGTTCTCACCGGAGGGTTGTACCGCTTGCGTGATGCGTCAGAAAATCGACTAGAGCCGAACCCCTAGAGTGCGGCCAGACTCCAAAGATTCTATGCCTAGCGTCGAACTCTTTGTTCGTCTCCTTCCCCTTATTGTTTTCATCATTTTTTTCTCTCTTTTCTTTTTTTCCCTTTAGCCTTAAAAGCTTTCATGCGGTTAGACTGTGCACCCCCGACGCATACATCCTCAAGTATGTACGTCTATTATACCTGAGGGCTTCTTGGACAGAAGCATGCTATTACCATTCTCTGAGCATCAAGCTCGTCACATATGCGTTTTCTCCCATATGTACCTTTTCTTTGCCATTATATGCATCGATATGACTTAAGTTTTGGCCAAGCTGGGTTGCTTGGCTCCTGTGCTTATGCCCTACGTTCCCATTAGTTCGGCTAGGGCATAAAGGGAGCACCTGTGTGATTGTTACTGTCGGGTTATCCGGATGTGTACCTCAGACTGGGTGAAGCCAAAAGCTAGCGTTCTTAAGGGAATATTCGGAAGGTGAACTAAAGATGTTTTTGCACTCGTTCCATTGTGAACCCCCAGAAGCTATACACACTGTGAATTTTTCATCACAGTCCGGACATGCACATAGATTCATCCACACTATTCTCTCTGGAAGATGTTTCTTACAATTTTAATGTAATATAACATAACTAGCCGGGTACAACTTGTCTGTTCAAGCAACTATGACCCCTACGCCTGGTTTTCACGCATACCCTGGTTTATTTTGCCACTTAGGTATTCGGAAACACTCCACACCTTCGGGTCGAGAGGTCGAAGCGAAAAGGTCGGCCATGACAATCATTTTACAATCCAGCTAGAAGGAAAGTACATAGTCACTTAGGACTTAAAAACTTCCTCCTCTATACTGTCCAACAGGCGGTCTAATTTACAATCCTGTTGGGAATATCCAGCAGCCACCTCTACTTGGTCATATACTAAACTAACGGAAATTTCTTCCCCATTTGACCCTAGCAGTCCAACCCGGGCCATGTGATTCGGATCCATCTTGGTATACTGCGTTTTTACCATGGCCCAGGCCTCTCGCGCACCCTCTCGGCAGGCCGATATCTTCCATAGTCGGATACGCCGCCGCACTCCCTTGAACAACTCTACAAGCTTCTCCATACTCCCTGGAGGAGAGACGGATGGCCACAAGGCCTTGGCTACACTCCGCATCGCCTGCCGAGCTTGCTCGTGCAACTGCGACAGCCCTTGCAGGAGATCACTTGATGATCCGGACACCTCCTCTTCGGGACGACCCGCAACATACCTGCAATCACATCCATATCAGGTACTTTTACCTCCAAACTGTTATAAGGTAAATTCGGCCACATACTGAATATGTCGCCTCGCAGCTTTTTGTTCTCCTTCACGGACTTGGCTAGCTGGGCCCGCACATCCTTCAGCTCTTCGCCCAGCTTGTCGGTGTTCTGGGAACGGGGGTCCCCAGACTTTCCTGCCTGCGTGGCTAAGCTGGCAGGCCGTACTGCCCATCTTCATCAACAAGGCATCCAAGACCCGCGCGAGGGTCCAAGCCTCGCAAGGCGGACGACGCAAGACCTCCTCTGGAGTGGCCTAGCAAGGAAGGCTCACGAGGAGCGGAGATATCAAGGCGGGGCAAACCTCACGAGGCTCTCGTGACGTTAGCCATGACGAACGACACCAGGTGGGAGCCAGCGCGCGCAGCGTCCTTATTTCCTCTTTGGTGCTAAGAAGGCCAGCGCAGGCGAAGAGTACCGAGGCATCAGGCAAAGGTTGCTATATTGGTTCAACGAGACCAAGACCAGGAGGACGGCAACACAGAGGTCATCGTGGAGCCCAAGACGGCGTCACCACCAGAGCTTTTTGCAGGCGAAGACCGCTTTTGTCAGGATAGCTTGTACTAGCTGTCCCCCTTTAAATTTGCCCGCCGTTGTTGGCTCCCTTCCTGCTCAATATTTGGGAAGAGGACTAGGGCCTATATAAGTAGAACTAGCCACCATAGTATGGCATCTCATCTTAGCTTGATCCAACCCGATCGAGAGCCTACCCACAAGAACACCTCAACCTTAGGAGGCCGTTCTTCCCTCTGTACTATTCATCATCAGCCCAAGACGCAATCCACCACCACTACACTGGAGTTGGGTATTACACCACAACGGTGGTCTCAACCAAGATAAACCTCGTGGTCTTTCTCGTGGTTATGAAGTTCGCCGAGTTCGTCCGCCAGATCTTAGCGAGCTAGAGCGAGATTGGTAGGAGGGAAAGACTTCGTGCGCACCCAAGTGTTCGAACCTTAAGGGTTTGCCGGAACCCCACATCCGACATTTGGCGTGCCAGGTAGGGGTGCGCCGGAGCTTCTCCTCCACCAACCAGCTCGCCGACGCTCCCTAGCCACGATGTCCGGTGACTCAAGGGCCGGCTCTGACCGCTGGGCAGCCTGGCCAGCCCGGGAAGCGCCGCCTGCCCATGAAGATCTCGTTCCCGCACTCCAGGCAGCGCAAGCGCCGCCAAGCTCCACCGGGCGCGGGCAGTGCGGCCAGGAGTCATCCACCTCACCGCGCGGCAAGTACGGGCCGCCGCAAGAGCAGCGAGCCATGCCGCGGCAACGGCGTCGCACTCACGGCGGGACCAAGAAAACATGCGGGCAGCACTCACCGTGGCAGGGGAGCTGCTGCGATGCAGGCTGATGGAAAGCGGCCGGGATGCACTGTTGGAGCGTGTTGCCGAGCTGCTGGATGCAGCAGCGTCGGGAGCACCGCCCTTCTGCTATCGACTTCCTCCTCAGGCCACTGGAGGGCCGCACGGTGAACCTCGCCACATCCGCGTGCCGTCAACTACGCCCTGGGGCTTCATCAACATCAGCACGGCCAACGGCGTAGGGGGCTCCGACTCCCCCATGTCGCCCGCGACAAGCACGGGCGCAAGCGTCGCCCTCCATGGTCCCAGCCAGATGCCGTGCTATCATCCCCAGGACGCCACCCTGGGCCGAGCAACATGGAGCGTGGGGCACCACGGCGAGGTGTTCGGGGTGACGGCCCCGAAAGCCTATGTGCCCCGCATGATGGACCAAGGGTACGCACCGGAGGACGACCCTGGCTCATTCATTGGAGAAGATTGGGGAGAGGGGGCGCTAGGAGCCGAAGCCTTCCAAGAACCAACGGAGAACCACGACAGTCGCGCCAGCAACGACTACTACAGGGTACCGCTAATCTCTCAAGAACAGGCTTATGCTAACCATGGGCTGCAGATGACTTAGGTTGGAGCGTCGATCAAGGACTCTGGCACGACAGCACCCGTTCCAACAAGGGAGACACGCTGGGGGCCGCTGGGAGGGAGCCAGGAGGAAGGCCCCTCCCCGCGGCGCACGACGCCTAGCAACACCCAGAGGTAGGCCGTCTGCCAGGGAGGCCTCGACAACCCTTCCCCCGGCAGAGGAACTGTGGTCGCCAGGGGCACCGCTGGTGTCCTCTGTCCCTCCTTTGTGTCGTCCCGGTGACCGGTCGGCTCAAAGGAGGTCAAGGGTGGCGCAAGGCGGGGCCCTTGTCTGGTGATATGAAGCAAGGCCGGTACCTGTGAAGAAGGTCCAGTGCCTGTGAAGCTCGCCGCCCGTGACACTCTCACGTAATAAGGAGTTGGGGCCGTACACGCCCCGAAGTCTCAGGGTTGCCGGCCTCAGTCCCTGGGGCTCCCTCCCAAGCCTAGTGGCAGCACTTAGCTCCGCGCTGGTGAGAAGACTTGAAGACCAGAAAACTAGACTAGGTGTCGGACGCGGCATTTTGCTTTGGATCTCTCCCCTTGTAGCTTTGCTTTCTGGATCTGGATTTCAGTTGAACCTGAGTTTTTATCGATGTGCGCGGGGGGAGCCTTTTCTCGTTCGAGCAATTTCTTGCCTTCTGGATCTCGTTTTGCCTGGGACTCATGTCCTTCGCCTTGCCCTCGCGAGCTCCTCGCGAGCGGGACAGCGCGAAGCACGCACGCCAAGTGCGCGCTAGCACTACAACTGGTGCTCACCTGTTGTGGGACCCCCCGACGGGGCAACGAGCTCCACGGGGTTCTCAGGAACTTGACGCGTCGCGACCCAGCTCAAAGCTGGCGCTGGCAAAGGTAAATCACGACAGAGAACTCGCATCCGGATTCACGAGTTCACGAGGACACAGACTCGCATCGTATAGGAAAGTAAAAACCGCTATTTGCTTACATGATGGGCTCCCCCTCCCAAAATGCTCTTACAAGTTTTCCAAGGGCCATGCCCGAGCTTCGTGTGCAGGATGAAATGACAGGAGAACATGGGATCAACCGGAAATGTCGCTCGCTACATCACCCGCGGATGCGTCACTCGCGTCATCATCATCTTCATCGGAAACGTCGCCACTGCCGGCGACGCCACCGACGTTGTCGTCAACCACGTCGCCTTCGTCTGCGGTGACCACCACCCCATCATCTTTCAAAGTGAAGGCCCTGACCAACACGTCCACGTTGTCTTCAACCCAATGCGCCAGGTCATCTCGGACGACCGTTGAAACGGGGGCGATGGCGGCATCGAAATCAAAGTTGGGGTCGGCATTCAGAAGGTGGCTGAAGACACGGGAGAAAGCGCGCTCAAGCAGGCCACGCCCCCTTTCCTCCACAAGCTGGCGGGCTCTGGCAGATCGAGCCTCCAGGCCCGTCACCACCTCAGTGGCATAGTCATTCGAGTGAGGGGCCAGCACCTCCACATCACAAATATGGCCCAGGGCGGTGTTGGACCTGTTCCGAAGATCCTGAAGCATAGGAGTATGCTCGCACTCCAGTGTTTGTCGTTGGAGTAATTCCTCCGTGTTCTGCTGTGCAACTGCCTCAGCGTCATCAACCCGCCTATGAACGGAGCTCAGCTCGGCGAAGGCGGAGGCCAAGTCCGCCTGCGACATAACTGGGGCGGCGGCCGTGGCCTCTGCGCGCCTCTCAGCCTCGTCCAGCCTGGGCCTGAGGGTGGCGGCCCTGCCAGCATCCTCCGTACTCGCGAGCTTCAGCTTCAGGTCATACCTACCCTCCAGGTCCGCATGAACCTCGGCCACCCGGCAATTCACCTCCTCCTCAACTCCGGCCTCGCGAGCCCCGATGGCATCTTCTGCTTGAGCAACTTGACGCTCCCTCGTCTCCAGTCGCTCGAGCTCGAGGCTGCGCTCCACGACTTCTAGGGCTAGCGTCTCACCGTGCCTACTGACCTCTTCATCCTCCGCGGGCGTCCCTCTCAGTGACGCAAAGAGCGGCCTTGCGCGCCTCCACCTGCTCCTCAAGGGACGCGCTCCAGGCCTGGAGCTCCCACGCGCGTCTCACGAGCGGTCTTCATGGGCGATCTTGAGGGACTCCTCGGCCTTCGCATTCTCAAGGTCGCACTGATAGTGACCGAGGTTGATGGCCACCCTCAGCTTGCGCCGCTCCCCCACTAGCCAGAGACCTTCGGCCTCAAGGCGCGAGTCAACACACTCGAGCTCTTCACCAAGTCGGCTCACCGCGTCCATCGCCTCCTGGAAGAGCTCGTGACGGACCATGCTTCGCCCGCGCTAGAGCTCGAACGCTCGGCCCACCTCGTCCTGCACCTAAGGGGCTGCAGGCGAGGCGCCAAGCGGCGCGCCACCCCCCGGCAGGGGGCTGCGGGCTGGCGCCGCACCTCACACCGGCCCATCCTCGCGAGGAGCCCAAGCTGGCTGAGGCTCGCTGCTCGAAGAGGAACCGAAGATTGAAACCAGCCAGCCGCTGCCCATAAACGAAGGAAGAGCCTTGGGCACGCCCGCCAAGCTCCATGCCAGACCGCGGGGGAAGGATGGTCAAACTGCGGGCTCAGCGCGCCGCGGAGGCAGAGACGCTCCCCCGACCGACCCAGCTCCAAGGGTGGTAGGAAGACCAGGAACTCTCAAGGCGGATGGGGGAGTTGATGAAGGAGGAGGCCGCTTCTCGGGAGACGCAACAACTTCAACGGAAGGGGCCCTGGAGAACTGACGTCAGAATAAGGAAGCTACACGCAGGAGGCCGTGACAACAAGATATTTACGCGTCAATGGCGATGTACTTTCGCCGCTTCAACGGCCCGAAGATTTTGCTAGGGGATCCTTTCCTCTAGAGGAGCTCCTTGAAGTCCACGCAAAGACGACCAAAACGCTGGACGTGACGACCGGTTTGCAGCGGGGCCGAAGAAGAGCCTGGAAAGATATCTTCAGGGGTGCCCGGTTGTGGCAAACAGCCGGGCACCGTCCCACCACAATCTCCCGAGGCTCCTGGAGCCTTGGCCTCGGGAGCCACATGCTGCACCTCCTCAATAATCGGCGCCAGAGGGGGGGGTCGCAGCCCTCAAGACGATGCCCTGTGATCACCATTCGGGCGGTGTTCGTCAGACTCGAAGTCATCGCCCTCGCCGGAGCTCCTCTCCCGCACCTTCACCTGGGGCGAGCTCGGCACCAGCGGCGAAGAAGGGAACCACAACGACGGGGTTCTCGCGGGGCCCCACCAGTCCAATCGGCCGCAACCCCATTCGTCGAGGGAAGGCATGGTCACTGCAAACTCATCCTTGTTCTTGCAGCGATGCAGCAGGCAATTCTTCCCAGGCATTTCGGCCAGTAAAGGGACGCCCATCAAGACCTTGAGCACTGTTTGTCATGTCCGAAGAGGGAGCCCAGACTCCTGGAACCTCATGTGGTCCTGACTGTTGAGCAGGGTCCACATTGGGCGAGAGTGGCGCTGAAGCGGAGCAACCCGGCGTTTGACAAACTCCTTCACCACCATCGGCGCGGTCACGTCGTGGTCCTTCAGCAGCCTTAGCCTGGCCCAGACGAGAGCAAGGCGGGGGCTCGAGAGCTTCTGGCGGCTCCAGTCGGAGTTTGGAACAACAGGCCCCGTCGGGAGACGAAGCAGGGGACTGAGCATGCCGGCATCGACAGACACCCATCACGTACAAAACTCGCTCGTGGATGAAGGGAGCTCGAAGTCAATCCCCGCACCAACGGTCGCAGCCACAGCCTGGAAGCTCACACACCCCGAGCATTGCTGAGGGTCGGCCAGGTGCAGTGAGAAGAAGTGATGAAGGAGGGCCACCAAAGGAGCGATGCCCAACATGGCTTCGCACACGAAGGCGAAGATAGCAAGGACAGTCACCGATTGGGGGCCAAGATGCAGCATGTGGATCTGGTAATGCTCTAGCACCGCATTGAGGAAGGCAGAGAAGGGAGGAATCAGGCTAGCCCAGAGGGCATATATGAAGATTGGGACCTCGGTGGGTGCCCGAGCCATGCGGGTGCGAGACACAGGCCAAGCCACCGTCTCTGCCCACTCGCTGAAGCTGGAAGCGAGCATCGGACACACCCTGTCCATGGCCTCGTCGTTGAGCACCCGGGATCGGCCAAGCAACGACTTGACAGCTGGAGGTGCGCCGGACGGAGACATTGGCTTCTTCCCCTTGTTCGCCTATTTTGGCGCCATGGCAATGAAGCAGGAGGAGGGCAGGACAGATCGGAGAAGAAAAGCAGAGTCTCAAGGAAGCAGGGGGATTGGGGAAGCAAGGCGCAGGCGACAGAGGAATAACTGTGTAAGCCGCAGGGGCCACATAGCCAGGCGGATTCAAACGCAGCGTGGGGAAGCGGAGACGCCCACGTCCAATCAACCGCCACGCGTCAACCGATGCGGCGGGCTTTTGGGGCCCGCGGTGCTCCGAACTTGACCCTTGGCTTCGCCGCGAAGACAATCTCGAGCGCACCTTGGGCCCCGGGGCTACTATCGGCGTTCTAGGAACGGGGGTCCCCAAACTTGCCTACATGCGGCCCACAGCGTGGCTAAGCTGGCAGGCCGTACGGACCATCTTCATCAACAAGGCATACAAGACCCTCGCGAGGGTCCAAGCCTCGCGAGGCAGACAATGCAAGACCTCCTCTGGAATGGCCTAGCCAGGCAGGCTCACGAGGAGCGGAGATATCAAGGCGGGGCAAACCTCACGAGGCTCTCGTGACGTTAGCCATGACGAACGACACCAGGCGGGCGCTAGCGCGTGCAGCGTCCTTATTTCCTTTTTGGTGCTAAGGAGGCCAGCTTAGGCAAAGAGTACCGAGGCATCAGGCAAAGGTTGCTATATTGGTGCAATGAGACCAAGACCAGGAGGACGGCAAGACGGAGGTCATCGTGGAGCCCAAGACGGCGTCACCACTAGAGCTTTTCGCAGGCAAAGATCGCTTTTGTCAGGATAGCTTGTACTAGCTGTCCCCCTTCAAATTTGCCCGCCGTTGTTGGCTCCCTTCCCGCTCAATATTTGGGAAGAGGACCATGGCCTATATAAGTAGAGCTAGCCACCATAGTAGGGCATCTCATCTTAGCTTGGTCCAACCCGATCGAGAGCCTACCCACAAGAACACCAGAACCTCAGGAGGTTGTTCTTCCCTCTGTACTGTTCATCATCAGCCCAAGAAGAAATCCACCACCACCACACTGGAGTAGGTATTACACCACAACGGTGGCCTGAACCAGTATAAACCTCGTGTCTTTCTGTGTTGCGAGTTCGTCGAGTTTGTCCGCGAGATCTTAGCGGGCTAGAGCGTAGATTAGTAGGAGGGAAAGACTTCGCGCGCACCCCAGTGTTCGAACCTTAAGGGTTTGCCGGAACCCCACATCCGACATAGCTGGGTGTTTGCATCTTGGAGTTTTTTTTCTCCTGTCTGACACGGGTCAAAACCCGCTCACTTGCGGCATGCAGTCTTTTCGACTCCTTTTCCTCCAGTTGATCCGATGATCCCATTATGAGATAAAGCCGCAGTGTTAACACGGTCGCTATACAATAACTGTTTCTTGATGGAGGGACATATTACCGGAAGACGCCGCCTTGGATTTTTCCAGTTCGGCGGTCACTGCGTTTAACTACGTCCGACACTTTTCTAGCTCTTGGGCTAGCACGTCGTTCTTCTCCGAAAGAACCTGATCATGCACCGATCCTAAAATCAGTTGTTCCAACTACTTTAAGCCTCGGGGGCTACTGGCATACGGGTATCATACTGAGACACAGTAAACTTACCTGCACATCTTTTAAATGCTACTTTGTGGTTCTGCTAAGCCCATCTCGAGCAGCTTGGATGTATGCATCAGCCGAGCTGAAGGCATTAAACGCCTCTTCCGAAAAGTGGGGGTCTCGTAAAATGGCCCTCCGGCGCCGATGATTCATGGGTCTCTCCACTTCCGAGTTGGTGACGGACATATTTTTTGTGCGCTCGGCCGAAGGAAAGTCCAGCGTCACTCCCATATCGGCCCCCGTCCACTCGGCTGGAGTTGGATCCCGGCTGTTGAGAGTAGTACTGACCGGACCCCCGGACACAATCTGGCGGATTCTTTTCCTGATACAGGACGAACATGAAAGTAACAGTTGGATGCGACTACTGAAAAACATATTTGCAAACCCATACCACTTTGACGAGGGCCCAACTATGTCTTCGTTTGCCTTCCTCTTCGAAGGCTTCCCCGGTGCAGGAGCCGCTCTCTTCGAAGTCGCTCCTAGAGTAGGACGGTATGTCGAACGCCTCCCCTTCGAAGCACAAGACAGTGCGGTGGGTGAGGCGGAATGAGGAAACCCTTTCGGGGAAGATGTCTCGTGACTACTTATGTGCGAAGCAGGGAGAAGACCAGGTTAATCGGCGATGATGGCCACTTCGGTGCCGTGTAGCTTGCATCGTAAAACACGCCATTCTCGAGCACCATGAATATATCCAGATCCTCTTCGAATCCGGGGTCAAGGTCCCGATTGGGGCCCTCAGGCTGCGGGGCGGTGCTGTGAAGTCCCTAAAAAATCTTTCGCCAGTGCTATTACAAATGGACGGGTTAATATTCATTGAGCGAAGCTCAGGGAGTGGAATGAGTTGAGAAGAAGAGTTGGGGTCTTACCCAGCTAGGAGGACTGTACATGGAATATCCTTCTCTGTGCGTGATGTGCAGGAACTCCTCTTCCTCACCCTTAAACAGTTCAGCCAAAATTTTGGCTAGGGCGGCAGGGGTGTCTGGACCTTTCCTGCCGCAGCCTAAGGCACCATCTTCCCCATTGTAATTCCACATGGGAAGTCCTCTGTATTTAAGTGTCTAGACCCCCTGCACTATGGAGGTTGCCATCACTTCGACTATCGTATATCTGGACTGGGCAAGCGTCCTGATCTTGCTCAGGAGTTGGCAGACTTCCGCACTATCTTCCTTCTCGAGGCTCGGAGCGCGCCAGCTGTGGCATTTTTCAGAGGAACACTTGCAAACTTGGGGAGACCCCTCCGGACTGGATCTGGAAGTACGACGTCTTCGATTTAAAACCACTCAGAGGTCCACTCATCGGAGGCTTTCTTCGGTGTGCCGGATAGGTATCCCGTCTCAGCAATACGCCATATTTCGGCTCCGCCCACATCAAAAATCAATCCCTCGTGGTTACGAGGGACAAGACAAAATAACCTTCTCCAGAGATCAAAATGGGCCTCACAACCGAGGAATAGTTCGCATAAGGCGATCCAGCCTGCGATATGCAGGATGGAGGCTGGGGTAAAGTTGTGTGCAGCTGGAGGCCATAATATTACTGAAGCCCTCGGAGGAATGGGTGAATTGGAAATCCCACGCACCTTAGAAAATAGGGGATGAAGCACACTCGTTCCCACGCAGATGGATTGGGGAAATCCTCCGCCTGCGTTTTGCCGTTGAAGGAAGCCAACCCCGCTCGAACGGGGACCAGATCTACAGGAGGAAGAAACCCCTGCGTTTGAAGCTTCTCCACCTGATAATGGGATATGGAGCACTATCCCACTCGCCTTTCTCTGGGTCACGGGAGGAGGAGCGGGGAATGCTAGCCCTGTTGGAATGATCTTTCCTAGCAACCTCTAAGGATTTTCTCCATGTGGTGCCGAATGGGTCTGAGATCCAATCCCTTTAAATAGACGCTCTTTCTTGCAAAGCGGGGGTGTTATTTGCAAAAAAATACCCTGACCGTCCGAATTCGCCCGACACGTGGAAGCTGAAGTCATTGGTGCATAGAAGCCGAGGGGTGCGGCATTTAATTAAAAGCCGAATACATTACTTGGAAGCCGTCGGAGGAGGAACCCGCCTTGCAATGCCGAAGACAAATTTGCGCACCGGACTCCTCGTCATTGAAGCCAGGTTCAGGGGCTACTAAGGGAGTCCTGGACTAAGGGTCCTCGGGCGTCCGGCCTATTAGCCATGGGCCGGACTGATGGGATGTGAAGATACGAAGACCGAAGACTGCACCCGTGTCCGGATGGTACTCTCCTTGGCGTGGAAGGAAAGCTTGGCAACCGAATATGTAGATTCCTTTCTTTGTAACCGACCTTCTATAACCCTAGATCCCCCCGATGTCTATATAAACCGGAGGACTTAGTCCGGAGAGGGGAGACTCATTACCATAGTCATACAGGCTAGGCTTTTAGGGTTTAGCCATCTCGATCTCGTGGTAGATCAACTCTTGTAATACTCATATTCATCAAGATCAATCAAGCAGGAAGTAGGGTATTACCTCTGTAGAGAGGGCCCGAACCTGGTTAAACATCGTGTCCCCCGTCTCCTGTTACCATCGACCTTAGACGCAAAGTTCGGGACCCCCTACCCGAGATCCGCCAGTTTTGACACCGACAGTCTTGGCCTTCTTGTCTTCTGGGTCGGCGACTGGAAGCTCGAGGAGGGAGAGGCTCCCCTCCTCAGCTCTCGCACACTTGGTCGCCATGTTGAACATCTCCAGAGCCGTGCATAGGTCCTCGTGGATGGCAAGCTCCTCCATCATCTTGACATCACGGACTCCATCCTAGAATGCTGAGATGATGCGCCACAGGTCACCAGCGGCAGGTGGGCTGTCGCGAGTGCCTTCGAAGTTACCGACGAAGCGCTCGCGCATCTTGCCCCAGGAGAAGATTGATCCCGCGGGCAGGTTCAGGAGCCACGAGCGCACGCCGTCCTTTAGAGCCATGGGAAACCAGTTCACCATGACCTTCTCGTCGCCATTGGCCGCCTCGATGCTCAGCTCGTAGAGCTGCAAGAACTTAGCAGGGTCAGGGGTGCCATCGCAGCGCGGAGACGGGTCGGGCTTGAACTTGCCGGGCCAGACGACACTGCACAACTGGGGGTGAAGGCGCGACAGCCCGCCGTGGTCACCGGAGCCCGGTCTTTGTACCCATGCGCCGCCGCCGCAGGCGACTCGCGATCCTGACGTGGTGGTGCTGGGAGCGCGGGAGCGTTTTCTTGCGGCGAGGGATTTCTTGGCAGCTTACTTCTTCGTGCGCGGGTGCCCTGCGCGGTGGGTCACACTACGGGGCCGCGCGTCTTGGTGCGAGGGCGTCGTCTTGATGCGGAGGCGGTGGAGGCGCTCCATGGGCTACGTCGCACGCAGCAGGAGGTGGATGAGGCAGCGAGAGGGAGGTACGGGAGAGCCCCCAGTGGCACTGACAAGCTCGGTGATGCGGTCCAGCCAGTCTTTGTAGAGGTCGTCGACCGGGCGGTAACGCAGGAGCTCGCGTGCCATGAGCAGCTTGGCCTAAGCGTCCGTGGGTGCGCGACGAGCGTGGGACGACGAGCTGGCTGGAGTCAGCGATGGGGTGGCAGTGCATCAGTCCCGCCGCACAGAGGGGTGCAGCGATGAAGCTTGCTGCTTGTTCCCAGCTGGGCCGGTGGTGGCCTTGGAAGTGGGTGACGGAGAACGGTGGGGAGGCCCGCAAACGGGTGCCGTCTGAGCGACGCGAGTACCAAGGGCGGCCCGGCGCTCAGCGCGGGCCCGGCGAGCATCAGCCATGGATACGGCGGAGTAGTGGTGCATCGATCATCGGAAGAAATGCTTCGGCGCACCCCTACCTGGTGCACCAAATGTTGGATTCATGGGTTCCCGCAAATCCTTGAGTTTCGAACTCTGGGGTGCGCACAAAGAACTCTCTGTCTCTAGCTCGCCCGCTCAACGATCTCATGGTCTAGCTCGACAAACCCTAAGAACACAGGACACAGAGGTTTATACTGGTTCGGGCCACCGTTGTGGTGTAATAACCTACTCCAGTGTGGTGGTGGTGGATTGCCTCGCTGGGTGAGGATGAACAAGTACAATGGATGAACAGCCTCCTAAGGAGAGGTGTTCTTGAGCTTGGTGAGCTGGTGCGTGTGAGGGTGGTCCGACTGATCCGTCCCCCTCCAATAGTGGTGGCTAGTCCTATTTATAGAGGCCTTGGTCCTCTTCCCAAATGTAGGCGGGAAGGGATCCCACAATGGCCAATTTTGAAGGGAGACAACTAGTACAAGCTATCCTGACAAAAGGTGGTCATCGCCTACCAGAGGCTTTGGTGGTGTTGCAGCTGTGGGCTTCGCGATGACCTCCGTCCTTCCGTCCTGCTGGTCTAGGTCTTGTTGTACTGATATAGAAACCTTTGCCTAATGCCTCAGGACTCCTCGCCTGCACCTGCCTCTTTAGCACCAAAGAGGAAAATGGTACACCGCACCCACTGGCATCCGCCTAGCCTTGGTCATCATGGCTCACGTCATGTTAACCTCGCGAGGTGCCCCTTGCATAGATATCTCTGCTCCTAGGGAGCCAGCTTGGTGAGGCCTCCCCCAGGGAGGTCTTGGTGTCGTCCGCCTCGCGAGGCTTGGACCCTCACGAAGGTCTTGAGTGGTTGATGTTGAAGCTTGGCCGTACCAGGCCATTGGCGGAGCCACGCCATGGGCTGCAGGCAGGCATGACTGGGTACCCCCGTTCCCAGGACGCCGACACGAGCCTCAAGCTCCAACTTGGGCACGACACATCGTCCATTTCCTCCAAATAGGAGAACTTCCCGAAAAGCAAGAAGAAGTTGAAAGAGTAGCCTGGAGGGCCAGTATGTATCAGGTCATCGACGACACACTATACAGAAGAAGGCCCAATGGTGTGAAGTTGAAGTGCATTTACCGAGAAGAAGGAAAGGAACTGCTGGCGGAGACACACAAGGGGCTCCCACATTGGATCAGGGGCCTTGGTTGGGAAAGCTTTCCGGCAAGGTTTCTACTGGTCCACAGCCCTCCAAGACACCATCGAGCTAGTCACGAAGTGTGAAGCCTGCGAGTTCCACTCCAAGAATATCCATCAGCCTACCCAAGCTCTTCAACAAGGGCCCCTTCCCCCGTGATACCGGGGGCTTTGAATTGTTGTTCATGGCAATCGACAAGTTTATAAAGTGGCCATCAGTAGAGCCTATGAGGAAGGTGACTGCACAGTCAGCTATCAAGTTCTTTAAAGAATTGGTGTGCTGCTTCGGGGTCCCTTCCCGAAACATCACCTACAATGGCACCGAATTCACAACCCACGCCTCCATGCAATATGTTCATGCCCTCGGAAGCAAAGTCTCATTTGCCTCTGTTGCCCATCCAAGGAGCAACGAACAAGCTGAGAGGTCGAACGCTGACGTGCTGCGAGGACTCAAGACAAGAACATTCGATAAGCTGCAGAAGTGTGGCAAGCGATCGATTGATGAGCTGCGAGTGGTTCTTTGGTCCCTCCGTACGACACCAAATCGAGCTAGCAGGTAGACTCCCTTCTACATAATCTATGGGGAAGAAGCATTTATCCCCATGGAACTCATATACGGGTCACCTCGAGTACTTGCCTACGACCAAGTACCACAAGAGCAGCACCGGCGTGACGATGTTGTGCTACTTGAGGAGAACCGTCTCTAGGCTGCTACGCATGCTACATGCTACCAGCAAGCCCCGCGTCGCTATCATAGCTACAGGGTTCATGCCCAGAGTTTTGAGAAAGGCGACCTTGTCCTTGGCCGCGTTCACTCCGCCAAGGGTACGAACAAGTTGACGCCGAAATGGGAAGGCCCTTACCGGGTAGTACGAGTCACTAGACCTGGCGTAGTCCGTCTGGAGACCGAAGATGGCATTCAGCTACAAAACTCATGGAACATATTTGAGCATCTCCATAAGTTCTACCCGGAAGGCGCGACTGTCAGGCCCTGCCCAGCAGCCACCCTTTTGTTCAAGCTTTGGCGAAGTTGCATGTAACCCTTTGTTCAAAGCCAGGCGCAGACCATGAGCAACAGAAAAATAAACGAAGCGCTGGGGGCCCCAAAAGAAGATTGCATGCGTGCATAAGCATATCATGAGTATAGCATGATCATATAGATAACATCGCCTATGGCATTGTTTTCATCTGCACTAAACTGCAGGGCTCTTGACGTGGAGTTGGTCCCAAAGAAGAGAAGAGAAGGCAAGGCTACATTGTGGCCCCCGGCAACCCAAATAGATAAGTTCTTTCTTATCCATACACGTTCTGTAAGTAGAAACTTGTGCATATGAAAACCTCGCCACCTTCAAAACATAGGTGCTGCAATCCCTTGACTCGAACGTTGCTTCGGTCAGAATGGTTGCAGTGGCCTTTGTCGGAGAAGGTTTGGCAGGGGGCTGGTCCCTCTTTGTGATTTGTGCCCGGTAGGCTTAGCCCCGCGGCAACAAACCAAGGGTACTGGCAGGATAGCCTGCTGGGGAAACATGTCTACTTGAATGTATAGAGGCATTTCACCTCTACATGGATATGTTACATGCACAAGTACCCATCAAAGCTTATTTTTTTCATTAATATGCTGATGAGCAAGTACAGATCTTACAGAACACAAACATGGGTAAAGAAGATTACATAATTTAGACTAAAGTTTGGCAAGTGCCTACATATTTTAGATTAAAGAAAAGATAAGTGCCCCGTGATGCCCTTTATTGTCCCTCTCCTCCTAGGCACTGCAGTGGGAGGTGAAGAGGGCAAAAGGAGTGCCTTAGCAGATGTCCGACCCAGTCCCGCCAGGACCTGTCGGGCGCAGCCTGACAAGATAGGGAGTGGCGAGGCTGCGAAGGACAAGGACAGAGGGAGCCGCTCGGCGGTGCCCTGGCAAGCACCCCCAAGGCCAGCAAGAAGCCCCAACACAAGCACCAGCAGGGAGGGCCACCGAGGGTCAGCTGGAAGACTGCTGGAGAATGGAAAGGCACCAAGAGAACAACTCCCTCCCTGCAACGGTCCCGAAGAGGCCGGTGATGATGGTGCTGGGGAGGGACGAGAGGAGCGGAAAGACAGGGCAGCATGTCAGCAATACGAGACAAAGGCGTCGGTGCCATCATACTCCGACCTGACGCCCTGCCACCCACCTTCTCTGTCTTCCCTCATTTTTCCCCATCACCATGGCTCCAAGGAGACGCCGGACCCTCGACCCGTCACCTTCCCAGAGAGGCAACTGACGACTGGAACGACCAAGGCATGCAAGGAGCACCCTCCCCACCTTGGTGGCAGGAGGGTGCCACCGTCTTCAGCATTAACGCCGGCCCCACTGGAAGGAGGAGTGCTGGGATTGCTCATGATCCCGAGCGCTACACCCCAGGCAGGCACCGGAGGCCCCTGGGGCCCCACCATCGGAGCGACAAGCCTCGGTGACACGCGGCAAGGAATAGCGCTCCCCACCAGACGGCCGGCTTGGGCGGAGGAGGCAGGCGTTTCACCATTTTGGAGAAGCTTGTCACCTCCCGCACTGTGGGCGGCTCGACCACCGCATCCCCTCGGGCTCCGGACCAGACTCACTCCCCGAGAATCGGCACTGGCCTTCTATGTCGTCAACCTCAAGCTGAAATGTCACAACCCTAGAATACCTGAGTGAAATAGTTGCATTTGCACTCATGCATCATGTCTAAAGTTTCTGAAAGTTGAAATGGGGATGACAGAAACCCCCAGCACCCCCCTTAATCCAACTAGGGTTACCGAAATCTTTTTCAATGAACCTGAAATGCCCTTCTAAAATGTTCATCATCTTTGCCTTGGTCTAGAACCCCTGACAAAAATGGTGCACATTTTTCTAGGACACATAAGGTCACTGAATAAAATTATATGCTATTTGCAATTGGGCATTTAAATGCTATATAATATTTTAAATGCTCAATTAATTCTGAGCTTAAGTGAGGGCTATTGGGAATATTCCAAACAGAGCCCACAATTATTTTAACGATTTTTGGAAACATTTTGGTATTTTTAATAAATCCTAGAAGTTAAAGAAAAATAAAAAAACATTAACAGAAAACTGAGACAGAGAGAAACTAACCTGGCCTCTTACTTGTAGCAGTAGCCCACCTGGCGGCCCAGCTGGTGGCCCAACCCACCAGCTCTGCCAGTCATCTCCCTCCTCTCGCCAGAAGGACGAGAGGCGCGTGCCCGACGCGCGTGACGACGCGCCGTGCCACGTCATGCTTCACGCCGCTGCCCAGACGACGCCACGGAGACGCCTGAACCCGCTCGACCTCTCTTGCGTGCTTCTCCCCTCCTCTGGTCCTGTCTCCATCTCGTGCCCGAGCGCCACCATTGCCGCCGCTCGCTGCTGCCGTGTCCATGGCCTCCCCCTTGCTTCCCTGACCGGTCCATGAGCTCCGCCACGACGTCCTCGACCTCCTCGCTCTGCCGATCGTGCGGGCGCTGCCTCGCCTCACCGAAGCTCGTCTCGACGCCGTCGCGGAGATCCCCTCACCGCCGCCAGCCCGATCTCTCAAGCCGCTGCTCGCTTCATTGCATCCAGCGTGGGCCATTGACCATCCTCCCCATCTCCGTTCTCTCTGCCACTTGCCGTAGTCGCCGCACCAAGCACACCCGCACGCGCCGCCGCCTGAGCTCGCCACCGACGTGGATCCGGCCACACAACGGCTCAGCCGTCCTGTCCAATGACCTCGCCGTGTCGCGTAGGGCCCGTAGATTCCTCGCAAGTGCCAACTTGTCCGCCGTAGCCTCGACCCCGAGCTCACCCGAGCTCCGGCAACCGCCAAGGTCATCACCGACGACTACTCCGGCCACCCCAGGCCCAACCACCACCACTACTCAACGCGGATGTGCGTCCACATCACATAGATGCCCTCTGCCGGCCGTTTGGTCGTCGGAGACGCATACCCGAGGCTCGCCACCGCGACTGGCCTCGCCGGCGTCAAGTCTCCGGTGGGTTTGACCCCAGTTAACCACTGTTTGACCCCCCTGAGTCAATGACATCTGGGGCCAGCCTCTGGATAGTTTAATTTATGTTTATTTTATCGTTAATTAACACTGTTAAATAGACAGTCACTGACATGTGGGACCATCTCGATAAACTCCAGATTAGGATTAGTTTTAACTCTAAATGTTGGATGTGTCACTGACCAGTGGGTCCCACTGGTCATGTTTGACCTGGACCGTCTCTGTTGACCGCTGACTTCACGGTGACGCAATGTTGACGCCATAAAGTATTCTCTGGATTTATTTTTATTCAGGAAATTTCACAAAATGCTATAAACTTCAAAAAATCATAGTAATTAATCTGTAACTCCAAATACAAAGATTTATATATGAAAATTGATCAGAAAAATCCAACCTATCCATCTGTACTGGTTTCGTGCATGATAGAGCAATTTAACCTTGCGGTTTAGATGAAACAAGATAATACACTTATATGAGTTCATATTTTGGGTTTGCATTTGAATCTTTGATTCAAATGAACTAAAACCACCCTGCTCAAAGCTGCATTAGCCAAAACACACTCATATTGCCATATCATGATCATGTATAATATTGTGCATTGCATTGATCATGTTTCTTCTCTGTTTGCCGGTGTTGTTCCCCCTCTGTAGACGTTGTTCCGACGTTGTGATCGTTGACACTGATGAAGACCCAATGCTACCTTCAGAAGTGCCAGGCAAGCAAAACCCCCTTGTTCATTCCGATACAATCCCACTCTATCGCTCCTGCTCTCTTTTACTACATTAGGACAACAACAGTTCAACTGTTACATGCTGCGGTAGTTGAACCCCTTTTCCTCTGCATGACATGTCATTGCCACAGTAAATAGATGAAACCCACCAGCATGAGTAGGAGTTGTTTGAGCCCTGATGTGCCTACTCATTCATGCTTGTTTTTCATGTCTGCTATTGCTTAGAGTTGAGTCAGCTCTGATTGATCGGGGATGAATCGGAATGGTGATGAACATGTCCTATTGTGTGTGAGCTAAGTGTGTGAACACGATTTGGTAAAGGTAGCAGTGAGAGGCCATGTAGGAGTACATGGTGGGTTGTCTCATTGAAACCGTCCTCAGGAACTGAGTTCTGTGTTTGTGATCCATGAACAGCTACTACCACACGTTGGGCCCTGAAATATGACCCCGCTCGACTTATTAACCGCCCTTGTCCTCTGTCCAGGAGTTGCAACTAGTTTCTGGTGTTTGTAGGATATGTGTTGGAGGCCGTGCGTAGCGCTGACCCTAGGGGTGGGCAATGATGTGGTAGATACACCGTGGCACAATGTACCGGGCGCCCGTTTGGTGTCTCGGGAACCCTGGACACACCGTTTGGGGCTGTGAGTGAAACCCCGGCCTGATCTCCTCGCGGATGGAACCCAAGTAGCCGATAAACCTGGACTAGGGACTTGTGTGGTTAGTCAGGTCGTGGTCTACACCCACGTCGGCTTTCGCTTGAAGTCTGCCGAGCACATGTCATGTGCAGACGCTAAGTGGTGGAAACATGTGTGGAGAAGTACACCCCTGCAGGGTTATAAATGATCTATTCGAATAGCTGCGTCCATGGTAAAGGAGTTCTGGGTTGCCTATAACAGTTCATAGACAAGTGAAAGTGGATACTCTAAAATGCGAAAGATAAGCCTGAGTGCTATGGATGGCGTTCTCGTAGGGAGACGAGAGCTGATCCATAGTGGTGTATTGAATGGTGAATATGTGGACTCGTGTGCGCCACCTCAATCGAGTTACTAGCTGTCGTAGTTTAGGATAGCCACCGAGTCAAAGCTGGCTTGCTACAGTTAAACTCCTCCACCCCTTTGTTGATACTGATGCATATGTAGCTAGTTCTGATGTAAGTCTTGCTGGGTACATTTGTACTCACGTTTGCTTAATTTATGTTTTGCAGAGAGACTTGGCCTCGCTAGTAGTTCGTGTGGACTTTGACGCTTAGCTCGATACCTCAGCTATGATCTTGTGCCTCGGCAGATCTGGTAGATAGTCGTGCTTCTCGGCCTTTTTTCATTTGTAGATGTCTCACTCGACATGTTAAGCTTCCGTGTGCTTTGACTTGTATGCTTTGAATGTTGGGTCATGAGACCCATGTTTGTAATATCTCGCTCCTCGGAGCCTATTGAATAAATACTTTGAGTTGTAGAGTCATGTTGTGATGCCATGTTGTATTTACACATATCGGGCATATTGTTTGTATGATTGAAATGCTTGGTATGTGTGGGATCCGACAACCTAGTTGTCTATCCTTGGTAGCCTCCCTTATGCTGAAATGTAGTCTGCTGCTTCCACTGAGCCATGGTAGCCTACTACAGCCCGGTTTACCGAAGTCCTGTTAGCTGAGTTGCTACTACTCTGGAACACTTATGCTGGCCGGCATGTGTCCTTCTTCGATCTTGTGTTTGTCCCTTCGGGGAAATGTCACGCGGTGTCTTTCGGAGTCCTGTTAGCATGCTACAGCCCAGATTCCTGGAGTCTTGCTAGCCCAGTTGCTACAGCCCAATTTCACTCGCCGATGACCGACACGTTCGTTGCTAGGTCATGTATGCCTGTCCCTGTAAGTTAGTGCCACTTTGGGTTTACGACTAGTCATGTCGGCCCAGGTTCTCTGTCATATGGATGCTAGCCACACTACCATATACGTGAGCCAAAAGGCGCAAACGGTCCCGGGCCAGGTAAGGTGGCACCCGTGGGAATACCGTGCGTGAGGCCGCAAAGTGATATGATGTGTTACATGCTAGATCGGTGAGACTTAGGATCAGGGTCCTGACAGCTTTGGTATCAGAGCCTGACTGCATGTAGGATTACCAAGCCAAACTTGTCACAGTCGAGTCTAGAAATGCTTTAGTTATATAAGGGAATTGATTGTGGAAGGGAACGTAAGGCAGTTTTTACACCTTATACCTCATGTCCTTCTGATCCGAGTCATCATTTATTTCCTTCGGGGTTAAGAACTAGGTTTTCTTTTCCTTCTATCAGGATCATGTGTTACTAATCTGTAGACTTATAGGATTGATGGTTTCAGGCCTCCGTTCAGTTCCTACTACTTCCGTGTGTTCATAGTTGATCTCAAAACCTTGACATTGTGATGTTAAGTGGTTATGCTACCATTTTGCAGGATGTCTCAAATCTTTTGAGCATTTACATCCATTATGTTGTCCAAGTCATCCTAGGTTTCTAAACAATCTGATGCATTTGCAAATCCCTTCTTTCTATTCTGATGTCTTTTTAGGCCGGGTTAACCACACTAAATTGTTGAGTTGAGGTACTCCATTGACTTGACATATATGTTGGAGCTATTATTATGACCCCAGGTGTCTTAGAGAGTCACCTAGTAATCTAGCCATGTTTTGTGTTCCCAGTGTGAAGATTCTGGCCGTCATTCTCGAAAGCATCCCGTGATGCCATTTAGTTAGTAGGTATTCCATTCCTGGGTTATTGAACCCGATATTAACCCTACTTGCTTCTGGTTGGTAGTGTTGCTCGTTCCTTCAGGATATTAGTAACCTTTGTGATAGTCCTCGAGGTCCGTGGTACATCGTTCTTTCAATACCATGAGCCAATATGGCAGGAGTTCTCTTGAACCAAGGGATCACAACCAGAGCGCTCCTAATGAGTTCTCCATTCTACATTGTGAATCTGCCAGTCCTACCTTTCTGCATGGATTATCTGGAAGAAATATGTTGAACTTGGTTCGACATACTAATCTATGCATCCACAACTCAGAAGGTTATATGTTCCTTGAGTTGTCCCCCTTTAGTTGTCTTCTGACCTCCGTCTATCAGTTGATTGCCAGGAGTAGTTGTGCAGCCGTGCTCATTGATGCCTTCTACTCTTGTGGTCCATCAAGTCGTTTTATTTCAAAATTACTAGGAGAAACAAACTCCAGTACCTCATCTATATCTAGGATTGGGCCAAAGCAGTTGTATCCAGCAGATCAAAATGCCAATCTAGCTTTTGTTTTGTCCTACCCTGGAGTATTACCCCCTTTATGTCAAGAGTATCATAGTAATTGCACCATGTCTTATGAATTCTTGACGAAGTGATACTTCTCGCCATTGTTTTTTAATCCTCGGTCTCTATGTTGTTGCAACCGGAATGCCGACAAGTGAACTATGATGTGTGAAATCAATACTCTTAGCGACCCCATTGCTTGGTAGTTAGAGGATAATAATTTCATTCTTAGTGTGTTGGTTATTGAATCACAATACTAGGACTGACAGTGCTACCTAGTCGTTGTTTTCGGTGCACTCTTCGATCAATAGGTTGGGATTGTGTCAATCCATCACTCTCTTGACCACATCGTCTTGCCTGAAAAGCAAGATTGTTCTCGAGCTTAGTAACATATCGGTGGTTCATGATTTTCTGATATCTTCTCAAAAGTATCACCAGGCTATTCCCTGACCGCTATGTTGAGCTCGTGATCAAGTTGGTTCTTTGTAACTACCCCGTCTCCAAGAATCTGTGTTGGGTACCCCTGAGCTAGTTGGTTAAGCTGAACAACAACTTGGGGAGTGTCAGGACCGGATTTTTGGGATATCAATCCCAGAAAATGGCCCTTGTGCTCACCAGCCCTAGGATTACTGTTAGCTGATGAGGCACCAACTTGATACAGAAATTCCAAGCAGAATACAAAAAAGTGTAGTATAAGAACACTCTGGCCTATGAGTACAACAATTAGTTTCTAGTGGCTGATGGCAGAAGCGGTTTGTGGTTCATCTGCATCTATGGGACTCCATTTACCACAAGAACAGCTGACCAGGGTAACTCCTATCTTCGCAAGGCTGATGTGACCATTGCGTGGGTTCCGGGGCTGTCATCGCAATGCTCCTCTCCATGCAAGAAATCTGGCCAAGACAATAGCCAGGGACAAGCTAGTGAGTACTTTTGAATGTACTTGCAAACATTATGAACACAGGTATAATATAACAAATGATAATCATGCTCTGAAATAGTCTATGTTCACAATGTCAGTCACGAAATAACAATCCATGATGCACGCAAGCAGGGTTATTTATATACAACATGAATATGCAATAATGGAGTAGAAATAGAATGCATCGATCGGGTGTCTGAAGCGACGCCTCGAAAGGATAATAATTTAAAGCATGCCTCAGTCGGGCGTCTGAGCGACACCACATAAAGGGCTTATAAATAATAGAAATAACAAGCATGTACACGTTAAGGCCTCGAGCGACACCACATAAAGGGCTTATAAATAAAAGAAATAACAAGCATGCCACAGTCGGGCGTCTGTGCGACACCACATAAAGGGCTTATAAAAGTGACGAGCATGCCACAGTCGGGCTTTGGGCGACACCACATAAAGGGCTTATAAATAAAAGAAAGAACAAGCATGCCACAGTTGGGCGTCTGTGCGACACCACATAAAGGGCTTATAAAAATAACGAGCATGCCGCAGTCGGGCGTCTGTGCGACACCACATAAAGGGCTTATAACAAAATAATCACAGTGAATATCCAGGAGGTAGAACCGTCCCAGGGATACTCAATAATTCAAATAATGTAACTGGTTAGTCCATAATAACAATAGTTATAACCATCATGAGTCACAAGTCATGATCCATGTTCTGGTTTAGCAATTTTTTCTCCGAAGACCGACACTAAGACCGACACTTGACCCATCCCAGACTGTTGTCCTTACCCATGGACACGGCTATTCGAATAGATGTAATCTCTGCAGAGGGTGTACTCTTTACCCACGAGCAATAGATTTCTTTAGTCCATCGGGACTAATTCCGCTTACGGTCTTTTAATTGAAAACACACCTAACTCGCACACACCAACTTAACTTTACCGGTGTCTGGAATCAGCCACGACACCCGTTAAGCGAAACTCTAAGTGGGGAAGCTACAACCGCGACTAGCATGGGAGCAAAAAATTTATAACGCGCGCAAACTAGGGGAGCTATCCCATCGGCTCCAACCGAAAACACCCATGCACCAGGACCAGGTGGCATGCCGACCAGATGCAGCCGGTATCTTCCACCATGGCCTCTCTGTACGGTGTGTGCTAGGAAAGGGGTTGAAAACTTACTGAACAGTACCCTACCTATGGCAGGGACAAGTGGTAGTATGAAACAAGTATGGGGGTTACTGGAACAAGACTCGATCCATGGTCGACTCAGGAGGTTTAAGTATTCCCTGCTTGATTAGCATAACGAATATATTTCAACCGACAGACAGAGTCACCACTCATCATACCTCATCATGCCATACCGGAGACAACCGTCTCGACGAGGAACTAGAGGTGAGCTCGTGTCTACCCAAGACAGAGACTTTCCCGGCTTCCTTCCAGTAGGCATGAAAGGCATACGAGGGTGACCACTATCACAAACATATCAAACTCCAATAGCATGAAATCATTAATATGCACTCACGAGTATGATCATATCATCACATAAAATAACGGATACTCCGTGTCAAGGTGGTGTTGTAACCGTATCAAATAACACACACAATATTATGCCAGGGTTCAGAATGCCTGCCTTCAAGAGTATGCAAGTGGGGTGCACTTTTGAAAGTTGCTTCCTTCTTCAAAAATCCTATCTAGAGAAAATTCAAATTAACACATAGTTTCAAATCAGTACAAAAAAGTTCTTTGGAAAATTTTCAAATAAATATGTAAATAAACTAGACAGAATTTGAGAAACAACAGAAAAAGAATCAATTCATTTGGACTTATATTTAAAAAGTTATAGTCAGTCAAAGATAAGTCAAAATTCTGTTTTTAAAATAAATTGAAAAAGTAAAATGTTTCGAATAAAAAAATGGAGGAGGCGTACTTCTGTATTTACGCCTTCACTTAAACCACGCGGCCGACGCGGGGTCACTGACAGTGGATCCCTTGGGCCCACTGGTCAGGTTTGACCAGTCGCCGCGCCTCCTTCCTCCTCTGTCCGAGCGGAGACGGAGCTCCGGCGATCAACGCCGGCGAAGGGCGGCTCCCCACTGGGTTCCGAGGGCAGGGATGGATCCATCAGTTCAGGGCGGTCCTCCCTATGGTCGCTAGGTTGGCGGGGGTGGAGGGGATCTCCGGTGGCGAGCTCCGCGGCGGAGGTGGCTTCGGGAGGATTTGGGGGTTTGGGCTACGGTGGTTCCCGGTCGAGGCTGAGGCGTTGGGTGGCTCCGCACGGTCTAGGCGAGTCGAATGGCAGTGCTGGAAGGGCAGGGGGAGGCTCAGCTCGCAACGCACGGCACTGGAGTGTGGCGGCGACCGAACTGGCCGGAGACGAGGAAGAAGGCCTCCACCCCCCCGGTCGATTGCTGGCTATGGGAGCTCTAGAGGGATGGCTTGAGGTCGCCTGAGGGACTGGACGAGCTCGGGGGCCCCTATTTATAGCGGTCGAGGTCGGTTCCGGGGTGGCCAGGGATAAGATCGTCAGTGAACCGCCTTTCTGTAGCCAAGGGGCGCGTGGCGATGGCTGGCGGGGTTTGGCAGGGCGAATGGATGAACTTGAGCTGTTCCAGGGGCAGCTGGCGCGTTGGAGTGGCTCGGGCGGCCCCGTCCATGGCAGAGGCCTGCTGCGGCCGTCGGCGGCTTGTGGTGGTGGAGCTATGGGGCGCCAGGAGGGGGCTAGGGCGGCTCTGCAGCGAGGGAGGGGTCGGGGCACGTTGGCTGTGAGTGGGAAAGGATCAGAACGAGCGCGGGGAGGAGGCAGTGGGATGCGGCGACTCGGTGCGTGCGCGTGCAAAACGTGCGCTCTGGGCGCGCCCAGCGCACGCACGCCAGGTGCTCAACGCAATGCCAGCGCGTGCTAGAGGGCTTGGATGAGGCTGGGGATTAACAAGTCTGGTTTAGAGTTTGCAAGGAGATTAATGGACATGGTGGTTAGGTCAGGGGATCAAGTCCACAATGCAAACTAAAAACCAAGCCAAAACTGGCCATGCACACAAGGTGTTTGGCAGAATGCCATGGTCTTCTAGGCATCTCTTGGGGTGGCCAAAATCTCCAGATCCTATTCTCTTTAGATGATGAAGAGGTTGGCAAGATTAGTTTGGCAAAAAAAGAAACTTGTTAGTGCAAGCTTTTGAGAAAACCAATTCTGGACAGAAAGTAAAGGGCATAGTTTCATGGACCAAAAATACTCCAAAGGTTCCATTCTCCTGGACTTAAGGGTTTGGTAGGGAGGACATAAGCAGGAAAAAGCTCATGGGCACCAGAGCAAAATAAATTAGGGTTGCAGTAGAAAAAGCCAATATGGTACAGAGAGAAAAAGAGGATTATTTGCTCAAATTTTTCAAAGAACACCAGTGGGTTTTTGCATAAAGTTGAATTATATGCATCTACTGACATCTCCAATTTTTGGTGGGAATTTTAATGAAGTATTTAAATAGGCTGCAGTGCAAAATTACCAACTGGACCAGTTTTGAAAACTTGGGGTAGAACTCAAAATCTCCAATGAATAAAAGCTATTTTTGCATCATAGTGATTTGAAAACATCACATGACATCCCCAAATTTTGGTGAAAATTTTAAATGCATTTATCAAATGGTTGTAGTGCAAAAGAGGCTCTAAAACATATGGGAACCCATTTTAAAGGAATAAAGCTCAAGAAAAATAATTGCAGAAATAATTCCATTGATAAAAATAAATGGCCTTAGTAAGATACACGAGTCCCACAATATCTTTGAAAGGTTTCCACCTAGAAGGAAAACCTCAAGGAAAATCAGAAGGACAGAGTGATCTGAATTTAAAAGATAAACTAGAAAATAAAAATTTTAATTTCCTGGCAAAATTTTAATTAATAAATCATGGTTAAGTTTTTGGGGTGTTACAGGGAGTTGGAGTATAAAAGCTGCCTGATTTGGTTCATTTTCAAAGGGATATCCCTGTGTTTGTGTGTGTTGAAGAAAGATGATATCTTCATCGATTGATCTTCGTGTTCAGCTAATGGACCTATTGTCTTATCCAATCCTTGATTTGAGTATGGGCTATCGTCAAATCAAATCAGAACCGACGATGCTTGTAATGTTGTCTTACTCGTGGTTGATCCCCCGAGCATACACCATTACATTTTTTGGTCTGACCAATACTATCACATTGTTCACATAATGGTGGAATTCCAGTGATATGGAAAATTCCGATGAGTTGCTGCTGAGTCCATCAGCAACATTTTATCTCCTCCAGGATTCATGTTGAACATCAACCTAGTGTTGGAAACTTTGTAAGCAATGCCTTCGTGTTCTGTTCATGAAGCTTATGCTTGGATTGAAGAAGTCATTTCCTCGAATTCATGTGCATTTGGTGGAAGTTGTCGCCATGAGTTCGAGAAAGATTGTTTTTGTTTCCTCTGGTACCATCCCAAGTCAGTTATGCATGTGCAATTGTATTCTATGGTTTGGTAGATTAATTACATCCAATCCATATGTATTCCCTAGCACAACAAGCCACTGATTGATTTGTTCAAGGAAAAGAAGTCTAGCGCGCGTAAACACTTCGAAATCCTTGATGATGGGTCCTAACCTGAACTCGATAGTGTTTTATTACAAGACTACTATGTGGTCATTCTAGAGGCCCCCGCCACAACTAGCCTCTTCGAAAAATGCAAACTAGTTGCTTGGGGTGGCTAGGAGTATCGCACACGATGCGTCTGCGAGTACTCGTGTGCGATGGTTAGTAAGTTAACACATATGTTTCCTTATGTTAAAACTTGTGTGATAAATAACATGTGGCACCGGATACGGTATTCGGGTTGTTTGTGTGCTCCACTTAGTCTTCCCGTACTCCAGTGAATGCTTCCCGCACTCCACATGGGTGCCAAAACCGGCGGATCTCGGGTAGGGGGTCCCGAACTGTGCGTCTAAGGCGGATGGTAACAACAGGCAGGGGACACGATGTTTACCCAGGTTTGGGCCCTCTCGATGGAGGTAATACCCTACTTCCTGCTTGATTGATCTTCATGATATGAGTAGTACAAGAGTTGATCTACCACCAGATCGTAGAGGCTAAACCCTAGAAGCTAGATTATGGTATGATTGTTATTGTGCTACGGACTAAATCCTCCGGTTTATATAGACATCGGAGGGGGCTAGGGTGACACAGAGTCGGTTACAAGGGAGGAGATCTACATATCCGTATCACCAAGCTTGCCTTCCACGCCAAGGAGAGTCCCATCCGGACACTGGACGAAGTCTTCAATCTTGTATCTTCATAGTCCAACAGTCCAGACAAAGGATATAGTCCGGCTGTCCGGATACCTCCTAATCTAGGACTCCCTCAGTAGCCCCTGAACCAGGCTTCAATGATGGCGAGTCCGGCGCGCAGATTGTCTTCGGCATTGCAAGGCGGGTTCCTCCTCCGAATACTCCATAGAAGATTTTGAACACAAGGATAGTGTCCGGCTCTGCAAAACAAGTTCCACATACCACCATAGAGAGAATAATATTTCCACAAATCTAATCTGCCGACACACTCGAAATCATGACAACATACCACGGCCCGGTCTTTATTCGAACCGTTATTCTCAACCAGTCTTGGCGCATATTGTGAGGCGGTTTCCTTGGCACGTCTTGTCGAAGCAGAGATCATGTCCCCTTATTACCTGATTCTCATAAATACGGACGTGGGTAACCAATCGTGCCTGTTGGTATGACTCCTCGATTGTAGGCAAGTCCCAAACGGTCACGAGGAGGACACTTGGTATTCACCCTCTTTATAAAGAGACAAAGGCCTATCCTTTTTACTCCTCAAACTCAATCGAATCCTTCCCCCGCCTCGAGTTCCAACACCCGAAGCTCAGGTCAGGCGCTTCGGACCTTCAACCATGTCTAGATCCAACCTTCAAGGTCGGTGGATGCCTTCCTCCGTCACGGAGGAAGACGTCAAAAAGTTAAGAGAGGCCAGGTTCCTGACCGGCGAGATCCCGCACCGGCTGCCTGCTCAAGGGCAGGTCATTCCCGCTCCCAAACCCGGCGAGAGCGTTGTGTTCGTATCTCACTACCTCCGAGGGCTAGGCCTTGCTCTAGATCCCTTCGTGAGGGGGCTCATGTTTTACTATGGGATGGATTTCCATGATCTGGCTCCGGATTCTGTCCTCCACATCTCGTCGTTCATTGTCATGTGTGAAGCTTTCCTCCGCATTACCCCTCACTTCGGCCTATGGCTCAAGACCTTCAAGGTGGAGCCGAAGATAGTCGAGGGGCGGTACACAGAGTGTGGAGGTGTCGTAATAAGCAAAAGTGTCGATGCCCCATGGCCAGAGGGTTCTTTCCAGGAGGTGTCCAACTTATGGCAACGAGAATGGTTTTATATCGCAGCTCCCAGGGGTACCAAGTGGGTGGCTCCCCCTGCTTTTCGCTCGGGCCCCCCGCCACAACTAGCACCATGGGTCAAAAAGGGGCTGGACTGGCGGCCAGTAAAGGATGTGCCAATATTGAGAGCCGCATCCAAGATCTCCTAGAGAGAGACATCAGTCTAGTCACGGTAATGCAAGTCATGTTAATTCGTCGAGTCCTGCCCTACAAACGTCATCCCCTCCGCATGTGGGAGTTCAACCCGGAGGGACCGCGAGCTATCCATCATTTCCTCGGCATGACGCTCGAGGAGATGTACAAATTGTACTTCGGACCACAATGTGTCCGGACACCACTAAGGATGCGGGTTTGAACTGTAATCGTCCAGATAGCCAAGTAAGTAGTCCTGTAACCGAACACGCTGTAACTTTATTTATCGCAACATCATTCTGAAAATTCGCTCTTTGACCAGGACTGGGTAACAAAGGCGAAGATTATCAAGTGTCCGGCACCCCTCCCCAAGGTCTCACCTGATCCTGTACTAGCCAGGATGATGGAGCTCGCGCCTTATCAAGAGCCCTTAGGGGACGACAAAGTGGGGAAGAAAGAGGCTAGCGCCTCCGCGAAGGAGGATAACTAGGGGAAGAAACTGAAATTCCCCCTTCCCCAGGAGGGAAGAGGACCGCCTCTGAAGACTAGGACACAATGGTCTCCAAACGGGGGAAGAAATCTTCGCTAGAGGGTCCTGCCCCGGGGGATACCCCGGCCGCACAATGCCCGCAAGGGGGTCAGCCCCCAATAGAGCTGTAAGTAGAAAGGGGACTTAATAGTAAAAAAATGTCCTGCTTTGCTTCCGAGGAAAATAACCGAAACGCTTATCTTGTAGTCCGGATCATAGCCATTCTCGGCAGAGTTCGTCTTTGGGGGATCTTCTTCCGGAGATGATGGAGAGCGAAACGCCTCCGCATGCCCTCCCGCCATACGAGGCAGGCGACCCCGAGGTGTCGTCGCGGAGGTCTTCTCCTGATTCGGAAAGGCCAGAGGGTAATCCTTTGGCCACCCAAAGTCCTCAGTATCCGGCTCTTGAAGAGAGCAACCGGAAGGGTCCGGCACCGTCTGTTATTCGGTCGGACGCAGTGAAGGATCTACTAGAGCAGGCGGCTATCTAAGAAGAGCATCGTACACTAATGGATATGGTGGTTGAGAGGATTCCATCCGCCGAAAGCGGGATGCATGAAGCCTTTATGAGTCTGCCGAAAGGTTTTGAGGTACGTGAAATAGTGTGTATTTTCAACAGTACCGCACACGCTAAGGTGTGTCCTATGCAGATAGTAGCCCACGAGACTACGGTTCTTTGTCGAAAGCGGGCAAACAGAGGATCATAGTCCCAAGTAACAATCCGGCCGCCCTCTTATGCAGGTGGCAGAAGGTCCGGTGGCTAGCCGGACTAGTGCGTTGCCGAGCTGAAGCGGCAACTTGATGCGGCGGATGCCGACATCGTGCTTGTCAACAAGCGGCTTGACGAGGCACATGGTATGTGATTTCTCCAGTGATCGATGCGTAGTAACAGGAGCATGATGCCATTATCTTTAATATGTTGTGCCTGCAGATGGAGCTGTGGCCGTGGAGACCCTTCGAGCGGAACTTGCCCGAGCCAAAGAACAAGCCAGGAAAAGCGATGCGGCTGCCCTGAAGGCGGTCGAGGAGCTGAGAGCCAAAAAGGCTGCTCATTGCCGAAGCAAGGAGGAAATAGCCAAGATGGCTGTGGAGTTGAAAGATGCCGCCGGCCGTTATGAGCTTCTCAAAAAGGAAGATCGAGCGAAGATGATGGATCTAGAGAAGGCCACGGTGGCAGCCAAGGACGCCCGCTCTACAATTAGAGCAATGAAGGAGGAGCTGCGTCACGCCGGGGATATCGCGTCTGGGAATCCCTTTATGCTGTGGATGAAGTTCGTAGATCCTAAGTACGCTCCTCTGGATCGGCTGTGGAGTTCTGCAGACGCTTATCTGGATTTGGCAGCAACTGCCACTGATGTAGCCGAATACTTGAAAGATCAAAAAGATTGCGAAGTGGAGAAGTTGTTCTTGTCATAATTTAACGTTCCAGCACGTCCGCTTCCTTTGAATGATCGGATGGCCGAATGGGCCGAGCTCCATAGGTTGTCCGGGCTCGCCATGAGGTCTATTGTGGATCATCTATGGCTGGAAGGGCCAAGGCCGAACAGTTATTTTAGTTTGGTGCAGCAGTTCCTTGGTGCTGTGCCACGCATCGATGCTATGAAGAGGTCGGCGTGCATCGAGGGTGCGCGGATGGCGCTTGCCCGTGTCAAGACATACTGGGCGGAGATGAAACCACCACAATTGCAACCCCAAGTTCGGCCGTTAGCCAAGTAGCTTCCGAGCACTACTTTGACGAAGTCCTTGAAGGCGCTCGTTCAATAAAGCTCAGTGCTCGAAGAATAGTATGTTCTAGTGACATGTATTCCCATTGAAAACAATGTTTTACTGAATTGTAAAGGCTATTTTTATACTTTTGCCTGAAAGTATGATGATGCCTCCTGTGCGGCCGTTTATGTATATTTGTATATAACCTGAAAGTTCGAAGTCGTCGGCTTCAGCCCCCATGCATATAATGCGGGGGGTTCGTAGAAGACGCGTGTTCACAGTTGATCCAACGTCTTGGTCCATTAAGGAGGTGATAGCGTAGCGACTAGGCAATCGGACTATATTGCTTTAACACTTTCACTTAGCTAGAGGAGTTTGACAGTGGGGCTACTATATAGGCCTTGGTGGCTCCGTGTTCATCCGAATACGGGGCGCGTACATGCCTGGCCGGGAAACAGCCCTTAGTTATGATGCTCGTCCGGCCAGGTCATCGAGTGGTTGACCAGTCTCGCGCTTTATCATGACAGTTAGTTTTCGGCTTTCTCTACTGAGGTGCTCGTCTGGCCGAACCAGGGCACAATCACAGTAGTTCTCCTACTGCCGCCTTAGCCGATAGAGTGGAACGTAAGGTAGCAAAACACAGGAGCCGGGCAAACCCAACATTTGACCAAATACATGATTCAGAGCTGATGCATATAAGGCCAAACTCGCGACACTGAACACTCCCTAAGGTATTCGGTCTTTGAAATATATACCGGGCTAAATGATGCCCGGGAATGAGACCCTAGTGTCCTGGTACGAGCAATATTCTGACATGGCCACATGCCAAGAACGTCAGCATCCTTCTTGGTTGTATTGAGAATCCGGAGGATGTGAACAACAAAAGACAGTAAAAAAGGTTTACGCATGGTCTTAATCTAAAGAGAAACCTTTGAACGGATCCCTGCTGCACGTTTGCGCCTGTGTCTCCGTTGTGCCGTATCGTGGACGGGTGTAGCACGATTGTCATCTGTAAAAGAGAGGAACTTAGTTGAAAGTTGTCGTGCAAAAAATGGGCTATTATAAATAAACCAGTTAAAAGTCAAGATGGGTAAAGTTGAGCCGAATTATTGCTAAGAAGCCCCTGGTACCGTCTATAAGGGTATAACCATCAAACCAATCTCTATCCAATCATTAGCCAGACTCGTCTAACCGTGTCCGTGGTCTTAACGACCGGTCATCTGTTCTGGTGGCGAGGCCGTCTAGTGTTCGGCTCTTAAAGCAGCCGTATGTTTTTCTGCTCGTAAAGAGCTCTCAACATTTCCATGTACTGTGATGATGCCACGCGGACCGGGCATCTTAAGATTGAGAAAAGCGTAATGTGGTATTGCATTAAAACGAGCGAAAGTCGCTCGTCCGAGTAGTGCTTGATAGCCACTTTGGAATGGAGCAATGTTGAAGGTTAACTTTTCGCTTCGGAAGTTGTGGGCGAGCGAACACAACCTCTAGTACTAGAGAGCCCGTGCTGGCCTTCGTGGTTCTGGTATTACTCCCTTGAAGGTAGTATTACTGTGGCCGTCCTGATATATCAGATTGAGACTACTGCCGCCGTCCATAAGGACTCGTGTGAGATGGTATCCGTTTATTATTGGGTCCAGCACCAAGGCAGCTAATCCTTCCTGCCGGATGCTTATTAGGTAATCCCCGCGATTGAAAGTGACCGGGCAGGCCAACCAGGGGTGGAACTCAGGGGTGACTGTCGGTGTACTAGAGTAGGGTACCCTAGTATCCCGAACTCGTGCACGGGCAGTTGCAGCACCCCGCGGCAAGGCTTACCTAGTGACCGCCATAGTCCTCCGCGGCTCCTTCGGAGCCATTCAAGAATAAAGTATCCAAGGCCCCGCCAAGAGGAGCTTGCCGGGAAGGCCACTCAAGGCACTAAGGAAACAAGGCCCCGGCAAGAGGAGCTTGCCGAAAAGGCTCGGTGAGCGACAAGCTCCCGAGTGCGACAAGGATTTCAGCCGCGGCAAGGTGCTTGCCGTGGCAGGCAACCTCTCTTGATCTCCGCTCCAGCTCATCCGTAGCCATATGTCGCCGTGGGGCTATTCGAGCGTGCGTGTCAGAAGGTCTGTGCAGCCGGCGGGGAACAAGCGATAAGCGCGCCGACAAGCTTACCATCGTGGCAAGCGGTGGTGCACTTGCGGTCCTCGTTGCCTTTGTTTCGAGCGACGATGACGGGCATTTATTGATCTTGTCCATTGCCGTCATAGTTAGGTATAATACACTGTACACTGTACAAGTCGGTGTACCAACTAATATTTTTCCTATTTTACCCTTGTTTACGTTGCCACCTGTGGTGACCCCTTGAGCCTATAAAAGGAGGCCCATGTGCAACGTAGAAGGGGTTCGGTTCATTCGACTCATTCGAGACCATACTCACTCAACCTAGGTTTTGTAGCTCCCATTGCTCCCTAGCAAGAAAACAATATAATCAACCAAGAAGCAGTAGGAGTATTATCTCTCCGGAGAGCTCCGAAGCTGGGTAAAACTGCTCGTGTGCATCGCCTCGATCTGCTCTTTGTGCAATCTCCGCCCCCCATCGAACCACAAGGGACTCGGTCCGCCAGGTCCCATAGGTGTTCGTGGGTCACGACCAGCTTCCCCGACATCTTTGGCGCGCCAGGTAGGGGGCGTCGAGGCTCTGTGAACCCGATCCGGCGTTCACACGAGCAACTTCTTCATCGTCTTCGTCAACATGCCACCGAAGAAGAAGGCTTCGGCGGCAGCAGAGCCGTCCGCGTCAAACCCACCACCACCGGAGCTGACGAGCGGTGGGGAAGACGCTGGCGGAGGAACGGGCGTCGTCGAAGGAGCCCACAATGTTGCCAAGTCCAAGGACAAGGCGGCGCAGGCTTCGGCGTCCAAATACGTACCGCGTCCGTTTCAGGAGACGCAGGACCGACAGCGTCATGGTGCTCGCGGCTCCATACGCTCGATTGGATCAAGGCCAACCTGGAGGATCCTGAGGCCCTCGAGACCCGCATGCACGCCAAAGATGTTGATGCGAGCGAATCTGATCGCCGGACGGGATGCTGCTCCTCTAACTTGGTTAGGAGTCCGAGCACATCCGTTCCTCGCACGTCACGCCATTGCCACCACCACTCCAGCAGAAGCCTTGGCGAGAGCTCAATTGCTTCTAGACTACCCTCAACGGCCGACAAGGTCGACGAATGGAGGGCCACCATCGTAGTCTCGCCGGCTTTGCCAACGGCGACGTTCGCTGGCAACCAACTGCGTCCTTGCCGTGGCGAGGCGACAAAACGCAGGCCGGTGGTGATGAAACCTGTGGGGTGCAACTACCATGCACTCTCCATCCCGAAGCCAAGATCACCAGCTCCTCGGATCCACCTCGACAAATGACTCCACCGCGTCGCCGGATCCACGAGCTCGCCGTGATCAACACCAAGTTCTTCAAAACGACAACAAGAAGACGCTTCGAACTCGCATCGGCGCAAGAGAAGCGGCAAGGCCATCCGACCAGCGCTGGCCCAGCCCGCTGTTGACATGCAAGCGCCGGGGAACTGGCGACTTGTCAGACGCTGTAGGTTGCCCTGCGTTCACCCGTGAGCTGCGGCAAGTCCAGTGGCCCGACAAGAAAAACTTCAAGTCAGATGTGCCAGAGAAGTATGATGGCAGGACGCATCCGTCGGAGTTCCTCAGCATCTACACCATCGCGGTGCAAGCTGCGGGGGGGCGAGACGACAAGATCCTCGCCAACTACTTTCCGCTGGTACTGAAGGTAAATGTCAGGTCATGGCTCATGCACTTGCCGGACAGCTCCATATCCTCTTGGGCAGATTTGTGCCATCAGTTTGTCGGCGCCTTCACGGGCGGCCACAAGCCTCATGGCCAAGAGAGTGACCTTCACCTGCTCGCCCAGAAGGAAGGAGAGTCCCTGCGCAAGTTCATCCAGAGATTCAGCCGTGTGCACTACAACATCCCAGATGTCCACCCTACCGCGGTGATCAGCGCGTTTCATCAGAACGTGTGGAACCGCAGGATGAGGAGGAGATGGTGATGTGCAAAGTCAGGACGTCGGTGAGTTGTATGCTTTGGCCGACAAGTGCGCGTCTTGAGGAAGGAAGAAGACTCCGAGGAGAGAATGTTGGAGCAGGATCTCGACGGTGAGAACCGCCCGGCAAAGAAGAGCGGCGGAACATCAGAAAGAAAAAGAGCAAAGAGGTACTAGTTGTCGAGCAGTCCGGCAACGGAGGTGGAGCCAAGAAGGCCAAGGTTGGTGGCTCCGGCAAGGAGGTTGCCGCTGACACCGACCGCCAAGCTGTGGCGGCCGCCGACAAGCAGGACAGTTCCAACAAACAGTACTGTAAGGTTCACCGCACCAAGGGCCAAGACCTCCAGAGCTGCAAGAACGTCGAGCAGCTTGTTGAACAACAGAAGGCTGAATACGAGCGGCGAGACAAGGAGAAGGCCTAGGAAGGTGCTGGTGCAGCTAGTAAGAAGCGACCCGGCCGGGGAGGACGCCGCGGCAAGACCAAGCAGCGGCAAGGAGACAGACCTCCCCGCGGCCGCGACAAGGACGAAGACGACGATGATGATGAAGACATGGAAGACGATGAAGCTGATGAGCAGGAGTTTCAGAAAACCACGGAGGTTCTCTGCGTTGACAGTGGTGCTTCTCTGCATACCTCGCACCGTCAGCTCAAGCAATGGATGCGGGAGGTTAATGCAGCAGAACCATCCGTAGAGTCACGTAGGCCTCTGAAGTGGTCCAGCACGACCATCATCTTTGATATTGAGGATCACCCTGATCGCATAACTGCGGTCGGGTGCTTGCCGATGTTGGTCTCACCAACTATCCGCAACCTCAAAGTCACTAAGATGTTGGTTGACGGCGGGCCGCTTGAACCTGATCTCCTGCGCAGTGCTCCGAAGCTTCAAATCCCGACAGCGAGCTCAAGAGGCGGCACTTTCCAAGGAATCAACCCAGGAAGGAGCAAGCCGAAAGGGAAGATCACATTGCCGGTAACATTTGGCAGTGAGTTAAATTTCAGGACTGAGAGGGTCACATTTGACGTTGCTGATTTCCCATTGCCCTACAATGGAATACTTGGCCGTCCAGCACTCGCCAAGTTCATGGCAACCTCTCATTATGCATACAACCTACTCAAGATGCCCGGCCCGATAAGTGTCATTTCTGTCCATGGCGACAAGAAAGATGCACTTATCTGCGCCGACAAGATTTACCGGGATGCAGCAGCTGCGACAGATAGCAAATCACTTGCCGCTGAAGCTCCTGGGGGGAAGAAGAAGACCACTTTGTCCGGCAAGAGCTTTGATGCCCCTCCGCAAGCGCACTCTTCTTGAGTGCTGCGCTACCGTCGAGGACGCACCATCGAGCTCCACCGGCAAGTGCAAGAAGATGATGGCTGCTCCACCAAGACCAAGAAGGTGCCCGCCAAGGAGGACAACACCGGTGGTACCTTCACCATCGGTGCCACGCTTGACCCTAAAGAGGAAGCGGCGCTCGTTGCTGCTTTCCGTGGGCGAATGTCGATGTGTTTGCATGGCAACCGTCGACATCCCGGCTGTCCAGTGAAAGTAATTGAGCACCACTTAGCTGTCTGTCCTCATGCGCCGCCCGTCAAGCAAAAAGTCGAAGGTGGAGTGGAGCGCCAAGAATTCATAGCGAAGAGATCAAGAAATTGGAAGCAGGCCTTGTCGAGAGGTGCTCCATCCACGTGGTTGGCCAATCCGGTAGTTGTACTAAAGGCAAATGGGAAATGGAGACTTTGTATTGACTTCACGGATGTTAATAAAGCTTGTCCCAAAGACCCATTTCCCTTGCCACGATCGACCAGATTGTTGACTCACAGCTGGATGTGATTTGCTTTCATTTCTTGATGCATACTCCGGATATCATCAGATCTTCATGGCGAGAGGATGAAGAGGAAACCGCATTCAATACACCATGTGGCACATAACGTTTCATACGGATGCCTTCGGTTTGAAGAATGCTGGTTCAACGCTTGCAAGAGTAGTCCATGACGCTTTTGAGCCGAAATGCATGTAAATGTAGAAGCCTACATGGATGACATAGTGGTCAAGAGCAAGGACAAGGCAACCTGGTTCAAGACTTAGATGAGACTTTGCAAATCTATGCAAGATCAACCTCAAGCTCAACCCCGAGAAGTGCGTGTTTGAGTCCCCTTCGCAAGCTTCTCGGGTTCTTCGTGGTCTCGAGGGAATTGAAGCCAACCCGACAAGATCAAAGGCCATTGAGCAGATTGAAGCACCAAAAGCGTCAAGGATGTACGAAGACTTGCGGTTGCGTGGCTGCTCTCAGCAGGTTTATCTCTAGGTCATTGAACGCGCCCTACCATTTTTCAAGATTTTGAAAAAGGCGGGTCCAATGAAATGGACTCGGTTGAGGCTGCGTTGCAGACTTAAAGAGGTACTGTCCTCCACTCAATACTTGTCGCACCTAAGCCACAAGAGAAGTTGCTTTATATAGCGGCAACCAATCAAGTGGTTAGTGTTGCATTAGTAGCGAAAGGGAGGCGATGATGACCCGCAACCGTCGCGATGCATCCAGCGACAAGCGTGGAGCTTCATTGTCAAGCTCAGTCCCGACAAGGACGGATCTGCGCAGATTGCGAGAAGATGCGAGAAAAGGATGGTGCAGCGCCCGGTTTACTTTGTCGGTCCCTTCGCAGGGGCTAGGTCAAGGTATTCGGTGTGCGAAATTGCTTTTCGGCCTTCTCATGGCCTCGAGAAAGCTGCGCCATTACTTCCAAGCACATGAGATAATGATGGTCACACGCTTCACTGAAGAGGATATTGCAAAATCCGGAAGCAACAGGCAGGATTGTCGAGTGGGCAGCCGAACTGCTATCAAGCTTTGGCCTCAAGTTTGAAAGCACTTCAACTATCCAAAGCGAGCATTGGCAGAGTTTATAGCAGAATGGACGCCGATGCAAGATGAAGAAATTCCAGAGACGAGCATCCCCGTCAAGGAAGCAAGTAAGGAGTGGCTGATGTATTTTGATGGTGCCTTCTCGCTCCAAGGCGCCGGTGCCGGCGTGCTGCTTATCGCGCCCACCGGATAGCACCTCAAATACATAGTCCAAATGCACTTTCCCAAGGAGCAAGCAACAAATAATACTGCAGAGTATGAAGGTTTGCTTGCCGGTCTCAGGATTGTAGTCGACCTTGGGATCAAGAAGCTCATTGTCAGGGGTGACTCGCAGCTTGTCGTCCGCCAAGTAAACAAAGATTTTCAGAGTCCATTGATGGAAGCCTACGTTGACGAAGTGAGAAAGCTAGAAGAGCACTTTGAAGGCCTGCAAATGGAACATGTTCCAAGAGCTCAGAATGATATTGCTGATGGCCTGTCAAAGTGTGCTGCACTCAAGTTACCTGTGGAACCAGGAATTTTTGTGCTCAAGCTGACTCAACCAACTGTAACACCATCAACCGGACAAGGCAAGAAGAGGAAGTTGGTTTACGGTGACTACTTTCCCGCAGAGCTCCCCGAAGCCGCCGCCAAAAGGTCCCCAAAATCAACGAGATATCGCCGAGGAGCATCTCGTCCGACAAGCCCTAGGGTTTGCTTGCTAGCTGACGCTCCCGACAAGTTTTGCTCCGCAGCTTGCCGGGATCATCAACTCGCCGAACCGCGTGTTCTTGCCATGGAAGTCGATGTTCCCGCAGCGGCAGATGTGCCTTTAG